>CM067369.1:162110109-162547609 GCA_034401795.1 Chaetoderma sp. LZ-2023a | reverse complement strand
GTTTATCCATTCATTATATGAGGTCACATGACGTAATAATCAAGCAAGTGACCGGTAGGATGACGTCATACTTAATTATGGCAGGAATGACTCGATTTAGTCCGTCTTTAACGCGTAATAGTCCTATACGTTGTACGAATTGTATTTGTCTTAACCATTTAATAAACATTCTGTTGAATATCTTAAAACTAATTTGACTGTAGGCATAGGTAGCACCAGCACCCAGTCAAATTAGTTTCAAAATATTCAACAGCTTACCTGTATATTTTTCTGAAAATTGATAGTCAGGGAGTTCAGGGATCGCGCGATCCTAACACAGGCGAAGTGTGGGTGGAGCTTAGTTACAGATGGGGCATAGCTAAAACTGGAAAGGTCAATTACTCCCACACTACCACCACATTACTTCCGTGTATCACATGGCACACATCAAACTCTTAAAAGGCTTTATCCTAGTTGTACCTATTTCACGACACAGATAAGCTTACTTCCACCAAGCAGACTTTTTTGTCTGGGTCTAAATTTCGCAGTTCATCATAAGACATACAGGGCTGCTGAAAACTAACGCATTTATCACTTGCATGTCTTTTGGAGGGATATATGATTCTGGTGTTATTGTATCTTGGTCTTGTATGTTGAGATAATACTGAGTCTGTGACGTAAATATATATGATAACGCACATTTGCTGTTGAACATTATAGTAACCTGACGGTTTTGATTTCTCAGGTTGTTGATGTAAACCTTTTAAGACATCTGATTATGATTTTATTCCTACTGGTCCAAGACTCAATCAGCCTTTCTGATGAGAAATAAATAAATCTTACCTAGATATCATTGTCAGTATTGCAATGAACAAATGATAAAAAATAGCGAGAGAATGTACTAGGAAACCACGCCACTCTAATTCAAGGGATGATTCGAATTACAGCATAATATGAATGACCATAAAGTTAAATATCAGGCCCCCGTCACAATTCCTTCAAAGTCGAGGTAACTTCAAGGTCAAACTTGTTAATCATTATCATGACTCATATGACATATGGATGGGAGTCATAGGTCCTCCAATTATTGATTTGGCTTATTACTTGGAGAATTTCTGCACCCCCATTCGGTTGTGACGTTAGATCCTTATTCCCAGTTCCCATTCCCTTATTCGAATGTGAAAGTGGCTTCTTATTTCAAGTTCCCGGTTCCTTATTCAGACGTGGAGTTGGCTACTTATTCCCAGTTCCGTATTCGAATGTAAATGCGAAGTTGGCGCTTTATTCATAGTTCCCAGTTCCTTATTGGCGTAAAGTTTGATTCTTATTCTCAGTTCCCAGTTCCTTATTCAGATGACACATTTCTATATCACGAGACCCAGACTTTTTATCACGTCAATGCGCAGTCCAATTCTGACAACGTGACATGTGTGTTTTGAATTTGATCAATTGAGTGAAGAGTAGGACGCCTGTACTTATTCACGTTTTTAACTCGTTATTCAAATGACCTATTTCTGTGTCATGGGTGGCGGGGGGGGGGGATTCTTCGAGATATCAAATGTTTCTTTTTGGATTTGAATCATTTGGTTACGTTTCCGCATATCATGTTGTAGGCTCCCCCTATATCAAATCGAAGCTAAGGAAAAAGTCACGATAAAGGGTGATTTAGTGCTCGCGGGTTGGCAAAGGAAATTTTTGCGTCCCATAGGTAGACAGACCGCAGGGAAACTATTTAATCATATGGCAACGTGAGTGTGTATAAATGGAATATTATCGCCATTGTTAGTATCCGATTTGGAACAATCTGATTACAATTACCATTTGAGCATCACAAACGATCATATTGATTTAATATGGATAAACAAATTAGTTTGATATGTCCCAGATGGTTACTATATTGTGCCTGATAGGCCTGTGGAGACCTTTCTGGTTGCTGTTGCCAGTTAAGCTTGGTTTGATAGTGGATGAATCCACTTTTAGCTATGACCTGCCCATCTCTATCTCAGCTCCGCCAACGCATTGTCTGTGTTGGGATCTATCGAACCCTGTAATACCTGAATCTCAAATATCAGAAGCCTATACAGGTAAGATGTTGAATATTTGGAAACTAATTTGACTTGGTTCTGTTGTTGCCTATGTGGCTTGTTCTGGCAGCAACAGAGCCCAGCCAAATTAGTTTTAAAATATTCAACATAATGGTGATTAAGTAGTAACGATATAGAATTCGTACACTTGACAGACTATTCAATGTTCATGACGGATCTCGAAACATGTAATTCATTACGATAGTTGGGCTGCACTTTACGCTCTTCACGTGAATTCCTCCACATGCATTCTCTCGATATTTACGTTGTTTTGTGTATGGCAATTCATCATCAGGTTCCTTTCCCCTGTCCATGGAAATCCATACACCTCTGATAGTTCTGAACCGCATACAAACCTTTCGCAGTTTGGGGTCATCTTTATATGCACATGGGAGTAATTGGTTACATTCGATGTCCTTGTTTTTATTATGGCAGGCATTGTTGGGTTCTAGAACATAGGTTAGAACGTACCTCTGTGTGGGTGCTGATAGAATGGCCTATGCCCACTTTACGTATATAGCAGCAATGATTATTCCTCCCGGGATTACTCTTGCCAATATATGACAGCTTTCTCACGCTGATATAGAATATGCGTATTGTAGCGCCGGCAGAGAGAAAACCGGCCACAAACTGTGACAAACAGCCGCTAAGCATAATACTGTAGGAGTTCATTCCCCTTATAATGCACTCCTAACCGTAATGGTAATAGTTAAAATTCAAAAGAATTAATTCGTCATATCCTTATTCACGAAGCTCAGAATGGTAGACATAAAGGGTTCTATCCCATTATCCATGGTTGTCGTTATAAGTTGACCCTCCTGCAGAAAGTTGTTTCCCGTTATACCATATAAAGAAGGGGTTGCTGCTCTGAAACCACTTACAAAGAGTTGGCTCATTGCAATGTTAGTATATATAGATTCATAATAGATTACAAATATGATAGAATTCTTGCACGTAAAGTTAGATCCATCATGCTGTTCCGTTTTTGAATAGTGATGAAAAAGACAATGTAGTCTTCAGAGACGAGGAAATGAAGCCTTCTCCCTATAGCTGCAGAACAACTCGATAATGTGAATCTCTTCATGAACGAATCCAAGACCGAGTTTACTCTCGTACTGTGAGGTATAAGACCGCACACCGAAAACTGATATCTGGATATATTGATGACAAACACAAGTTGTTCTTTAGCCATTGCCTATGCGTTATTTCCAAACGTCTGCATTTAGAATCTATCCTTCCAAAGATGGGTCGCTGCTAACAGTTTGGATCTCCAAGTGGATGGATCGCGAAACAACTCTGACTAATAGGCTCCGAATACATACCCGATCATCATAAAGACCACCAAATCTCAACTGACTATATACATTCTCACTATAAACGTAAGTAGTCAAGGGGGATGCTGTCTGCTTTTTTATGCAAATGATCTCTTGACCTATTTAAATACTGCATTCTGATTGGTTGATTTGAATGAGTGGGTAGAGTCTATCATTCTAAATGAGCGGGTGTACGCTATATGCTATTGTTCTAAATGACTGGGGGTCCGCTATTGTTCTAAATGAGTGGGTGGCTGCTATTATTCATGCCGGTGTCGGCTCTAAATGTCCGGCTACAGGCTATTGTCTGTTATGACATATGCATGTTAATGCATAGATTAATGTGTTTTTAAATATGTATTGACACACGTGCGTTGATCGTGCTCTTGCTGATCGTGTTTAACATATTAATTGGATGGGTGGTAGCAGTCCCCCCCTCCCCTCCTCATGTTTAAAAAGATATTTTGAAACTATGTCACCAGTCATTTAACTTTCAAAAAATCTAAATACAGCGTTACATGGGTAATATATAGGTAAACGTATCAATGTTGTATGTATAATATTATATGTATAATAATCGTGTATCTATCGTATTTAAGGAGATTTTTTAAATTGGCAGCCATTTAATTATTAAATTTTCAAGAATTGTACTATACAGGCGGCTGCACATTTATACATGCGTCAATATGTGTATGTACATGGACGCACACTACCATCGTGACACGATTTACATTTGAAAAATCAAAATGTTAAAATATTATGGCTGATGAATATTTTGAAACTAATATGAATTGTAGCTTCCTATGTCAAATTAGTATCAAAAAAATATTCGCTTAAACTACCATTGCACCACGAATTAGGTTTGAAAAATCAGAAAATAACATTTTATGACTTTTGTAAGTTATATGGTATTAAATTGTAACATTGACCCTATCTCGACCATTCATGATTTAGAAGAATAGCGTCCAGCAGCCACCTGCATGAACAATAGCAGCCACCCACTCATTTAGAATAATAGCGTCCAGCGCCCACTTATGAACAATAGCATACAGCGTCCACTTATGAATGATAGTAAACACCTGCATGAACAATAGCGCACAACGACCACCTGCATGAACAAAATCACCCAACACCATGCATTAACCCACCCCACACCAACACCCACCCACCAACCCCTATCATATTTCTTCATATTCATATTTGCAGACCTATAGAACAATATTTTCGAAAATTTATTATTGAAATGACTGACTCTGGCGGCTATCCATTTGTCTAGACATTGTGGTCAGAATTTGTGAGAGTGTGGTGTGTAAAAAATGACATATAGGTTGGAGAGGGTATGTCAATGAGGGTTTAATAAAGGTCTCCCTCATATGCACGGATGCTAATATGCGATACTGCTGATTATATGTTGTGCCCCTGTGCGCGTGCATGTGTGTGCGTGCCCCCATGTGTGTGCATGCCCCTGTATGCGCCCTTGTGCATGTGTGTGTGTGTGTGTGCGCCCCTGTGTGTGCCTCATGTGTGCATGCCCCATGTGCCCCAGGTGTGCGTGCTTGCCCCATGTGCCCCGGGTGCATGTGTATAAACAGGATATCATACCATTAGTATGCGTGCATATTGCAATGCGATATTGGAGCAAGAGTATAAGGGGTGGTGCTCAAATAATACACTTTTTTATTTTTTTAAAATTTTATTGACACATCGAAGCAAAATAAGAAAAAAGAAAATAAACTAAATTGGCGACAGCATTTAATGACATCAATTATTCTATAAATACGTGAGAAACAATAATTATTATTATTAATTATCCATTGTTTTTTGCATCTGTTCTCTTATTGTTAGAGTTAAACGTTTCACTTTCGCATCGTTTCTGTCACGTTTTCTTAGCGTCCATACTATATGCTTCATGTCTACACCTCTCAAATGACAATATAAGGAATATGCACAATAATATCTGCATGTTGTTATCAGTGCCGTTTGAACACATTCAGTGTTATAGGAATAAATACGCGCATGATGCCCATTGCGTACATTTGATATCATTCTTCTGTCTGAAGGGCATCTTCCATAAGGGACAAAGTATTCTGCTTTTGCACTCGATGCATAATAAACCATGACCCAGTGCTGCCTCCCTTTATTCTTGGGATGCATGTTTATCACTAATGAAGATGGACAATATATAATATGAATGGGTACATTGTCAATTGGAAAAAATCTGAGGAAGTGTTCGCACGTTTTGTCGTCTCCAAATAATAGATGCTCTATTTCAAATGTATTCAGCATTTTTTAATAATCTGTTAATACATTAAAGTCTGATACGATTTCTATCGTATTATCAAATTCAGCATAGCAAATCACATTTGTTGTATCAGGTAGTGCTTCACTAAAATGGACGACTCCTCATAACAATCCAGTATGTGTAGGGTATCAGTGCTCCAAATCAGCTAAATCAGGAGTAAAATCCCATGCTAATAGTGTCATGCCATATCTGAAGTGCGCTTTATCAATCGGGTACCCGTGATCTTTAAATAGTACTCCAGTACCACCAATCAAACAGACCAGCGAATCGTGCAAAATGAAACTAGCGACCATGTGGAGAACATTATGCAGCAAATATCTGCATGCATTCCTTTCACTGATGATGAGCTTGATCAATATTTGCAGCATGTTGACCTCGATCTATTCATCAATAATGAACAATATCTATTAGATCTGTTGGATAGTGTCATCGTACCCACTCCTAATGACATTGCAATGGATACAAATATTATGCAGCAAATAACTGATTGTTTACCGCACATAGTTGTACCTTCTTCTCCCCAACCTCAGTTCGGTGATGTATTGGAATATACAAACTATATAAATGAGCCTAAACAACAAGTGCCTATCTTCGATCAAACAGAACAACGTGTCATTCAAAATGAAACTAGTGATGACGTGGCGAACATTATACAGCAAATATCTGCATGCATTCCATTCATTAATGACGATCTTAATCAATATTTGCAGCATGTTGACACTGAGCTATTGAGTAATAATGATCAATTTCTAACTGATTATTTAGATAGTGACATCATACCCGCTCCTATCAACATCGCGATGGATGTGAATATTATGCGGCAGATATTTGACTGTTTACCGCACGAAGTTGTACCTTCTTCTACACAACCTCGGTTTGTTGATGTATTAGATGTAATTGTACCTACCCGACAAGTGCCTATCTTCGATCAAACAGAATGGCGAATCGCGCAAAATGTGCCGAACATTATGCATCAAATATCTGCATGCATTGCAGTCACTAATAATGATATACAAATATTTGCAGCATGTTGACCATGATCTATCGATCAATAATGATCAATTCCTCTTATATAATGACGTCACATCTGCTCCTATCCAACCTCAGGTAGGTGGTGGTCTGATCGATTATTCGGACTATATAACTTCGAAGACTATATGTAAGTTCTGTAGTAAAAATATCATATTGACTGTACTGAATATAGCATATCATTTAAGAAATATCCTATTGCCGATTCGCCATTAACACATTCAGAGTTTATATCAGGCATGGTTCAAACTATGCTTGATACTTATAGCACCTATAGCAATGTTCAATCAAATGAGCATGTAAGAATTGAGATCAGTCAATCAGCATTGGATATGCCTATCACAATGGATTTTATGGCATGGGCTAAAATTACAATGGATCAAATTTTGAATTCCATTGAAAAAGTAATTCAGTCGAACACTAACTGCAAGCTATCAGATGGCTTTGAGTTTCATGTTTCTCATGTTGAGGACTACAACTCTGGCAGTCGGCATGATATTCACTGCGGTGCAATTGAGCATAACCATTTAAATCTGCTAAATATACATTGTGATGATAAAGATGAGTACAAGCATGTCAAAAATGTATTATATCTGTCCGTGCAGAATGTCCATTCTATTTCACAGCTGATATATATTTAGGCATACAATTTTTTGAGAAAACCAAAAATCATATCACTAAACATGAATGGCACAATTTGATTCAAAATAAAAGATATCAGACGCATATGGCACACACGTATCATGCAGCATGTTGTATTCCTTAATGCGAGATTAATAGTACTGACTGGTCGAAATTTCATCAACATTTTGGCAACAAATTTAGTATCTGTGTCTACTCCGAGTTAATGCACGAATGCATATTCAGTAGTGACTCTACTACTATTCTACCATCAATGTATCTTTTACATTTGGAATGCGACAATCACATTTCATTAGTAACATCTATCACAGCATTTCTTATGGTGCACAATTACTGTCCCCATTGCGACGTATCACATAGTAACACTCATGATTGCATAGCACTCTGTCGCCGATATTTCTCTGCTAAATCATGTATCAATGCATGTAATTCTACAGTTGCATCACATATGATAATGTGTAATGATTGTCATCGTAAGTTTTATAATGAGCGATGTATGACAAATCATCGTGCAAATGGGGCATGCAAAATCTTAAAGGCCTGTCCCCTCTGCTTCGTACATGTACCTAAAGGGAGTGATGAACACGTATGCAGAATGACTAAATGTCATGCATGTAAAGAGAAGTTCAATGTTAATGAAGAACATATTTGTATTCATAAAGTAATTGAAGAAACTGCTATGTCATTATCGTATGTGCGTGCCATGAAAATTGGTGATGAGGATCTAATGTACGAATCTTGTCAAAAATACATGGCAATATCGCACGTAATGGGTTCGCGTGTACCAACAGAGGAGATAGTATACCTAGTGCGAGTCATAATCATTTATATCATGATCATTACATCTATCATGGATCTGAGTATACAGAATGGTCAGCCAAGTATCTGGATATCGCTTCTGAGTGGTTGCATAGGGTATATATTACCCAGTCCATGCATTAAGACGTTAAAGATACCGCAACCGTCTTTGGAGAATGAACGAGGCCCAGCTTTACGTGACTCTTCCAAGCAATAGTAGTATGCAGTACTATACAAACAATAATGTTACGTACAAATATATGCGTGGAGTAAGTCAAAGAAGAAGAAGGATGAGGATAATACTAAATCTGGTATTGTAGTGGATGTTGGTAAACCAACACCTGTTGATCTGGACAAACTCAAAAGAGGGCCGCAGAATGATCAACCTAGCGCTCAGGGAAAGCAGCATATTCGTCGTAGTTTTCTGGAACTTAGCGAATCACATATTATAAAAGTATCAAAGGGATACTATGTGGTGAAGAATATGGTAGACTATATAAATGGACAGATAGAAAATCATCAGAAATTTAAGAATAAAAAAATCTTTCTCAATTTTTGTTTAAATTGTGCGAATCTTGTATCTCTTATGATTAGACATAATTATGGTATTAAGTTTGGCCCAAAAGTATATAATTTAATTGGATACGACGAAAAAATACATACAGGACCTGTAGAAGTATTAAAATCATTTCGAAAGAGTTGCCATGGTGGACCAACGACAGCATATATATACTGCGATGTTGTCTCGCACAGCGTAGTAGGTGACATGTCAGCACCACTGCTCAGAGTGATTCTACTGTCTAGTACTGATGGTGGGAAAGATATATGCCAGTGGACGTTTCCCGATATTCAGTATGCCTCCATGTTAAAGAACTACATCGATACAATAGGAATACTTATAACTGATAGGTCAGGCTCAAATATACCATTCAAGGACAGAGCATCACTGAGTGTACTCTGTCTACATTTCTGAGGATAACAATGAGAAGATTGAGCAATGCTAGTGCCTTGGGGCGGTGTTATGCCAGTCAGGTGGGTTATGGACGTATTCCAGTATTTATAGGTGCATGATACCAGGCGGGCCATGGATTAGGTAATATCCTAGGTGGACTACTATGCTTGGCAATACCTTTCACGAAAACTGTTGCCAAGACAGTAGGTAAACAAGCTCTTAGGGCAGGGGTTGGGCTAGCAGATGATGTAATGGCGGGAAAGAATGTTAAATCCTCCTTGAAATCAGGAGCGCATGGTGTAGCCAGGGCTCTGATACCAGAGGCTGTAACAGCAGTACGTGGAAGATTAACCGAACCTAAACCAAAACATAAAAATGTACGTAATGCTCAGTCAGTGCACGTGACACCGATGAGGAAGGGATGCAATAAACATAAGAGAAAACACACTGATATCTTCAATTGACTAAAACATGGAACTTAATCATGCATGTGAGTGTTCGAAGAGCAAGTTGGACCGTTTTCAGACACGTCCCATAGTAACAACATTGGAGTCGGCAAAATGGGAACAGTTTCAACCTGTATCGAGCTTATCAGATTCTGGACCGATCGAGTTTTACATCAGCGGATCTTCGGATAGATATTTAGATCTTACCCAGTCTTACATCTCAATTAAAGTTAAGCTAGTAAAGCTGGATGCGGCGGGTACTGAGGCACGGCTTGCAGTTGATGAAAAGATGGGTCCTGTGAATAATCTCCTTCATACGATGTTCTCACAAGTGGATGTTTTTTAATGGAAAATGTATCAGTGACTGGGATGAATATTACACTTACCTTTCTTATTTTGAAACATTGCTTAATTATGGAAGTGATGCCGCATCCTCGCAACTCCAACTTGCCGGATGGCGAATGGACGATGCTGATGAATTTGATAATGTCGCCAATACTAACTTGGGATTTCAAGCACGCAGAAAAATGATGGCTGAAAGTAAGACAGTGCAATTAATTTGGTGCATGCACACTGATATGTTTCTGCAGGATCAATTTCTGATCGTATCCGTTGATTTGAGAGTACGCCTGCAGCGGAGTATAGATGCTTTCACCATTTGTCTTCAGACGATCTCAAACCTAAGCTGAAGTTATTGTCGGCTAACTTATTTGTATGTAAATTTATACCATCCTCTGATCTATTAGTATAACACGCGGTTACTCTGAGAAAGACGAGTCCCAAATACCCTATTCATCACGTTGTATGTAAAACCTTTACGGTACCGAGTGGAGTTATGAGCATGGATAGAGATAATATATTTATCGGACAGCTTCCTACAACAGTATTATTTGGTTTTGTACCAAATGACGCTTATAATGGTGTTGTTACTAAATACCCATTCAGGTTTTATAATAATAAAACTACCTATGCTACATGCTATATTAATTGGGAAGAGGTGACAACATCGCCAATCCGTCCATCATTTAGTGACGACATTTACTCTGATGCCTACTTTTCGCTGTTCAGTGGTACTGGAACGCTATTTAAAGACTGCAGGTACCCAACTGATAAAGCGCACTTCAGATATTTCACGACACTATTCACATGGGATTTTACTCCTGATTTAGCTGATTCTGAGCACCGATACCCTAAACATACTTGATCATTAAGAGTCGTCTTCCATTTTAGCGAAGCACTACTTGATACAAAAAACGTGATTTGCTATGCTGAATTTGATAATATGATCGGTGACGACAAAACGCGCGAACATTTCCTCAGAGTTTTTCCAATTGACAATGTACCCATTCATATTAAATATCGCCCATCTTCATTAGTGATAAACACACATCTCAGTAATAAAGGCGGGCAGCACTGGGTCACGGTTTACTACACATTGAGTGGAAAATCAGAATACTTTGACCCTTATGGAAGACGCCCTTCAGACAGAAGCATGATATCAAATGTATGCAATGGCATCATGCGCGTATTTATTTCTATAACACTGAATATGTTCAACCAGCACTGACGACAACATGTGGATATTACTGTGTATATTTCTTATGTTATCGTTCGAGAGGTGTAGACATGAAACATATACGATGGACGCTAAGAAAACGTGACAGAAATGATGCGAAAGTGAAACGATTATCTCTAAGAATGAGAGAAATGATGCAAAAAAATTAATAATTATTTATAGAATAATTGATGTCAGTAAATGTTGTCGCTAATTTAGTTTATTCTTATTTTGCTTCAATGTGTCAATAAAAAAATAAAAAAGTGTATTATTTGATCACCACCCCTTATACTATTGCCCCAGTATCGCATTGCAATATGCAATATTGCAATATGCATGCCTACTAATGGAATGATATCATGTTTATACACACACACCCGGGGCACACGGGGCACACAGGGCATGCACACACACACACACACACACGGGGTGCACACAGGGGCATGCACACAAGGGTGTATACAGGTGCATCCATGCACATGGGGGAATGCGCATGCATGCACATGCACATGGGCACAACATATAACTAGCAGTATCGCATATTAGCACATGTGCATACGAGTGAGACCTTTATTAAACCCTCATTTACATACCATCTCCAAACTATATGCCATTTTTCACACACCACGCTCTCACAAATTCCGACCACAATGTCTAGACAAATTGATAGCCACCAGAGTCAGTCATTCCAATGATAAATTTTCGAAAATATTCTTCAATAGGTCTGCAAATATGAATATGAAGAAATTCGATGGGGGTTGCTTGGGGGGGGGGGTGTGTTGGTGGTGGGGTGGGTTAATGCATGGTGTTGGGTAATTTTGTTCATGCAGGTGGTTGCTGTGCGCTATTGTTCATGCAGGTGTTCACTATTGTTCATAAGTGGGCGCTGTATGCTATTGTTCATAAGTGGGTGCTGGACGCTATTGTTCTAAATGAGTGGGTGACTGCTATTGCTCATGCAGGTGGCCGCTGGACGCTATTGTTCTAAATCCTGATTGGTCGAGCTAGGGTCAATTGTCACAACTTAATACCATATAACTTGCACAAAAGTCATAAAATGTTATTTTTTAATTTTTCAAACCTAAATCGTGATGCAATGGTGGTTTAAGCGAATATTTTTAATACTAATTTGACATAGGAAGCTTCAATTCACACTAGTTTCAAAATATTCATCAGATATAATATTTTAACATTTAGATTTTTCAAACCTAAATCGCAGCGTGGTGGTAGTGTGCATCCGTGTACATACACATGTTGACGCATGTATAAATGTGCAGCCGGCTGTATAGCACAGCATTTTTTGAAAATTTAATAATTAAATGGCTGCCAATTTAAAGAGTCTTAAATACGATAGATACACGATTATTATCTATATATAATCATACATACAACATCGATAAGTTTACCTATATATTACCTGTGTAACACTGTATTTCACTCTGATATTTTGAAAATTAAATGACTGGTGACATAGTTTCAAAATATCTTTTTTAACCACAAGGGGGGGGGGCGCCGCTGCCACCCACCTAATTAATATGTTAAACACGATCAGCTAGAACACGACCAACGCACGTGTGTCAGTACCTATTTAAAAACACATTAATCTATGCATTAACACGCATATGTCATAGCAGACAATAGCCTGTAGCCGGACATTTAGAGCGGACACTTGCATGAACAATTGCAGCCACCAGCTCATTTAGAACAATAGCAGACACCCGCTCATTTAGAATGATAAACTATACCCACTCATTCAAATCAACCAATCAGAACGCAGTATTTAAATAGGTCAAGAGCTCATTTGCATAACAATAGCAGACTGCTTCCCCCTTGACTACTAACGTATGCTGCCCTTGCCTATCGACATCCGCTCAAACATGTGTAACACCACGTATACAGTTATTTCCGCATATATAGCATTACCGGTATTACAATCCGATTACATTAAGCATAGTAGTATATGATGGGTATGGGTGTGTGTGCGTCTCCCGTGTATGGGATGCAACAACAAAGATGGTCTATGTTTGGCCATGTTCTGCGAATGTCACTAGACGCCACACTGAAAGCCTTGAAATGTGTTGGTGCCAACATTTACAAAGCTCGTAGATGTTGTGTTACGTATTAATTGAAAAAAACCCGGACTGGGTACACTGACGACCAAAAAGAACCAGGGGGCTAAGGGCTCTCGTTTAGTACAAGAAACAGTTGCAAAAGGAGGATTGACTGTAACTGCAGGATGTTTTCAAACTACTACAGCTGCAGAACACAGTATATCATGATTATCATGAACGCCGTTTGTACAACGATGGTTAGATTCGAGATTTCCGAGACAAGCGAGATAAATTTTAATTGATTTAGAGATTTCATCAACCAAGCTTGAAAATGTCGATCAATGTCGCTTTACCTGGCCCATTTCAAATCTCAGAGCACATTTGAGCCAATGCTCGGATGTGCGAAGTAAACATTATTCGAATCCAGTAGACGCGAGAGTTATCTGAACTAAACAATGAGCTCAACAATGTCAGACATCCAAAGAGACTGCACATGGAAGGTTTTAACTAAAGTAGTAATCCATAGTTAGCCGAGTTAAATTTAGTTCCGCTACCAACGATTTAGTACCAGTTCCACTACTAACAATCTCATCGACAATAATAAAAGAAAGAAGACTCTTCAGGAAGAATTAGTCTGAGTGAAGCGATGGTTAATTCGCCATCCTCGGATGTGGCTTCCATGAGATGAACCTTTGACGAAAGTTTCCACTCATTTATAGAGAAGATCATTCTGAGCAATTCAAGCTAGGAGGACTAGAACGAATTTCGCTAACGCTATGGAACTAAAGCTTAATCAATACAGACTTACCTTCCAACATTGCCAGTTGCTCTCGGAGATTATCTCCGAGAGTCAACAGGCATCAATTTGACAGCAAACAGAACACAGAATATATATCGTTGCACATCCACGTGCTCCTTTCCTTTGTAGCTACGGTAGTTAGGTTAACTAAGTGGACATTTGATAAATAGTTACTTGTGGAGGCAACGGCCATGGGAGAGTTTCTGCTATGATCATTACTGTCCCGAGTCACTATCTATCAGAGTAGTAGAAGATACCGAGCATAGAAGTGTCAGAGGGTGCAGGGATTGACCAAAGATTACCAGAACCAAAAAGAACCAGAGAAGTAAGTTATTGTACCGGCCTTACTAAGTAGAGACTCAGAGATAGAGGAATTTGTTCAGAGCAAAATAACGTATAGATCTTTAGAAAGTGGACAGTGAAATTCAAAGATGGTTAGTAAAAAACAATGGGTCCATTTATTATGCAGCACCCACGTAAGTGCATCTCAATAATGGCTACATCACTACCCAGAATGATTGATCAGACACGTAGCAGCAAGTAGGTGTACCGAGAGGCAGATACATATAAAACTACGCTCGGATCAAGGGGGAGGATTCAGTGTTCTGTAGAAATGGATTACATTACGCATAGATGGCCTCGGAGCATAAGAAACACACGCACACATGCACGCTCACACGCACGCACGCACACCCGCACACATGCACGCATACACGCGTTCATGGAGTGAAACAGAAGGGGCTTCTTTTAAAGTGGAGCAACTACTAAAAGCACTTCCTGTAGTCAGAAATTATATGTGGAGCAGCCAGCTCTGTTCATAGAAAGAGACACCCATGCAGTGTGAGAGATGGAGACAGTGAGAGTAATTAATAACTAGAACAACATCTATGCCTATCTAATCACCCCGACCACTGCCTCCTAGTGATACACTTGAAAATCAAAGCAAATGCCGATGATGACGACGACGACGACGACAACGATGACAACCTTTTTCCTCGTCGATAGTCAACGTCATCTGCATACTCCATCTCTAGTGGCCTATCTATCATTGAGGTTGGAGGGTTTGGTCTTCTGGAGTGTTCTCAGATGGTAGTTCTGCGGCGAGGTAGCAAGTGAAGAGCACTGGTGATAAACCATCATCATGTTGTGATCCTATTGATGTTTCAAATTGTGCAGAAAGTGTTGATTTGACGCGAGCATTTAGTTTTGTGTTTGCTAATAAGAGTCTCACCAGGCGTAGTGCGTCGTCATCCTAGCCACCTAGGTGGCGAAATTAATTGTGGTCTCTTGATGGTATCAAATACACGTGACATGCCAATTTCGATGTTGGAGAACCCCCAGTACTTTGATAGTACTGCTGATGTAGTAACTAATATTATAATTCAAGTCATCCACTCCAAACCTTTTGAATAGGACGTAGGGACGTGAAGCCTATAAATCCGATTCATCGTGTCTTGTTGAACACATCCCACCCAGCAGGCATACTTCGGAGAAACTTAGGAAAGATAATGGATTTACCACACCCCTGAGTAAAGCTTACTGATGAATGCATAAGTAGTCGATCTAGACCTGGAAGCCAGACCCAGAGTCAGTAGTGTAATAACAAATGTTATCAATGGATGGATCCGTTCTATCACTCAAGTATCTGGCGTCATAATAAATTATGTCACATGTTAGCAGACATCACAATCAAAATGATGTATAGCTATGTCATGAAAGTCGAAAGGTCCGTCACAAAATTTATTAATTCTATATGTTTGATGGATATACAATTTAATAAATATTATAATGAATATTTTAAAACTAATTTGATATGCAGCAAGAGATCCCAGTCAAATTAGTTTCAACATTTTTAACAGATTGCCTCTAGAGTTACATTGAAATTTAAATTCTGGGAATTCAGGTTTTAAATTTGTAAATAGATTCCAACACACTTAAAAGGTGGTCGGGGAGTATCTAGAAATGGGCGGGGCATATCTCGAAATGAATCCCTCTATTATACTATTGTAGAAGCAGACTCGGAAGTAAAACTTTCAATCAATGCCGAATATAACAAACAAGGAAAATTTGGCCAATACCCGCGTCATTGATATATTTTTCAGTTGGGCAGCTGTACAGTCAAAAGTCTATATTTTGCAAACAATTTAACTTAAGGCTGTTGCTGTTGCATTTTAATTTATAAAAGTAAAATTGGCATACGTCTTCGGGACCCCGCAGATACACATTAACCCAAGTTCGGAAAAGATTGCTCAATTAGAGTTATTGAAAATGCTTCAAAAATGTCTATGATGAAAGAAGACCCGTATGTGCGTTCATTCCCAAAATGTGTGTACTACTTATTTACTTTGTTTGTTTGTTTGTTTGTTTGTTTGTTTGTTTGTTTGTTTGTTTGTTTAAAACATGTTTATTTATGTTTTATATTTACCTGTTTTTCAGGCATTTGACTTTGTAGCATCTACTGTAAACCGAGCCATGATAGACTACATGACTAGGGCGCTTGCTCATAGTGAGTTGTCAAAACTGTCATAATTTTAGTTTTTTGTGAGACTGTCATTTATTCAAGCATTAAAAATTAACCTTTAACAAAATGACATAAGCCCTATATGCATATGGTACGGAGTTAAAATCACAAGCCATAAGAGGTATGTGGGTCTATTAGACGAGCGTTTTCATGACTGACATGGTAAGCAGGCATAAATCCTAACTCGGTTTCTCAGTTTTGCGCTTTCGCGCTCCGGAAATTAAAGGTCTACTCACCAGTTGACAGGAACGGCAAACCGAGTTTTGATTTTGGTTCATGGTTACTATATAGTTCGTAAATTCCAATACGGCGGCGCCATGCGAAATTTTACGACTTATTTTGAATGGCAAACTCTTGTAAATATTCTAGTGGATGCGGTCGCTAGTGATTTGTTTGGAATGAAGTTGAAGCATAAATTGAAAGACGATCAGAATATGTGTTAATACTAACTAATGATGCTTGTGGGTTGAAAACATTGACCCGAAATCATATATACATCATGATCAAAGGTCGGTAACGGACCTTTCCAGTTTATCCATCCATCATACGACGTCATAATCATGTACGTGACGTGAGTAGTAATGGGTGGCACTGGACGTTATTGTTCTTCCCAGCAGGAGGTCTTCGAGAACAATGGGTTTTGATGAGATCAAAGGAAAAGCTAGTGGAATGGAATGTTGAGAACAATGGCGCTCAGGGGCACACGCATTCTAGAGAACAATGACGACTATAACGCCACGTTTTCTCGATAACAATGACGCACAGCCGCACACGTATTTGAGATTCTGCCTCACTCTGGAATGTTATATTATTTTGAATTCTTTAACCCTTAAAAGTTTTAAAGTTTTGTATTTTACGTTTAAGCATAGTGGCAGCGCGCCCCCCTCCGTGGTTATCTACCGTTGTAAAAATAATAAGAGAGTAATGTAAAATAATAGAGTTTAAGAGGTGGTCTGATAATAGAAGTCGTAGGAGTATGAGGTTGAGGATGTATGAAGAATTACGGTATTGAAGTTTGAAAATAATTTGACTGTTTCGTCGCTAATGTCATTAGTAAACTGTAGAATATTTAGAGACTGCCTGTAAGCTGTTACTGTCTTAGCAACAGCTACCAGACAGATTAGCAACAAAATATTAAAAATAATCTTGTATTAATGGTATGTTCGGTTGGCATGGTAACCAAGACTTGGTGGTGATGGATTGGTGATGGATTGGATTGTATCATGGGTTAAAAAGAAGTTAACCCTAATACCGATGAATATATAGTTCATTTTCACCGATACCATACAGGTAAACTGTTGAATATTTTGAAATTAATTGGATGTCGCTAACGTTATTAGTAAAACTATTTTTTTTTGAATATTTTGATTGACTTTTAACCATCATTATGCACAAATTGTTTTTTAAAATGTGGTCATTATATCTCTGAGGGTTCCATTTATAGAATTGTATGTAGAGTGTACTTATGCTAAAAAGATTATTTGTTGTGTATGATTTAACCATACGTTTTGAATATCCGTGAGATCAAGCTTGAATCGATATACAAACATACCATGTGTTAATAATGAAAGAATGTGTTAGTACCTCAAGTCTTGTACTACATGATTTTTAGAAATATTCAAAATTACTATTGAATTATCACTGACTCGCTAGGAGATTTTACTTTGTAGTTGCGAATGTGTACAGCTTTGTGCTCTGGATACAATATCGTATCATTTCCTAGTTCTTAGCCGAGTGGACATATGTACTAATTCCCTTGGGTAATTATTAGAATATCACGTTTTGGTGCTCGAGTGCTTTATGCATATTTATGGTGTGTTCACGCATTACTCATATTACCATTAAACATGTACGCTTCATTCGCTTTAAGGTCATGCGATGTTAGATTTTGTCAATGCCTGTTTCCTCGTGAACTAATAATGTCGTTGGTATGTACCACGACGAAAGGCTTCACCTGTGGTGGAATATGTGGTTGAATGCATCTGTATCGTTGGAAATCTGTTACTGATCCATCATCCACAAGTGTGTCCAACTTTTTTTCGCATACGTACCCACACACATGCACGCACCTGATGCACCAACACACGCACGTACTGCGCATACCCTCACGCGTGTTACGATACGCGTGTGATGACACGCGCATGGTTCTATGCGCATGCCCCTTGTCACCCATGTTCCCTGTCCCCTATGCATGTACGTTGTGCGTGCGTGTGTGCATCTTTTTTATGTACCCGTTTGTGTGGGTGTATGTAACATAATTTTGGTTTTTGGTGGCCCCTTAAAAGAGGCCTATTTTTCTTATTTCTTTATTTTGCTAACGTAAATATTTTAATCTCAATTAATGCAAACGATAACTTCTGTCTTGTTTGTACGACATACACATACAACAATCATTACGAAGTTGGTACTTCGTATGCAACCATTTGTTGTAATTGCGTTCGTCCGGATCCGCTAGATATTCTCTCCAGTGGTTACGGAGTTCATGCAATGACATTGCAAATGGTTGCCGTACTGCAACCTCTTTATATGGTTCCATTGGATGCAACCACAATTAATAGGTGTAGAACCTATCGTTCTCTATCGATCGCATAATTGAGATTCCATTTTACGTGTTTTGGCAAATTCAAAAAGCTGTATGCCTTACTAGTCGCGCGCATTTCGCTTTTATAGCTAAAATATGAGCTGTCAGTAAAACTATCTTTCCAATCTGAACACGCCCTTATTTCGGTCACGTGTTTTTTCTCCACCGCTTAACATCATCGGTTTACAAAACATTACTATTGCACCATGTTTGAATGACATTCCAGTTATAGAAAACTGGAATTGATATGCAGGGTTCAATTACAGAGCATGTCATATGGTTTCCTCTGTATTCAAATATGTCCGCATTTTGTCATTGTCACGGTGTGAATACAATTAATTACGGATCTTTGGATCATTGTGGTACGCCTTGCATGCCTAGTGTACCATTAAATATTTTTTTTATCAAAATAGCGATAATTGGGGATGGGTGAGGGGTCAGAAGGGAACACGAAGAAATAATAACATATCTTTTTATTGACACGTGCATTTTTCTTATGATAAATATTAGCGAAATTTATTCACGATAATTAAAAAGAAAACATAGTACATAAATAATTATACATTAAATATGATCATTTTTTCTGTTTATTCATAATCCTGCGCGTCAGACGTTTCACTATCGCGTCATTTTTGTCTCTGTTTCTTAGGGCCCATAATATGTGTTTCATTTGTACACCTCTCGAACGATGGTATAAGAAATATACGCAATAATATCCACAAGTTGTCGTCACGGCTGGTTGAACACGTACATTGTTGTAATAATAAACACACGCACGGTGTCCATTTTGTACATTTGATATCATTCTTCCGTCAGAAGGGCGTCTTCCATATGGATCAAAGTATTCAGCGTTTCCATTTCTACTGTAATAAACCGCCACCCAATGTTGTCCGGATTTATTACTGGGATGCGTGTTTATTACTAATGAGGCCGGGAGATATTTAATATGTGCGGGTACATTGTCAATTGGAAAAACACCGAGAAAGTGTTCACGCGTTTTATTGTCGCCGAATAATAGATCCTCTATTTCAAATGTATTCAACATATTTGTTAATAATCTGTTAATACGTTAAAGTCTGATCCAATTTCTATCGTATTATCAAATTCAGCATAGCAAATTACATTGGTTGTAGCGGCAAGTGCTTGAGCAAAATGGAAGACCACTCTTAGCGAACTAGTGCGTGTAGGGTAGCGATGCTCTGAATCAGCTAGATCTGGCATAAAATCCCACGCGAACAATGTGGTTCCATGTCTGAACTGAGTCTTATTTATCAGGTAGCCACGGTCTTTGAATAACACCCCAGTACCGCTGAATAGTGAGAAATAAGCGTCCGAGTAAATGTCGTCGCTAAACAAAAGACGTATTGGCGATGTTGTAACCTCTTCTCCATTTATATAACATGTAGCGTAGGTAGTGTTATTGTTATCAAACTTGTACGGATTTTTATGCACCACACAATTATAGGCATCATTAGGTACAAAAGCGAATAATACTCTAGTAGGTAGCTGACCAATAAATATATTATCTCTATTGATGCTCATAACACCGCTAGGTGCTGTAAAAGTCTTACACACTACCCTGCGAATAGGATATTTCACGCTTGTCTGTCTCAGAGTAATGGCGTGTGCCACTAGCAGATCTGATGATGGGATAACTTTGTGTACAAATAAGTTAGCCGACATTGTTTTCAATTTAGGCCTCACTCCTTCCACGGCCATAATGGCGAACGCATCGTTACTCCTCTGTAGGTGTACTCTTAAATCAACGGAACCAAGCAAGAATCGGTCCTGCAGAAACATATCACTGTGTATGCGGCCTATTAATTGCACCATTTTACTCTGCTCCATCATTCTTCTACGTGCTTGAAAACCTAAGTTAGTATCAGCGATATTATCAAATTCGCCGGCATCATCTATTTTCCATCCAGCAAGTTGTAGATGCGAGGATGCGGCATCGCTGCCATAATTTAGTAATGTCTCGATGTACGAGCGGTAAGCATAATTTTCATTCGAGTCGCTGACATGCTTTCCATTCAAAAAGACATCCACTTGTGAGAACATCGTATGCAAAAGATTATTCGCAGGAGCTATCAGGTCATTCGCCTTGAGTGTCTTTTCATCACCATTTCGATCTAGCTTTACTAGCTTAACTTTAATCGAAAGATAAGATTGTGTAAGATCTAAATATCTATCAGCAGACCCACTGACATAAAACTCGATTGGTCCACTATCTGATAAACTAGATACAGGCTGAAACAGTTCCCATTTTGCAGACTCCAATGTCGTCACTATGGGACTCGTCTGAAAAATGTCTAATTCGCTCTTCGAGCACTCGCAGATCTGATTAAGTTCCATGTTGTTTGTTAATTAAAGATATCAGCTTGTTTTCTCTGACGTCTATTGCGACCCTTCCTCTTCGGTATCGCACGCATTGACTAAGCATTACGTGTATTATTCCTCTTTTTACGTTTAGGTTGAGGTGGTCTTAAACCACCTTGCACCGCTGTTACAGCTTCTGGTATCAAAGACCTGGCAACACCACCTGCTCTCGATTTTAATGCCGTTTTAACATTTTTTTCAGCCATTACGTCCTCAGCTAGTCTGATTCCAGCACTAAGAGCTTGTTTACCTACAGATTTAGCCACATTTTTTGCAACAGGTATTGCTGAACGTAATAGACCACCTAAGATATTACCGAGTCCGTGTCCTGATTGGTATCACGCGCCTACAAAAACTGGAATACGTCTATGACCTGCTTGACTCGCGTAGTAACGAGCCAGCGCTGGTGCGTTCGTTCTTCCTCTAATCGTCCCTCTTAACGTCCCTCTCATTATCATTGTCATCATCGTCTGAAATGCAAACAGAGTACACTCGGCGATGCTCCGTCCTTGAATGGGACATTGGAGCCAGTTCTATCCGTTATAGGTATTCCAATAGTATCGATGTAGTTCTTTGACACAGTATGGTATTGAATATCAGGAAACGTCCACTGACATATATCTTTTCCTCCATCTGTACTAGAAACGGGTATCACTCTGAGTAGCGGTGCAGAAGTATTGCCTACCACGCTGTGTGAGACTACGTTGCAGTATATATACGCAGTCGTAGGACCACCCTCACGATTTGAACGAAATGATTCTTTAAAGTCTATAGGTCCCATATTTATTTTTCCTCCTTCGAATCCGATTAAATTTGCTACATCTCTACCTAAACGTATAGCATAATTTTCTTTAACTGTGAGAGAAACTAGATTCGCGCGATGCAAGTAAAAATTGAAAAATATGTTTTTGTGTCTAAATCTTGTCTTGCTCTCTATCTGGCCATTTAGATAGTCTACCATATTTTTTATGGCATAGTACCCTTTCGGTACATTGATAAATGGAGCTTCTGTTTGCACATAATAATAATTTTCGCTTCTACGTAAACGTTTTTTACCATTATTATTTGTTTGATCATTTCGCGCATTTAGAGCATTTCGTAACCGTTTTCCCCGATCGGCAGTACGTGGATTACCGAAACCATCTTTTAAAACTAGTGGAAAAGCCGATGTCTTTTCTATTTCTGATGTGCTGGCATCATCTTTGCTAATTTCTTCTGACGCAATGCTATCTTTTTTCTTCTTCTTCTTTATCTTCTTCTTAGTAAATGCGTATATTTGTACAAAACTTTCCTCCGCAATAGTAAGCCAACTCCTCGGATATAACACACTCGAGAGGCCCACTTCCCATTCGCCATCTAATGTTAATGGAGTTTGCAGACGTGTTCGAAACTCTGATATCTTATTGTCTGGAAAGAACTGGGTACTATGTAAAACTGATCCTCGTTCATTCTGAGTCGAATGGTGTATGGACGTCTTTATGCACGGACTAGGCAATATATACCCTAGACATCCACTCAAAAGCGATATCCATATGCCTGATTGCCCATTTTGTATACTCAGATTCACGATACATGTAGTGATTACGATATAGATTATTATAATTTGAGCTAGGTATACTATTTCTTCTTTCGGTACTCGCGAACCCAGCATTCGCCACATGCTCTGATCCGATCTTCTCTCCATATATTCATCCATTGTCAATGATGTATGGTACTTAGTTCATTAACCCACGTGTTAAACTTATCCGGGTAACCAAGCCACTTTACCAGATACTCGCGTTGTCCCTTTTTATTTTTTCTACTTTTCAGTATTTTTTGCTGTATCTCATCACGATAAAAGGTACCAATAATCGGGTCACCTCCATAGTCTTCTAATTTATATAAGTATGGATATTTGTCTGTAAGCACCTCACGCACCTTAAACAATTCGCAACTCCAATGCCCACGATATGCTTTTTCAAATGGCATTTTTGCTTGTGATATTCTAACATGGTCGCCTTGAGTAGGGCTGTTTTTAGATTTGGAACGTTTCTTCGTCTTCTTTCCATATATGTTTCTCCACGCGATTAACTCCGTACTACGGTCGACTTTGGTAGGAGCCATGCGCATACTGGAATGTGTTGTGTTATTGGATGCTGTGACTAAACTGGGTAATACATCGATATACTTTCGTGTATTTTTATGCATCATGTATCTGTATATTCGACCCTTCAGTGTGCGTTGAAAACGCTCTACCATTGCAGCTTTCATTTCATTTTGAGAAGTGTAGAAATGTATTTCATTATCTTTCAAATATTTTTTCATTACTCGGTTTACGAACCCACCCCCTTTGTCTGTTTGAATAGCGTGTGGGCGACGCACAGTATGCTCAAATATTGATTATAACCCTTTCTTGACTGCTGATGACGTTTTACTAAACAGGCATTCCACCCATGCATATTTTGAAAGGGCATCAACTACGCATAGCAAATATAACACATTGTTGTTCTCTTTTGCCAGCATGCCCATTGAGCATAGATCTGCCTGCCATAGTTCATCAACGGGTGAAACTCTTATTTTTCACCTGTCAAACTTTGTTCTCCGCGGTCTGTGTAGGGTATATACTTCTTGGTGTTTTAACCATTTGTCGATGTAGTTGCGAGGTATTTTACCTTTGAACGCATTATATAGCTTTTCACCAAAAGACGCGCAATGTTTCGGATCAAAATATACTTTCGCCAATTTAGCATCAGTCATGACTTATCTAAATTTACCCACACCGGAATTGAATGTCGCTTTTTCTTCCTGATGCCCACTAGAGAACTCTTTCTATGTATTCTTTTGCTCGCAGGCATAGATGTGTACTCACTGGCGATAACATCCTTTTCTGCACCACTATATATCTGTCTCATCGTTTTCTCTTGCCATACAAATCTGCAGGGCATGTTTAGGTCACGTAACAGATTAAGAAACTTTCCCTCCGCTTGATCATGCATACCAGCCATAAGAGGTTTACGACCATGCGCTATATTACGTTTGTAAGCAGGTCGAGTACATTACTTTTTGGGAAAAATGTATCCTCTATTGTCACTTCGCCTAAATCATTAACATGAAAACGTTCAGGAACTGAACGTAAAATATCAATTACTCCACTGGCTTTTGTCTTGTACGTTTTTGGTATTCCCCTCATCGTACGTTCAAGTATTTGTGCGGGCAGTGCATCGTAGTTAGTTATGGGTTGTAGAGGTAATGGTTGATATTGTTGTTGTTGTCCTTGCGTTTGCTGATAGTAATGCCTATACTTATCCAATACTTGCGAATATGATTTTGCTTTTTCATTTTCAGTCAGATTGTGTCTGGTTAATATATTGGATATCTCGTTGTCCAGACTAATAATAGCTTTACGTATCGATGGATCTGTCTGTAGCAATGATATTTTACTCTGTTCATTTAAATTACCTATCAATTCGTGAGGAACTAGTGCCATTTTACGTGTATGTTCCATCTTTTCATGTGAACAGTTTACCAATTAATGGTGCTAGCGTACCGATCACTGCTGGTAATAAGGCGCCTAAAAATCCGCCTGTTTGTAGCAATTTTATTTTACATGCATATGGCACCCCACGACTAGTCAGCGTATGCATTTTCGCTTTGTATTTACTCAGCTGCTTATATCGTATTTTAGTGAGATGAACATTCCCACGTAATACGTTTAGGCATGATTCGCATAGTACATCCACCAATTCGGTCAAACACTGTTTGATTACATCATTTCTGATTGAAGGCTTTACTTTAGCCAAATATTGCAGCATAGGTAAATGGCGTTCCGTTTTACGTGATGCCATTTTTCTTACGTATGTAAAAGTAGCACCCCTCCTTCGGATGAACAGATGAACAGAGTCTGATATTGTCAGGTGTCGTCTGTTTCAAATCTAGGAGTAGATATGAGTGAGGTTCGCGTGTAGCGTCCTTATATGATTCGATCAAATACTTTGCATTGCCTGGGTACATCTGATTAGATAAAGAACGAATGGATGACGCATCATGGGGATTCTTAAACAATACCATGTTGTGACAGTTAACTGATAAGTCTCGTTGATTGCGAGACTTGTGAAACAGATTTTGTGCGACAAATATTACGCTACAATTCTCATGGTGAGAACGTTTTGTAAATAGGTCAGCTACATTCTCATCGCATTTATTCATCAAATCGTCGAGCACCACCAATGTTCTGCAACTTCTGTCTAGTTCAACATTCACACCCTCTCATCTTGCCACACACCGTAGCAGTACACAATCCTCTGTGGAGGGGGAGTAATGGCATAGGGATCTCTTATTAGTGCTTTTATCATCTCAGCTTTACCGCACTGTGTTGGACCGCAGACAATCATAGTAAATGGGTGACGTAATGTCGTATTGCAGTCAAGTGTTGATGCCATAGCGTCATCACATGTGCGTACATGCACGGCTAAGAAGGTATATGCTCATGCGCATATATATATATATATATATATATATATATACCTTAGGCATACGTGGACGCGTGTGAACCATCACTATGATGTAATATGTAGTTACTCTTCTGTGAATACCTTATCAATGCTTGATGGTCAGCGAACATTACGAATTGTGACATCGGATACTCGTGACGTAAGAGAAATGCTATGTCCATTTAAGAATGTCACGTAAATTGGGAGAAATTGCAACGTCAGATACTCGTAGGTGAAATACTGTGTACATTTAAGAATTGTGACGTAAAATTAGGAGAAATACTATGATTGCGACCTCGGATACTCGAGACGTAGGAGGAATGCTATGTACGTTTAAGAATTGTGTTGTCATATACACACTATGGAGCAGAAATGCTATGAACATTTAAGTGTATGATTACGACATCAGATACTTGTGCGACGAATCCATAACATCTTTAAATAGTTACAAAAATAAACACAATATTCAGTGAATATTTTGTCATGAAATTGAACAAAAACCGTCTAACGGTGTTTTATTTAAGTATGCGCTATTCAGCTCACTCTATCATCATTCACCTGGACCAATCTTCTCTAAAGAATAGCGATGGCACGCACCATCAAGTGCCCTGTCAAGTGAAAAGCGGGCATACCAACGCATGCGGAGGAGACAGGGAGTGAATAGCGAGTCGCTAGTGACAGATAAAGAGATAGAGAGCTAGGTGCTTGTACTGCACAAGCGAAATCCGATTTTAAAACTTTTTTATTAATACAGACATCAAAAATACATATCGTTACAATGATACGAAAAAACACGCAAAATACAACATATTTTACAAAGCTACGATTGACAAAATAAAACAATTAATTATGTTATTTTTAAAAATAAAATAAAATACGTATTTGATTTTATTAAAAAATTATCCTCATGTTTTAATGCTTAAAAACATGCGGTTAATTTTAAATAAAACTAAATAAATTAATATTAATTATAGTTATGGTGCCAACAATCTCGCACAACCAACGAATGTATCTTTTCACACAGCATGGATGTGAATAATTTCTGACTAATCATTTGCACATGATCCGTAGGGCAGTAATGGTGTGGATGCCCCATAGTTTTACAATAGTGACACAATTTGATGGTATCGTCATCGACGAGATTTAGTTCGTCATCGCTTAAAACCTCATCGAGGTATATAGCGTCCGTAGTAAGCGTATCGTGATTAGACATCTCTGCGGAATCACTAGTGGTTGGAATGTTATTCATGTTCTCGCTTTTTCACACCGTAAAAGCACTGAGGTATCGTGCTAAACAACTCGTCACCGCTCACGTTGGGTGGTGCGTAAAAGTTAGGTAATGCTGCCAGCAAATTACTCGAGTTCTGTTTCAATAATTCCCACTCGTTGTCTTGCAGGTATAATCCGCAATGTGTGGCACATGGTTCTGAGTCAGAGCAGAAAAAATAGCGTATGTCAATACAAGGAAATTCGTCACAGATAGAAATACGAACAGAACTGTCTAAAGAATATGTAAATGGTACGCCTTCTTTTTTGCGCGCACGTTTTACAGTGTCTTCAAGATCTGGTATGATCTGTAACAGCTGTTTAAACGCTGCTACACTCAGATATAAACCGCGTTTAGTGGGATAACCGTCAGGATGAAACTGCCGTAGATCGATACACCACTTTTCACCAAAACGTATTGTTTGCGCTTTACACGAATTACCAAGATCACACCAAAACGCAGAGTGATTTAAATATTTAAAGCAAGGATCAGACGACATCGTGGAGAATGAATAATCATAGCGTGAAACTGCTGCATTTATATATCATTAGTAACAATAACGACCAGCCGCACATGGATTGAACGACATCTGGCGTAAATACCATGCATACAATGGCGTACAGAGGAGCATGTGCATTACAATGACGTACATAGACGCGCTTAATTTGAATTTATGGAGCGCATTTGTTCGATCAATAACGTACATATTCATGCGGTACAAGACACCGTCTTCTACTGTCGCACACTTTATGAGCAATAACACGCACGACCAACTTTTAACCATTACACACCAAAGTCGACACGTATTATCGCTGGATGCACAAAATATTTTGAAAACTATCTGACTGTAAGTTCATGATGTATGACAACAACTTTCAGTCATAATATTTTTGCGGTAATATAAGGGTTGTAATGCGTGCGATAACTAAGCATAAGTTATGAATGAGAAAGACATCGATTAATGTAGCTTTGCAGCAATAATACGTGAACCCAATGCACTATGTCTATCCCATATTCGGTTAATAAACCCTTGCTAATTTCAGACATGAGTATAATTCTTACAGAATTGATTTTGACATCTCTTAAAGCGAACCGCATGCTCCTCATAATCAACGTACGCATCTTATCCTTATCAGCGTTACACAGACTAGAAATATTTGATATCATAGCACGAGCAGCTAGTGTGGCTTCGGCAGACATGGATGACACCGACATTGTTTACGTACTGACTGAAAAAAGTGCACTGTTGCTATTTATATTATGCTAGTGTAACCGTATGGTACTGATGATAAATCTCCCAGTTTCAAAATACGTTTTTTAAAGACGGGTCTGAAAATCTTATTGCTATTTACTGAAAAAATTCTAAAATGATCGGTGTGCATGATCTTTGATGGATAGCTTAATAGTACGCTATTACTATCCGTAATTCCACCATCGTTTATAATTTGATCAATGGATTTTTTCATTGTATCAAAATTGACTTGTTTTGATTGTTGGGTACCGAGCGTTAAACCTTTAACCTTCGTCATCTGTTTAATGATCGATGGATCGCCGCGACGCTTCGTTTCATAACTATAGTTTTTTGGACCGAGTGCGCAAAAACTTGTTAATTCGTGATCGGAGGGGATTTGACTCGTCCAAGAACCTAGATACCCACTTCGATCTTGAATGGTCGGCTCACCTTCACGTGTACTAAATACCACCGAATCCGTATCGTGATAGGCTACGCAGCATCCGAGTAAGGACAAAACTTTGTACAGTTTTATTCGGCCATAGGCTGTCACGAAAGATGCAAGAATACAGTTGGTATTTAATGGTGACTGAACGTACTCGTCATTGACCGAATAGGAGGCCATTAGAAGACTATTGTTCAGGAATGTAATGGAACCTACAGTTTTACTTTTATCATTCAGAAGGGAGAGTAGACCTTTACGTGTTGATATCATGCTATTCGTTTTATGATCACGAAGAGAAAATCGTCCCCACAAAATAATCAAACAGGATTTAGCGACAAAGCGCAAACCCGGGTTATACAATATTTTGGCAGGGTCGAGTTGTATTCCTTCATGTTTATAATAGTCAGCCACGTAATTCTCCTTTTCACTCTCACTACTGACACAATCAGGATAACCGCTACTTTCCTGTTTAATTTTCAGAAAACGGTTAATGTATTCTGAAAATAATCCATCGTCGCCATGCGGCTCATATTGCGATGACGCATGATAATGCCATACTTCATACATTTTTTTAATGACATAACCGTTGCGTATAGCTAGCTGTAACTCTGGAGTGGTCCATGTTCCGCATAAACTGCGCTGTTCTTCCGTATGTTCGCATACAGATTGTTCATTTTTTGTGCATTCGTCGCATAGTACAAACATGAGGTGTGAATTTATTTGAGCAGGTAGCACGGGAAAGTATAAATCACGAGGTGGAAGGACTTTGCATTTAATAAGACCAAAGAAGTCATGCACCGTCTTATCACTCAAGTCATCGCCTCTTAGAACCGTATATGACCCTTCTGGAAAACAACATTGTTTCATCACTGAAGGATACATGGAAATGCAGTCTAAATATTCGAGTGTGGTATGCTCATCCGCTTCCATAAACAAACGAATCGCGGATGTACGACCGCCGAATAGCGCATCACGTGGTGATATTGGGTGTGCTAAGTCCAATTCGGTGATAAACTCATTTAGCTCGGAGGAATCAGCGACTTGTTTCTTAAAGTCGCATTCCCACATAATTCTCACCGTATATCCGTGCGATTCAAATAAAGAAATGCGACATTGAAGCGCGGAATATGCTTCTTCATATGTCTGATCGCCATATGGTGTATATGTCGTATCACGCTTATCACCGCAGCAAGCAGACTCGTGTCCGTGGAATTTACAACCTAAGAACTCGTAAAGAATATTTCCAGATACATCAATTCCATTCACATAATGTCCGCATATTTTCTGTTCACCGCCATTTAGTGCATGCTCAATTTGGCGACCCTCGCATTGACTGACCCATTCCATCCATTCTACACCCAAAACACTATAAGCACGTTTTGCTCTTAATGAGAAATCAGGTATAGTCTGTACGCTCTCAGGTCGAAGCCATAAAGCGCGATAGGCCGCATTACACGCTCCCGCTAGCGTTATCCCTGTCACAAATGGGTTTTGGCCATCCGTCGATTCAGAAAAAGTCTTAAATCTAGACATGGCTAAACGTGATACGGTTACGTCATCATTACAATATTCGATGAGATTTTTATCGACATCGTAGCACTCGTGTCTAGATATCTGCTTGTTGTACCATCGATCAAATTCGATTAATTCATTCGCATTCATATTTTGTGGACAGAATATCTCCCTCTCGGGAAAGGGTATTGCCTTACCCCAATATTGAGGAGTGTTGAGCTGATGGGGGAAATGTCCCCTTTCGAACAGCAAGATTAAAAGCATCGCCCACCTTACGTACTGAAAGGGGAAAAAAGCTAATTGAATCGATAAACCGAATAGTACCTACGTCAAATGAGAGAACTGAACGACCACGCATGATAATATTTGTAGGTTTAAGATGCGGGTTAGTGGTTTTGCAAATGCATTGAAGGAGTAAAAGAGAATCATAGGCACAAGCATTGTGTGCGATGACCAAGTAGTCAGAGAAAACATATTTTCTATCGATTCATTTACCGTCACTCGCAGCCATCTAACGAACTGATCCACCGCGTCTAACCCATGAAAGCGAGCATATCCATAATTCGTGCCTCAATGACATGTAGAGCAATCGTCTTCGAGCGGTTGCTCGAGGCACGCATCACAACATATGTTGGCAACCACGAGATTGACTTTATGCTCGGCTAGAATATTAGCATTGCTACTGTCGATAGGCGATAAATATGTTTCTGTATCGTAAATGATGTATTTTTGAAAACATTCGTAACTACAATTGTCGGCATTCGTACGCATAGAGCATGCATGGGATAATGACATGATAGGTTCTTCAATTACTTTATGATAACACGTATGATTTTCAGTAATAACATACTTTTCTTTACACCCGTGACATTTTATCATACTGCATACGTGTTCATCGTCATCTTTACGTATGCGACTGAAACAGTGGGTGCATGCCTTCACCATTTCGCAGGTCCCATTAGAGAGGTGGTTCAACATACATTGACGGTTATAAAACTTACGATGACAATCAGTACACATTATCTTATGCGTAGCGTCTGTAGAAGTGCAAGATCAGAATAAAGTGTCTGACAACTACGACAGCGCGCAGAGCATGAGTGATCATTAGAGTATGACGCATTACACCGCGTACAGTAATTACGTACCATAAGAAAGGCAGCCATAGACGTGATTAAGGATATATGATTATCACGTTCTGAATGCATAGGATTTATACATGGTAAACTCGGGGAATCGCTACCGAATAGGCGTTCAAGCGTTGACTCTGAGTAGACTTGAATAGAAAATTGATTGCGAAAATGTTCCTGAAATTTGTTCAAATCAGTACTATTAATTTCGCGTACAGGAATACTACAAGCTGTATGATATTCACGCGCCATATGCGTCAAATATGTTTTATTACGTATAAAATTATGCCATTCATTTGCAGAGATTAATTTGTTCATTTTTTCAATATATTTTATTCCTTAACATATTCCTGCCGCGAAACAGAATGGATATTCGACGCATACAGGTATAATACATTTTTATACGCATGTACGCATCTAAATCGGATGAATGTAAATTTAATAAATTTAAATGTCTAGAATCGCTCGCACCTAGGAGAGTATCATTTCGCCCACCCGAGTTGTAGTCCTCTACAAGAAAACCGTGAAATTCAAAACCCTCTGATAACCTACAATCAGTATTTGACTGAATGACTTTTTCCACTGATTCTAAAATTATGTCAGGTGTAATTTCATTCCATAGCCTAAACTCCATCGCTATCGGCATTTCCAAAGATGGGTGAATCAACTCGGTCCTCACGTGATCATTCGGCTGAACATTACTATATTCGCTATACGTATCGAGCAAAGATTGAAAGACGCCTGCCACGAACTCAGAATGAGAAAGTGGTGTATCGGCTATATGATAACCTTTAAAAGATACAGTATATTCAGTACCTTCGAGATGAAACTTTTTACTGCGGTATTTGCGAACAGTCTCCACAGATATATAGTCGGTATAATCAACTACCGACCCTCCGATTTGTGCGTGCTCGTGGTGAACGCATTGCAAATAATGATTAAGTAGATCATCTGTAAGCACTATATTTTCTGATATACATTGACTGATTTCATCAGTGATGAGACTAATTTCATCTGTCGAATGATTTGCACACGTGTCAATAAGAGGTTGATGAGTAGGATCATCGATGCGATAAGCGGAATCGTTAGGAAGGTATGCTATATCCAGAGATAAGTCATTAGCCGTAGGCGCGATACAGACCGACACATCATTACGTAAATTTAGGTCGGTATCGTTAGGAAGACATGATAAATCCAGCGATATGTCATTAGCAGAAGGCACAATACAGTCTGGAACCGGCACGGCATCAAATAAATTTAGGTCGGAATCGTTAGGAAGGCATGATAAATCGGGTGATATGTCATTAGTAGAAGGCTCAATACGTACGGGAACTGGCACGTTATCAAATACATTTTGGTCAGAATCATTAGGAAGGCATGCTAAATCATGAGATAGGTCGTTAGATGAAGGCACAAGAAAATCAAGAAGGGGTGCATCGTAGAATAAATTTACATCGTAATCATTAAGAAGGCATACTAAATCCTGAGATAGGTCATTAGCGAAAGGCACAATGTCAATTAAATGTAGATCGTGTCCATCACGTACATCGGTCGAATAATTAGAATCAATTACGTCACATACGTTATGAGGATAATTAACAAATGATGATGGTACGGTACTCAGATCAGGAATAGATTGTTCAGTTATAATATGTATGGTTTGATCATCGATAGAAGCAGGTTGCTCAGGTATGATTACATCATAATCGTATAAATCGTCCAAATGATTGAAAAAATCAGCATCGGTATCAGACAGTTCAGGAATGACTTCGCGTAATGCTACGTCGTTATGTTAATCAGATATGTGCGGAATTGAACAGTTGGGTTCATACAACATAGAACCCAGATTTAAAAGGTGATCCACATCTTCATCAGGTGAATTGGATAGATCCACGTTTAATCTTGCCGCATCAGCGTCACGCATCTGCTGCAAAATCACATTAACAGCATCTTCACATTCTTTAATATCGGCGCTTAAATTATCTGCCTTTTTGTTATGTCTTTAACGCAATTTACTCCTCGTTAATATAAAATGGTATAAAAAATTATTCTCTTAAAATCTCTATACGTTTCTTTATAAAAGCGCAAATAGCGACAGCGAACTAGACAGGCGCTCTTAAATACGCGCAGTGAACAGCGCCGGGCAGAGACCGGCCGGCATTGCATTCATCCTCAAACTCCTCCTCCTTCTCCTCATCTTCCTACGACCTCCATTATCAGACCACCTCTTAAACTCTATTATTTTACATTACTCTCTACTATTATCACTCATCAAACTCTATTATTTTTACAACGGTAGATAACCACGGAGGGGGGGGGGGGGGGGCGCACCGCCACTACGTTTAAACGTAAAATACACAACTTTTAAAACTTTTAAGGGTTAACTAATTCAAAATAATAGAACATTCCAGAGTGAGGAAGAATCTCAAATACGCGTGCGGCTGCGCGTCATTGTTATCGAGAAAACGTGGCGTTATAGTCGTCATTGTTCTCTAGAATGCGTGTTCCCCTGAGCGCCATTGTTCTCAACATTCCATTCCACTAGCTTTTCCTTTGATCTCATGAAAAACCCATTGTTCTCGAAGACCTCCTGCTGGGAAGAACAATAACGTCCAGCGCCACCCATTACTCCTGACGTGTAGGATGACGTCATAATCAATGACGTCCTGAATGGCGCAGATAAGTTCAAGAACGCATAATTAGTGGCGAATTGTATGGCTTTACTATTTAATAAAAATGTTGTTAAATATTTTGAAACTTGTAATTTGACTGGGCAGTGTTGCTGCGATAAGCAGCAACAGCATCCGGTCAAATTACTTTCAAAATATTCAACTGCTGATTTGTAGTTTTCTGGAAATTGATAGATCGATCCCAACACGGGCGAAGCGCGGGTGGAGCTTAGCTAGAGATGGACGGGGTAAGCTCTGCAAAGGTCCATTCACGTAAATCCCGTTTTGGCGTTGTGCTTTTTGGCTAGTGGTTTGTGGTGACGAAACAAGTCAGTAAATTCACTGATGGTGTTAGTCGCGAAAACGCACCCCTGTCTGCGAGTGTATATTCGTACTGCATCGGTCTCATATATTTATACATGTACAGTACAGGTCATAACTAAATTAAATTGCTTCCAAAATAAGATAACACGTACCGTTAAATATTTTAGACTAAGCTAATTTGATTGGAAGACATTCCTGCCTAAGCTCCTAGTTAAATTAGGTTCGAAATATTCAACAGAATGCTTATTAAATTATAAATTTATCAAAGTCATAGAATTCGTACACGATTTTCCTAACACAGCTAGCTATACGTCATTATGATTGTGACCTCAGCTAACTAGTTACGTAATTGATTATGACGATACTTGAGTTAGCCTACATATCGTCTCCCTCTATTGGCCGCATCTACATATAATAGAAATAGATCATTAACTCTATATGAGCTTGTTAAGTATGACGACATTGTGCGTGATTCGCAACCCGGAAATGTGTATTTTGCATTATTACGTCATAAGTACGTGTTTATGACGTCATCATTTGTTGTTAAACAAAAACATTGTTTTATGTATTTGACAATCGTGCTGAACCCGGAAATACGTCATCCCTTAACAAGCCCGTAGCGTGGAATCGTGTCAGGATTGCACAACCAGTCACTTTGTATCACAGGGCTAAAACACAATGAGATATGCCTAAATTTGATCAGGAATATCAAAAATATTTGGTTTATTAAATGTCCATTTGCAGGCCAATAGAAGATTTTTGTTGACAATTTACCACTGCAATGTCTTTCCAATGATAACATTTCAAAAATAGTCTTCTATTGACGTGCAAATGGATCATCCTCAAGACCACTCAGAGGTCGGGTTTTTTTGTTAATTAAATAATGAGTAAAATTGTTTCATTGCTAAAGTGTTATCGTAACCCCTTAATGACTAAGTTTGTTAAAAAATATATATATTTACTTATTGAATACCCATTTGCAGGCCAAGAGAAAACTATTTTTGAAAATTTACCACTGGAATGACTGACTCGGTTATCGAGCTAGTAATTCTAGTGATAAATTTTCCAAAAATAGTAAGACCCACGTAAGACCACTGCATATGCCGGTTTTGGACGGATTCGTCAAGAAAGGGTTACATTTTAAATCAATGATCTACGAATAATGATAACTTTCGATGTATTTCTGTAAAAGGTTAATTTATTTATCGTAAAGCTTATCTACCATTGTTTAACATCGATTCGAGCACATTATAGCAAACATGTCAAAGTGTAGTTTGAGGTGGTTGTGTTAGATCACTGAATGGTGGGGGGGGGGGTGAGGGGTGTTCAATACATTATTAACCTACATATTATTATATTTCCTAGATTTGGGCCACAAAGAAATTCGCTTCTATTCCATCAAGTAAGTATTAGCGCATGCGCACGAGCACATACACGCGTGCGTACCTGGAGTAAATCCGCGAAGGGCTCACTACAGTCAATCGCCGGAAAATTGTGAAATCGAGATTCTCAGAGTGTATTTCAGTTGAATATGAAATGATCATGTTTTACCAATTTTCTCTGGGCAAGGTTTATATAATATTAGCCCGTTAACGCAGGTTACATACATACTGATAACTGAAGCGTATGCCTGTAGAGATGTTTACATCCAAATAGTAGGCTACTTCCCATAATATAATTATAGATTGGCCTGACCCAAGAGTTGAGACTATCTTTTCAAGCAATTTTGTAACCAATATACCTCTGAAGGAACCAGCGTACACCATAGATATAGTATACACTCGCTAGATCACTCACGACCCTCTCAAAAGCGGCATTTCAAAGTTCTGTATTTTCTGGCCCGATGTATAGTCTCCAAAGTAACGTTTTTGTTACTGATCTTATTACGTAGTCGAATAAAATGTCAGATTAATATAGCCAATACAATTTTATTTCTGATAAAAAATATGTAAATTTGCGTCTGTTCAAGTCTTCTTCAAATTACCAAAAGATAATTTAGTCATTTTTGGATACTATATATGCAGCTGATCGTCTGCGTCAGTCAGTGAATACCAGGCCATGCGCAATTGCGATCTACTGAACTTGGGCAACCTGCGATCGCGGCAACTCGCCCCGTAATGAGGGTATGTGCATGAGCGATCTAGCGAGTATATATATCTATGGCGCACACATACATTTTAGCAGCGATTGTCATAACAGAAATTATCATAATAAACATGTGCCATTCTGCTAAACTGATATCGGAATGGACCCTTCCAGCTTATCCATCCACCCGTCTTCTGGCGTCATATGACTTCATGATTAACTAAGTGGCGTGTAGGATGACGTCATAATTAATTATGGCATGAATGACTCGATTTAGTCCGTCTTTAACACTTAATAGTCAGACACATTTTACGAATTGTATGTCTTTACCATTTATTAAACATTCTGTTGAATATTTTGAAACAAATTTGACTGGGCGCTGTTACTGCCACAGGCAGCAAGAGCGCCCAGTTAAATTAGTTTCAAAATATTTAACAGCTGCTTGTGGAAATTGATAGTTAGGGAGTTCAGGGATAGATCGATCCCAACATGAGCGAGGTGTGGGTGGAGCTTAGCTAGAGATGGGCATGACAAAAACTGGAAAGGACCATTATATTTCCTGAGCCAAAAAAACGACTCTAGACGCCACATTCGCCACTCTAGCTTATATAGGCCTAGTAACCGAATTATGGGGAAGCATACAATTACTCGACCATTTTGGTGGATATTTTGACATTTTTCAGCCATTTTGAATCAATTATCATAATAATCATGTGTTATTCTGTAACACTGATATCAGAATTCAATTTCTTGACCCCCAAACTCCTAAAGTTAGACACTTCAATCGCCACTCTAGCTGCATATATAGTAACCGATTCATGGGTAATCTTTTGTGCTCTTAATTTGGGTAAAATGGAAGAGGTCTGTGCAAAAATCTGGTTGTTAACTAAAATGCCCTGGTCCCGTGCCAATGTGGAAAATCTTATATTTCCTGCTTACGCCAACATTTGTCTGCTAATGTTTGGAGAGAAGTTACGGACAACTCGCGATCAAGAAAGATGAGTCTGTCTAATTCTCTCTTCGATCTGCTTCCCATTAGACCGATCGGATTCCTGATTTGCAGAGTTGGAACCATTCGGAATAAACATCTCAAATTCTGACTTTGGTTTTATTTTTACCTAGTCAAAACGAGTCAATAGCCACACTCTGTGAAAATGGACAATATCTGGACTATTTTTCTGTGTAGGGAAAGAGTCGAATCTAAGTCAGTTTGACTTGTGACTCAATCCCATTGTTATTAATTGACAATAAAATATGTTTAAAACAATCTTTCTAGCCAGAATCGAACTTCTGCCATCTCTCATATGTTTTTCGTTGTTTCTCCTTTCATTATACTATACAATTCTTATATACACTTTATTTATTATGTATGCTGCCTAGTAAAAATTCTGTTGAGAACGGTTTTTTAAATTTAAATTGGAAGAACTTGTACCCGATCCCTTTGTAGATTTTCGTGCGATAAAATATGTTTAAATCAAATCTTATAGGCTTCTGATGCTGCATAACCGAAAACACATCCATCTATTTCTGACTCTTCTTAATTTCGACTTCGTGTCTCAGTGATTTTGCTCCAATTACTCAGGTTTTCGTCCGGGTTTCTTAAATCTTTAAGAATTTTGATAAAGCAGGCAAATTATAATTTAATGGAGATATTTAGAAGCACTGTTGTGCAGGAAAGCAATCAAACGTTTGAAAGTGATTTTATTGAAAGAAAATGCAGTCAGTGCAAAATTAATCCAAACGATTATTTTATTGAAATGAATTTGTTATTGCTACATTTATATGAAAGTTACGTTTATGGCAAAGCATCTTCTTTACCTTTAGCATCCTATGGCATACCTAATTGCTGAATCCTGTTTTTCAGTCAATCATATGACGTCATAATCAACTACGTGACACGTAGGCTGACGCCATAATCAATTAATGCCATGAATGCCGCGATTTAGTCCGTCATAAAAGCTTAAGTCCGTTAAGCTATATGGATTGTATGTCTACTATTTAATAAACATTCTATTGAATCTCCCTCCCTCCCTCCCTCCCTCCCTCCGTCTCACTCTCTCTCTCTCTCTCTCTCTCTCTCTCTCTCTTTCTCTCTCTCTCTCTCTTTCTCCCCACCGCCTCCATCATGCCTTCCCTCTCGCGCTCTCTCTCCACTCACTCTCCTTCCCTCCCTCCACCCTCCACCTCCCTCCCCCCTCCCTCCGTCTCTCCCTCCCTCATCAATCTCTGAGTTCCGTAATCTCACTGAAAATCTCAATTTGTGCAGGCCAAGAGATTATTTTTTTAATTTCCCACTGGAATGACTGGCTCAGTTATTGAGCCAGTGATTCCAGTAGGAAACAAATAAAAGACTTTCTCTTGGTCTACACATGGGCATTTGCCACCGTAGAAGCTGTTTTTGACCGGTTTGAGTATTAAAAGGTTAAGAGTTTCGGGTTCGAAGTGTTAATTCGCCTATGTTTTATTATAGTATTGGGTTGGTTCATACTGATATTCTTAGCGAGTGTCTTCCCAAGATGTCAAAAGAAGAGATAGATGCGGTAAGTAAATTCTTGAGAGAGAGAGAGAGAGAGAGAGAGAGAGAGAGAGAGAGAGAGAGAGAGAGAGAGAGAGAGAGAGAGAGAGAGAGAGAGGAACATATGAGTCCTGAAGGCAGTCGAACCACATACACAATATACATGTGTTTTATAAGCACGATATTTCGGTCTTTTCAATGTGATATTCAACAGTTTACTGATACAAGTCTCTGCTGTAGAATATTGGTGGATTCTTATGACGCAATTAGGTAAAATACGAAAATAGAATGCAGGAAAAAGCTTGTCAGAACATCTCATTTTCACCATTTTCCAGTCCCATAACCCCCAAAATCATTAACTCAGTATTCAAAGAAACGGCGCCCATTGTCCTACAATATATTGCTTGATTTACCAATGGGTGCTCCTAACGAAGGGGTGTCGATGCGGTTGGGGTGTGTGTGTGTGGGTTTGCGGCAATCTCCCTCAAAGGTTCATCCGGGATATATTTTGTAAAACGTTCAACTCCGCGAAGAAAATTAACTGTGAGTGTGTATGCATTGTTTCAGCTTTATTTCATGGGGAAAATCTTTTAGGTTCTTTAAATGTAGGGAGGGTATTTATTGCTTTTCAGAGAGTCTAATTTTCCAAAGAATTCTCACTCTCACACAAGTGGGATGGGGTGGTTGTGGAAGAGATTACCGGACATCTCATCATGGAGAGAAGAAACGTTTTAGACCACCTTTGTCTCCCAACACCATCCCTCCCTGTTATATATTCCCTGTATATGCCACTTATGTGAGGTTTGGTAGCAAAAGTTTAAATAGGGTGGATGATGGTAATGCCAGACCATACCCACCATGACACATTTGCTCCTCTGACAGATGACCTCCTCTATCAGTTCCTGCTGTTCCATTTGGCATGCCACAACCATATATGTGGGCATGGTTGGCTGCAATCACTCGACCTATCATAAAGATCCATTTTAATTTTTGGTGGGTCATGTAGTTGCTCTCGAACAATCAAAATTAAGGCTTAACCAGAGACTATTACTACTCTTCCAAATCTAGCCTCTGCACTGGTTTAGAGGAATTGGCATTTACATGCCAAGAGAAGACTATTTTTTGATAATCGAGCCAGCCATTCCAGTGGTACATTGTCAAAAATAGCCTTCTCTTGGCCTGCAAATCCAATAAGCAGTATTCAATAAGCAAATATTTTTATTTTCTTGATCCATTCGATCATTAACGGGTTAAATAATGCAGAATGTGGGATATTCACGTGTGTTTTAGACCTACCTGGCACTTGGAGGGCAACAGGTACTGCCTCATAAAGGGACCCCAGAGGACATTGCAAAGAGCGTTGCATTTTTTCTATCTGATGACGCATGCTTCATAACAGGAGTCAATCTTCGAGTGGATGCCGGCTATACACTGCCATGTATGTAAAGTATAGGCCTTTGCTGCTGCTGCTGCTGCTGTTGTTGTTGTTGTTGTTGTTGTTGTTGTTGTTGTTGTTGTTGTTGTTGTTGTTGTTGTTGTTGTTGTTCTTGAAGCTGCTACTGCTGCTGTTGTTGCTGTTGCTGCTGATGATCGTGGTCGTAGTAGCCAAAAGAAATCAGGTTTATATTCCAGCGATGTTTGGAATTGGCTGCTGTAGATACACCAGTCCCCGTTAGTTGTGTACGCAAAGCATTGCAAAGATTAAGAGGCTTGCAATTCCGCGTTTTGAGATAAGAACAATAGATTTCCTATGGGTGAAAATTCAACATTACCAGTTTTAAAAGGCGCGTAAATTGTTTTATTTGACATGATTGCCAAATTCGTCAGAAGCTTAGGCGGGAGATGAGCTAACACGCTCTCATTCTCCATTGCTTGCTTAAATGGCTAACACGATATAGCCATGGTAACACAGTACATAGGTATATTAGCCAGCAATTGTGCTAACATGTTATCCTTATCTGATCTTATCTCGTCTATTACATAGTTGCTGGCTAAGATGCTACCCTTCTCCATCCCTAGCACATCAATAGAGCAATCCATTTCTAGCCATTCCCCGCCCATTTTAGTTAAGCCCCGCCCAACCTTTGCGCTTGTTGGGATTGATTTATATACGTTGATTCCCGAATTCTCAGAATCCCAATTTCAAGTACAGGTAACATGTTGAATATTTTGAAACTGATTTGACTGCGTGCTGTTGCTGCCTATATCATCTTAGCAGTTATAGAGCGATCTGTGTAGATACAAATTCTACTTTAGCCATTATTTCTCATGAAACTGTGTTATTGTAGGGAGATCTGCCTTTTTATCCATTTTAGTCACTTTATTCAACCATCAACGGATATTGTAGAGATATTTGTAGAGAGATATATTCTATTTTATCCATTTAGCAACACTTAGCCAAATTGTTGGCAACTCTGGCGATATAGAGAAGCCATTTTGAGACTAGAGATTTGAGTAATTTCAGCCACTTTAGTTTTTTAATTCGTGTTACTCAGTAAAGAGATGCATGCTATGTTGGTTATTTTAGCCACTTAAGCCATTTTATCCATTTTTGCTATGGCAACCGTGATATTGCAGATGGATCCGGTCTACGTCAGCTATTTTTACTTGGTAGAGGATGGCGGGTTAGCGCGTTAGCCAGATTTAGCCAGCAATAGATGAGAGATGAGTGTTTTAGCAAATTAGCCATGTTAGCCTGCAATCGATATGAGGATAACATGTTAGCACATCAATTCACCTTTCCAGAGTATCAATCTATCGATCTGACGTCATATGTCGTCATAATCAGCTAAGTGGCGTGTAGGATGATGTCATAATAATCATTACGTCATAAATGATTCCATTAGGCCGGTCTTTAACTCTTAGTAGTCAGACACGTTTTACGAATTGTATGTCTTTACTATTTAATAAACATGCTGTTGAATATTTCGAAACTAATTTGACTGGACGCTGTTGCTACCATAAGCAGCAACAGCGCCCAGTCAAATTGCTTCCAACATATTCAACAGCTTACCTCTGTAGTTTTCTGGAAATTGATAGTCAGAGAGTTCAGCGATCGATCGATCCCAACACGAGCGAGAGGTGGGTGGAGCTTAGCTATAACTGGAAATGTCTATTACGTCACTAGTTAGCTGATGTCACAATCAGTTCAGCTTACCTAGCATGTAATACCCCCCCCCCCCTCCCCCCACCCTCATCCAATAGTTACAACGAATATGGAGTCAGGGCATTGCATGCTGGGTAAATTGGACAGAAATCAACATGAATCTCATATCTCGTGAAAAGTGTTTTTTAATTGGACACAAGAACTTTAAACTAGCAATATATTGACATCATAGAGGGATCATTTTCTAGCTATGCCCCGCCCATTTCTAGCTAACGTCCGCCGACTTTTTATGCATGTTAGAATTGATTTAAAAATGTCAAGGCTAAAATCTCAGAATATAAATTTCTCAAACATACAGGTAAGTTGTTGAGAATTTTGAAATTATTTGGCTGGTAGCTGTTGCTGCCAAGGACAGCATTAGTTCCCAGTCAAATTAGTATCAAAGTATTCAAGTAGTGACGGACCTTTCTATTTTCGTGACGGAGCTATATATCATTTTGATTGTGACTTCAGTTAACAAGTGACGTATCGTAATCAGTTATGACGTCAGATACTCGGAGTGACGGATCGGACCCCCCAACCCCATCATCGTTGAATATAGAGATGTATACTGTAGTAGTTGAGAGCAGGCTGTGTGATTGAGGATGCGGTCTGGTTTATAGTTTGGTTAGTAGATCTGTTGCTCCTGTAGAGTGTGCATTTTCTGATTACAGTCCAACATACATATAACGGACACGATATTTGGGCCTCAATATTTGTCACAAATAAGACAAGTGGCCACGTGGCACAAGTACTAAAGAGATCCCGTTTAGCTATCATACGCCCATTTCTAGCTAGGCTCCGCCCACTTTGTATACTTGTTTGAAACTGTTTAACATTTTGAATCATGAATTCCCAAAATGTCATTTTCAAAGTAACTTTACACGTCAGCAGGTGAAGATTTTCCCTTTGGCAGCAACAGCTCGCATTCAAATCAGTTTCAAAATAGTCAACAGAATGTTTATTAACTTGTAAATTCATGAAAAACATACAATTCAGATGTTTACTGTCAGATGACGCTACCCACTTGTGTCAGGCTTATGTCATTCACCTGGCGTTCTATTGAAGTACAATGGAAACTTCTTTGCATGCAAGAAACGTAATCTAAAACAGGGAACAAAAGCTATATTTGTATTAATACAACAAATTTAACAGTTTAATATCCCCACTGACCTACAATGTATACTATTTGACTCAATAATCCAACCCGTATTACTGTATGCATCAGAAGTATGGGGCTTCGAAAATGTAGACCTGTTTGAAAAGTGTCAAACAAATTATTATAAAGTTTTGTTAAGATTAAAGTAAAGCACGCCAAATTCAATGATTTACGGTGAGCTTGGCAAATTCCCCCTGAAAATTATAATTCAATGTAATATAATCCGATATGGGGCCAGTTTAGTGAATTCCGGTTATAGCAAGCTGTTATCACTTCTATATTTTTGCGCGTTGGAATATATAGAAAAATATAAAGTAAATATCAAATGGATTAATAATGTCAGGACAATCCTCAACACAACTGGACAAGGCAACCTTTTTAATCTAGACCATATAAACCAAAAACACGTTGTTCGACAAATAAAAACATTTTTAGAGAACAAATTTATAGACAACTGGAGAAACGATATCAACTGCTCGATCAGGTTAACATTTTATACACTGATAAAACAAGACTTTAAATTCGAACCATACCTAAAAAATCTACAGAACAGAAAAGCCCTAATAATCTGCCATTTTCGAACTCTAAATCATCATTTAGCAATAGAAGCCAAGCGATGTGTGGGAATTGAGAGAAGCGAGCGAGTCTACGATCTCTGCAATGTCTTAGAAGATGAAATTCATTTCCTTTTCGATTGCCCTCAATTTGAAACCGAACGACAGAAATTTATTCCCGATTATTATACACGAAATTATACAGACGACAAAATTAAGGGATTATTCCAGATATGCAACAAACCTGTTTTGTATAAATTATGTAAACTAATACCATACTCAAAGAAGAAAAATAGACACAAACAAAATCAAAGAAATTAGTAAACAAGCAGGCAACAACAACAACAACAACAACAACAACAACAACAACAACACAAAAACAACGACGACGACAGCAAAAACAACAGAATAATAATAATAATAATAATAAAAATAATAATAATAATAATAATATGTATAATTTCTATCGCCACAAATGTACCATACTTTATTTGCCTCGCGTGCCATTTTGTAATGGCCTGAGTGAATAAAAGGAAACTGGAAACTGGATAATTTTGACGCCAGCTAACAAGTAACTTATTTGCTTACAAGGCGATGCCAATTTATTTTACAAACCATCCTAACTTAATTTTGCCTATCTGGAAAAAAATCATTCTGGAATTTTAAGGCATTATTTTCAACATTATTTCCATCTAGCAATTTTTCGCAGCCATATCCTTATCCAATCTTCAATATTTTCTGTAACTCTTTTTGTACTCTGTAGATTGTTAACCCTTTAATGGTCATGCCGTTCAAAATGACGTTGCAGTGGTCATGAGAAAAGTATATTTGCTGGCCAAGAGAAGAATCATTTTGAAAATTTACCACTGGAATGGCTGGCCCGTTAACGAGCCAGCCATTCCAGTTGTAAATTAAAAAAAAATCTCTTGGCCTGAAAATGGACACTACCTGAGAATTATTTCGTTTCTTTACATCTAGGCACACAATTTAGGCCTCTAAAAGTATACTACTTTAACAATTTATTTTCAGGCATTTTGGTGTGAATATGCACCTTTAAATTGGTCTGGCCTAACGGTATGTACTTGACTGACAGATCAGATCGCTCTAGTACGCATTTATAATCTCTGCCATTTAAAATTTCTAACATGACGGGCAACACTGTCAGAGAACCCGGCCTATTACACATTATATTATATTCTTTGTTTCAGTTATGGGAAACTCTGTCAAGCTTACCTGTGCTGGCAATTAGATGCTGGGTATCGCGGGTGCCTTTCTTAGAGAAATAGACCTATAGCGACCAACGAACAATTAAAATTATTACACACTCCTTTGAACACTACAGAAACTGATACAACATTTACTTAAGATATAAGAAAAAAGCATGCTGAATATTTTGAAAGCAATTTTGATTGAAAGCCTCCCAGTCAAATTATCTGCAAAATATCCAACTGATTGCTTGGTTTCATAGATACTTGTGATATTTGGATTCCAATAAAACCTTGTTTCTTCACTGGCAAAACTTCGTTCATGTATCGACTTCCATTCAACAAACTTGACTATATAACCCTTCGTTCCTAACAATACTTTCTCAGTCAGTGATTCTGGAGAAGTAATTTTTGTGAAAACTCGGCCATCCAAGATGACTGCTAAACAGATCAAACCCGCCACGTTCTGCTGAAGTAAACACACAAGGTTCAGCGATAAAGGGATTAATTTCTAGCTATGCCCCGCCCATTTCTATCAAAGCTCCGCCCACCTTTTACGTGTGTTTCAATCAATGTATACACTTAGAATCCTGAATTCCCAGAATAGCAAATTCAAGGTAATTATGCAGGTAATCTATTGAATATTTTGAAACTAATTTGACTGGGTGCTGTTGCTGCATTCAGTCAATGTAATTTCACAATATTCAACAGACTGTTCATGACGGAGCTAGTTACATCACTATGTATTATTGACATCAGCCTACATGCGACACAATTGAGTATGACGTCATATATTTGAGTGACAGATCGAATCCCTCCGTTGGCTAGGTTCTAGGGCTTTTCGATTCACACCAATCGGTCAAACAGTTTCGGAGATCTTTACAGGTGTCTCGAAGAAGGGGCACGGGCATGGCGTGGACCTTTGATGCTCACCTGGACCAATTAAAGCTCCGTTTGATTGCCTGAAGCCTATCGCCATAGCATCGTTCCACCCAAGTTTGGTTGAAATCGAGCTGTTGATTAAGTAGTAGTAGCAGCACGTTAAAGGTTTCTGGACGGTTTTTGGAAAGTCCAAGATGTTCGTCGAAAAATTTACCTAATCAAATTCCTGTCCATAGGATCCTTCCAGTCACGTGTAATTGAAATCTGGCCATTGGTAAGGAGTGGCGTTTTAAAAGATTTCCGAAAATCTTTGGATAATCGAAGATGGCAAATCAAATGCTTTTAAATCAACAACTGTTGAACTGAACTTCCCAAAAGCCTAACATTGTGTTATCAAGAAAGTAGATTACAAAATATAATTTGAATTTTTTGTTAATTTACATTTTGCCACCTACTAAGCCATTAGCAAAACCAAATATGAGAGAAAGAATCAACAAGACTGTGTAAGCCAATCAGAAGCCAGCTTGAATGCAGTATGAGCGAGTTTACCAAAACTGCCAGTGATTAAACTGCCAGTGGAATGAGAGCAAGGGAGGTAAACCAATATGGAATTGAAAGCGCAAAACTATGGATTAGCGAACAACCTGGCTGATGTGTCCATAGCTTAAAGGAAAATGACCAGGGAACTAACATATGCCCTTGAATAATAGCTTTATATAATAATCAACCTATAGCCACCAGAAAAACCCAGAAATAAATCAAAATAATTTGAAAATGCAGCTAAATACCATTTATGTCACTCTGGAGGAACCAATTACTGACGCAGCTGGTCGCGCTAGTGTATGCCGAGCGAATAAAAAATACCCGCTAAAGGCGGTTATATAAGCTCATTTTTATTTGAGTTAAGCTGATTAGCCACTAGGTCATACAGGTAAAATACTGTCTAGTTTTAAAACAATTTAACTGAAAGCAGTTTTTTCCAGAGACGGGATTTACATTCAGTCACTCGAATTTCAAAATGTTCAGTAGGCATGTTGCGACCTTGGAAACCAGCAGTGTATTTTGAAATCATTTTGACCGAAACTTGATGCTTTCACCAGAAAAAGTGACTCAAATATAACGTTTTCTAAAGGACCAATAGTGAATTAACAGTAGCGAGTTAATCCTTCTACATCGGCGCCTCTAGAGAATGCTATTCATACCGCTTAAAAACTATATTCTGGTGTTCAGGGAGGCCTATATGGTAAACATGCACACACAGTTGACACACGACGGTGTGCGAAGCACGTCACTAATTGATTCAATGGTAAGAGCTCATAGAATTATTAAATGCTTTTTCTCAAATAATCCCGACTCATTTCCATTTTTTACCGATGGCAGTTTATTTAATATTGTATGAAATTACCAATAAACATCATTTGTTATTTCACTTTTCCCTTCCTTTAAGTTTTTGACATGTCATTTGAGGCAAGATCAAGAGAGCAACGAGTGGCTTAAATGGTCCATTTAAAACAAGTCAATTGTGGTAGTCGAAGGTGTATCCTGTTCATTGTCATAACCCGATTACGTATTTAGGAACAGATTTGCCAAATTCAGTTTTATGGTCGAAAATCCATCAACTACAGGCAGCAAAACTCGATTTTAATGAGGTCTTTTTTCAAGTATCAACATCCATTGGACAAACATTAATGACCATTAGACCATAATCATATTTCCAATATTTTGTCCTGATCATTTCAGCAGTTCAGAAGAAGTCTTTTATATGAAAACTAGATCATCCAAGATGGCCACTGGACAAATCAACCAATCCCTTTACAAACTTGTTTCAGCAACTGCCCCATATGGTGTAATGTTTGTTGGTTTTCACGTAAATTGACCAAGTAGTGATCTTTAAATGTGTTTAAAAATATCACAAAATCCATAAGGCCCTATTGGATTTCACATTTGTACAAATTTTCATGCCTGCTTCTGGTTGGAAGTATAGTCGCACCTACGACATCTTGACCATTGAGTGGAGTACTTTCATGCTATCCAGTATGAGGAACATCTTGATTTCTGGTTCAAAGTCTAACAAGAGGCCCAAGAGCCTTCACGCTCACATGGGCCATTAACATGTGAACCATTAGCATTTAAACATACATACTACTTTAAATTCAGCGGTAACAAGACATAAAATACAAAATTGGAATTCATTACAAATGATATTTAGTGGGAAATTAATGATGGACGCAGACCACATAATCAGATTGAACATTACGTCCCATCCAGCCAAGAAAAAAAATCTAATAGGGCCAACAAACTGAAAATTTTGCTTGGTCCATGACAACTATGTTTTAGCAAGGATCAAGATTTCTTTAACAGCAAAGACAAGCATACACGCGAAATACAATGACAATCGTGACGATAAAATAGAGATGTCAGCTATAGGTTCATTGTATAAGAAATGATCAATAGAACGATGATTATGATGTAGATTAAAACTGTACAAGCTAGCTTTCAAAATCACAATGGACCTTTCAAAAGTTTATCCATCGATCATATGACGTTATATGACGTCGTAACCAACTAAGCGACGTGTAGATGACGTCATAATCATGACGTCATGAATGCCTCGATATAACCCGTCTTCGACGCTTAATAGTCCGATACGTTGTACGAATTCTATGTTTTTCTTATTTAATAAACATGCTGCTGAAGATTTTGAAACTAATTTGACTGGGCGCCGTTGCTGCCATAGGCAGCAACAACGCACAGTCAAATTAGTTTCAAAATATTCCGCAGCTTACCTGTATTGTTTTCTGGAAATTGATAGTCAGGGAGTTTTGGGATTGATCGATTCCAACACGCGCGTGATGTGAGTGGAGCTTAGCTAGAGATGTGAGGGGCCTAGCTAAAATTGGAAAGGTCTATTATTACATAAACAAAAGGTAATCGGTAAAGTATTATACAGATTCTGTTTAACCATGACTTATTTTCTTGAATGACACAATCAAGGGTCCTTCGATCGACGATGATCAACACGTTTCGAAGCGAACAATGTAATCGAAGAAAGCTATATCAACGATATCCCTCGATCTACTTCGATGAACGAAATAACAAACAGGAAAATACAGGGTTAATCTTATTTATATCGGAACATGTATTATCACTGCATGTTAGACTATTCTCTGCTGTGGGCTGACACCGATGATCTTGGATGGCACCGTCAATACTAATTATACGTTATGATTGACAGGCAACCAAGGTACAGTAGCCTAATGAAGGATGATCTGTCAGAGTGATATGAGACTGTCATATTTCCTCACCGTTGACCTAATTTGGGTCAATGAATAATTTCACTTAACAACGGGAATCAAACGTTTTATCACAAAGGTTCTTCAATTACAATCACTCACAAGGGAGTCGAAGAAAGTTCGATGATAATCCCGTTGGCTCACCTCGTGAGCATAACAAAATCAGCCGTAAAAGGGTTAATTAAGTTAATTTCATGAACAGCAAAGCTCTCTGGCTGAAATGGACCGTGTGTTTATATAGGTAATCTCAACACCTATAACAAGTAGGTTATATCACAGCACATCGACCTAATCGTATTTCTGTATATATATATATATATATATATATATATATATATATATATATATATATATATATATATATATATATATATATATATATATATATATATATATATATATATATATATGTACGCGCGTTGATTTGAATTATAAATAAAACTGCCATTTTTAAAATTGATGTAGTTTGCAGAGATAGGATCTATAAAAGTTTCTGAATGAGTTACTGCTTAACACACGGGGATATATAAGTGAAAATGGTTAATAAATGAAATACTGTTGTGTGTGTAAAGCGGCCCATACACAAAATATTATTGAAAATAAACTGTGTTGGCCACCAACGGCGCACAAATTTTGTTCAATATTATCGTCGTATGCCGATTTCGTTGGGGGGGGGGGGCAATCATCTAAGAAAATGGGGCTAGGAAGATTTTGGGGTGAGAATTTAGCAAATTCTTAATAATTTTAATTAAAATACGCCTGTTAATCATGTTTTCCGGGGGTAGATTGAACAAGAGTATACAGGAATGAATTAGTCAACGATCTTTGAGCGTTGCATAACATGGTAATATTCCATTCATTCATTCATTCATTAGTAGAACACCGCTCATTAATTTGTTGCTCAATTGAAGCTTTTTCCGCGTGACATACGGAAAAAGCTGCATTAACTTAGGATTGCAGCTTTTTCGGTATGGCGTGTGCCATACGGAAAAAAGCTGCATAATTACTAATTGTTCACGAATTACTATTTTTATTATATTATGTCCGCAGTGCCTGGTCTGAATAAATATTGGCGCTATTTGGCGTTTTCCGGGGGATAGACTGAAGAACAGTATATAGGACCGGTGAAGTATGCGTGATCTCATAGCGTGCTATATGAGAATTAACCTCCCCGTGATAGAAGCCCCCCCCCCCCCCCCCCCCCCCCTCGGAATAAAAGAATTGGGCATAGATGGGTAAGATATAATAACATTTTAGTGTGAATTCATAGATAAATATGAATAAATTAAATTGACTTCAATCGTTAAAAGCGTAAACTTTGAATACCACATGAGTAAACAGTTTTCGTTACTGGTTAAGCTTAAAGCTGAAGGGGCATCGTTTAAACAGTAACCAAGATTCACTGTTAATGAGTTGTGCTGAGAAAACCACCATACCGAAATAGTTTAGGAATAGCACTTTATATCCCATGAGCATCCATATTATTCAGTTTCCCTTATTATTCAATAGATTAGGGGTCCAGATATCACAGGCAAAAATTGCCCATGATATTCGGACCCCACCCCTAATTTGGGCCCCACTGTCACTAAGAGCAGAAAACCACGATACAGAGATAGGTTAGGGATAGCACTTCATACCACATGCCCATACCATTCAATAGAGTGGGGGTCCAAATAACATAGGGTAAAATTGGCCATGATATTTGGCCCTCACCCCTAATTTGGAACCTGTGTCGCTAAGATCAGAAAACCACCATACAGAGATAGGTTAGGGATAGCACTTCATATCCCATGAACATCCATGGTAATTTGGTTCCCCTACCATTCAATAGAGAGGGGGTCCAAATATCACAGGCCAAATTCACCCATAATATTCGGTCCCCCACCCCTAATTTGGATCCCACTGTCACTAAGATCATAAAAGCACCATACAGAGATAGGTTAGAGAGGACACTTCATATTCCATGAGCATCCATGGTAATTTGATTCCCGTACCTTGCAATAGAGTGGGGTGGGGGGGGGGGGGTGGGTGGGGGTGGGTGGGTGGGGGGTCCAAATATCATAGACTAAATTCACCCATGATATTTGGCCCCACCCCTAATTGGGATTAGCGATAGCACTTCATATCCCATGAACATCCACGGTAATTTGTTTCCCCTACCATTCAATAGAGAGAGAGAGAGAGAGAGAGAGAGAGAGAGAGAGAGAGAGAGGAGAGAGAGAGAAAGAGAGAGAGAGAGGGAGGTCCACATATCATGGGCTAAATTCACCCATGACATTTGGTCCCCCACCCATAATTGGGATCCCACTGTCACTAAGATCAGAAAACCACCATACAGAGATAGGTTAGAGATGACACTTCATATCCCATGAGCATCCATAGTTATTTGTTTCCCGTACCATTCAATGGAGTGGGGTGTGTGTGTGTCCAAATATCATAGGCAAAAATTGGCCATGATATTTGTCCCCCCCCCACCCCTAATTGGGATCCCAATGCCACTAAGATAAAAAAAACACCATACAGAGGTAGGTTAGGGATAGCACTTCATATCCCATGACCATACCATTCGAATAGAGTGGGGGGGGGGGGGGGTTGGCCAAATATCATGGGTGAATTTGGCCTGTGATATGTGGACCCCCCTCTCTATTGAATGGTTCGGGAAACAAACTACCATGGATGCACATGGGATATGAAGTGCTATCCATAACCTATCTCTGTATGGTGTGTTCCCCACCTTGGTGACAACAGGATCCAAATTAGGGGAGAGGGTCAAATATCATGCGCGAATTTGGATATTTGGAACCCCCCCCCTCTCTATTGAATGGTATGGGAAACAGAATACCATAGATGCTCATGGGATATGAAGTGCTATCCCTAACCTATCTCTGTATGGTGGTTTTTTTTATCTTAGTGACAGTGGGATTCAAATTAGGGGTGGGGGGTCCAAATATCATGGGTGAATTTGGCCTGTGATATTTGTACTCCCCCCCCCCTCTCGCTCTATTGAACGGTATGGGAAACAAATTACCATGGGTCCTCATGGGATATGAAGTCCTATCCCTCATCTATCTCGGTATGGTGTTTTTCCCACCTTGGTGACAACAGGATCCAAATTAGGGGTGGGGGACCAAATATCATGGGTGAATTTGGCCCGTGATATTTGGACCCCACTCTCTATTGAATGGTACCGGAAACAGAATACCATAGATGCTCATGGTATATGAAGTGCTATCTCTAATCTATCTCTGTATGGTGGTTTTCTGATCTTAGTGACAGTGGGATCCAAATTAGGGGTGGGGTGGCCCAAATATCATGGGTGAATTTGGCCCGTGATATTTGGACCCCCTCTCTATTGAATGGTAGTGAAAACAGAATACTATGGATGCTCATGCAATATGACTAAGATTTTGACTGCTGCTGGTTAATGTATTGACATTGTCTAGTGAATCATCGGTAAGAACCAATGTGGGAAAAACGAACACCCCCACCCAAACTCCAGTTTTGAACAGGGTGTAGCTTTACAATGTTACTAGGCTATATAGCCTGCACTAAATACTATATATGGTGGTGATGTACTATAGTATAAGTTGCCTTCCATGCTACATGTAAATGTGCCAAGATGAATCTATTTTTGACTCAGTGGTAATGCCATTTACAGTATTTATCAAGTACATTGTATTGTGTGCGTGCATTTGCATACGTGTATGTTGTGTGGGTCCACATTATGAATTAAACAATATAACTGACAGTGCTCCTTGAGTTTAAAAAATGGCGGTTCAGCTTTAACAACTTTTAGCCTCCCGCGTGTATGAACATATAGTTATTGTTTACTTTGTTAGAATATAATACTTCGTACGATATACAGTCACACACAGCTATCAAATCAATAACTATCAACAAGTCTGATTTTATTTGTTAAACGTCGACTATATATAAGTGTTTAATTCCCAATCACTTACCGTCAAAGTGTTAAAACCAAAGCGTCTGTCGAGCATGCGGCCCATCGCTCACGGGTAAAGCGCTATAATATTAAATGCGCGTGCGCAGCACATGAGGCGGCCCAAATCTCCCGGTGATACGTATATCATAGTACACCGGACCAGCCAACGATCTTTGGGTGCAATGCATTATTGCTAGATTTTTTCCATTTATTATTTCCAGATTATAACTTCTTTCAGATGGAAAAAGCTGCGAAATTATTCAATATCATTTATTTGTTGAATTAAAAAAAATCTGGTGAAAATGTATTTTCCGTGTTTTCGCGCGTTTACGTAGATAGCTGCAAAGGGTAATGAAAATTGTCAATAAATGACACAGTTTGTTAGAAATGTTATTTAGTGTCTGATACGAATAAATAGCGACGTTATTAGGTGTTTTCAAAAAGTGCTGTACAATCTATTCCCAGGGGGATAGAAACACGATATTGCCAATATTGTTATGATATATGACAAAATTATACCGTTAGTTCCATATTTTAAGAAAAAATATAAAATAATTCTAACACAGATATATGCATACAATATCAAGCATGAGAAACATCAGAATAATACAAAACTTCTGAGAGGTAAACGATAATGCTCATCTGAGTTTTATATTGCTGTTTTAACTGACTAGCCATACAATGTTTTGTTTTGACTTTGTTTAATTTTATTGGAATTTTCTCCGTTTTATCAATTATATCTATGTTTACAAAAATCAACTTTAAACATGTTCTGAATTTTAACGGTGAATTCTATCCAAGGGAGGTAACCCTTTATCTACCTTTTTCAATTGTTTCATTCACCTAGTTATAAAGAATCTTATTTTATTTTATATATATATATATATATATATATATATATATATATATATATATATATATTGATACTTTCCTGAAAGTTAATAACTTAGCTGTATACCTTTTGAGGAACTATTTTTAAGAGCTTTAATATATTTTAGTTTCTATATAAATAAATGTAGTTATTTCTAATAAATGGCAATGACAGATGAGAGCTATTATGCCCGATCCATCATAATCGTCTTTAAACAAAAAAAAAAGATTGTGATTTACATGGTATGGATTGATGAGTGCTATTGGAGTGTGCATTCATTGACTCGTACGTATGTGTGTATGTGGGTGAGTGTTGTGCGTGTGCGTATGCTCAATTGTATCTGTATGTGTGTATAGTGTGTATACATGTGTGATAGGAATAATATGTTCGTTTTTTTGTTGATTGTTTTCACTTGAGTGTCACCCATAGACTGTGGGTGAATTTAACGAATGACTTTTATAAATTTGACTATCTGGATTATGTTTAAATTATTGAATGACTGGGTGATTGTGTAGTATTCCCTGTTCTGGTCGCTGAAAGGGAGATTTTGGGGTGAATGTGTGAAAGGATGAGTGAATGTTTATGTTTAAACCATTAGAATATATGAGGTTGGATGATTTTTTGAATGATGTTGGATGAATTCCCTAGGAAGTTTGTCGTCCAATTATGGGCATTAGTATATTTGTTAAAGTCTTTTGTAAGAATGTGTGATTGAGCTGCGATCTCTATTCTGGATGCTGAAAGGGTGATTTTGGGATGAATGTGTGAAAGAATGAGTGAATCTTATGATTAAACCTTTATAATATATGTGGTTGCATGATGGTTCGAATGATGCTGGATGAATGCCCTAGGAAGTCTTCCCTTTTCGAATTTTTGGAGGGCTTCCAATTATGGGCATTATTATATAGGTGGATCAATTAGCTCTAGGGCAATCCTCTCCTTATTTTTCGGGAGGAGAGGGGGTGCCTACGGACGATTGTGATTGAGAGGGTTGCATGTTTATGTATTCATTAATAGCCTTCCAATGAGCCAAGAAAAAAAAAGATGGACTGCTAATCCATTGGGGTCTCCCTGCGTGGGTTCGAATCACATCTTCATCCGAAACTTGACTTTCAGTTGGTACAGAAAATCTCAATATCAGAAAGCATGAAAGAGATGTGTTGTAAGTTGAATCTGAATGTAGATATAGCTCGAGATGCCCAGTTCAAGTTAGAGATTTTGACAAGCACACCAACTTTTACTAGGCAGTATATAGATATATTTCTGCTTTGCAAGAAGCAGAAATTGGCAATTGCTGATAGAAAAAAAAAGTGGAGGACTGTAGTGGGTTCGATAACTAGATATCCTTAGGTCGGTGGTTCAAATCCGGCATCTCGTCTGTCTAGTAGGATTTGAGAGCATGCATATGCCATCCATCCACATGTATTGCGTTGCTTAATGATTTCTTTCAGCAACTTTCTAGATAGAAACTATTACCATAGGATATTGTTTAATCTCTATCTTCTACAGGGGATGTAGCTCAGTGACAGATCGTTTTCTTTGTAGGTGAAAGTCCCGGTTTCGATCCCTGCCTTCTCCACTTTTTCTCTCGTTTCGAATGTCTATCAGTTGAGAGTTGCAGTGAGAATTTAAAATGAAATACTTTACTGATTATGGCTCGCAGTTGGTATAGTGGAGGATTGATTGATTTGATTGATTACATATAGTGGGTGTGATAACTATCGGTATCCTTACGTCGATGGTTCAAGTCGGAATATGGATTTCCAAACGACACATTTTCGGCTGAAAATTCAACAACAATACCTTTTCGGCTGAATGAAATCCATCTCGTCGGAATAGTGAATTTCAAAGCATGTATGCAATCGTGCACTAATTATTTAATCTGTTGCTACATAAATTATGGCAAAGTTTAGGGTAATATATATTGAAACAAGACTGGATTTGTTATTAGAAATTCTCTAATCTGGTTGACAATTGTGCTATCAATGGTGCTGAAAGTCGTTGATGTTTAGGGCAGCAACGGCTTCCAGTCTTAATGGTTTCAAATATTTTAGCATAATTGCCACTTGTACAAATTTAAAGAGTGCATTTTGGCTGTTGTGAATTGAATAATTATCGAGTAAATTTGCCTAAATTTTACGCTGAACTGTAGATCATAATAATAGCGCTAATCAGGTACATTCAACGGTATGCCGTGTTCAAAGTTATTCAACTTTAAGCCATATTTTGAAGCCACTCCATTTGCGTTATGCCGTTTCAATGATGATACGGATATGGATGTTGCTACCATTATTGCATAAATTATTAGTAATAATTTAGCAACATATGAGCATCATTTAATTGTTGTACGATCATTCAGCAACATGAGGTATTTAGCCGTATTGAGCGTGTGGTTAAATCTTCTACGCTTGAATAATTCCTCGCGCGGTCACGGTGGCAGTATATGGGCCTAACGCTTTTATGCCCAATTCACAGTGAATTGAAATTTGGTCATCAAATCCGTGAAGTAAGCGGTAGTTTGTAAGAATTTGATTGCTAAATTACGTTGCTGAAAGTGTATGTGCTTCTGACATTTAAAGATCATTTTTCACGTTTATTGATTTTTGAAATCATCTGGGCTGGTGATCTTGGATTTTGGGCATGAGCGGGTCTGTCTTTAAAATACGAGCCGGGTCTCGCGGTATTCTGCTTTACATAAGATGTACGCTAATTCACTATTCCAATCACGACAGCTTTTTTAGTTATTCTTCAATATTTCATGTTCCCGTGTTTCTTTTGATAGTCAGTGTTTCAGAATATGGTTGCTCTTTCCCATAGCAACATCAAACAGCAACATTGTATAGAGGAAATTATGGCCATTTCGTTTGGGCGATGTGACAAATTATGCATTTTGTAAATGTTGCAATGTATTAGAATCTGGATTCCTGTCAATTTAGCGTTGTCAGATTTTCCACATACATAACCCTATTAGCATATTACAGTCCGGCGCATTTGCACTCAGTACCAATGCCTAATCTATTGTTATGTTAATGTTTAAACGAGTAGGCCATCACAATGGTTATGTTTAAACCAGTAATCTTTTGATATGGTAATCTGACAATCTATTCACCTATTGTTATGTTAAAAATGAGCACTTTTTGCCAAGGATTTTCTACATGGGCGTCTGAATTTTTGGTGCATGCAACACTTTTTGGGTATAAATTCCTGGTAAAAATTGGACTCTGGGTCCGACCTTGAATTGCCCTAGCTGGTGTAGGGCGCTGAACTCAGCGTAGTCTCTTAGTTGTTGTGCTAGTCCGATTTTCTGTCAGTTTGCTTAATACTTAGGTTACTAATACGCGAGTACGTTGTTCAGATAAAGTGTACATTGAGATATAATGTAGCTGTGATTTGAGTAGTGTAGTATTCCGTGTTGAGCTTTGGGCTCCACGAGGGATCATTAATTTTGCTGTTTAGCATGTAATGATTCTTAATTCGAGTGCTCGTGTACTATATCATTTTTGGTTTATGGTTAGAAACTGGCAGCAATGAGGACCGGCATTTCAACCGATTGACGACTTCATAAGCCACCTTGGCTTACTTCTAAAGAACAGGAGCTGATGTAAGTGTATAGTGTAAGTCTTAGGGCTTAGTTAATAAAATTCCCACTATCTAATTAACCACTTACTTGATTAAATTCTAGAGTTCCTGTTTTTTCTTAAAAATTAAGGACATGTCCTCCATTAATTGATATTATTCTGACTTCTGGATTTCTGAAACTACCCATTTGAGTCTGTAATCATTTATATACCCGATTCCACAAATTGTCTGTCCAGGTGACCATGATATTAGGTAAATCCAGTGCACCCCATGTTTGAGATCTCATAGTGGTAATAGTTGCTATTTCATATCACATATCATTCCTCTCGGCTACCCATAGCAACCACTGTCGATACTTGTACAATTTCTGATTTACTGTCTTGACAATGTGTAAAACTTGTTTCAAAGCCAGAAAATCATGAAATTCTAAACATAGCTTCCCCAGAACCAAATAAAACTGCTAGTTCTTTTTACAGACGAGAGCAAATTTTCATTAAAATTGGTATCTGCCAATTTCTATTTCATATAAGTCGACATTTGCCCGGTTATCATTTAACTGTGGCTTTGTACTTGTAACCGTGATTCAGTATAAATGATCAGTTAACATTCAGTTCCTTTAGCAGTTAATAACTTGGGAACCTATTGACATTACAACTGTTTCACGGCTTATATCATTTAATTGAATCATTGTAACCTTAATTCAGTATAAATGATCAGTTAACAGTCAGTTCCCTTAGCCGTTAATAACTTGAACCTATTGACATTACAACTGTTTCATGGCTTATATCATTTAATTGAATCATTGTAAGTTTAATTAGACACAAATGATTGGATAATTATCTTAGCAGTTATAAGACTTGGGAACTATTCATACTTACTACTGTTTACCAGCATAATGGCTTCCTTTAATTTTAAGTTATTAAGTTCTGAAATAGAGCTTTGGTCAAACGCATTTCTGCCGTAGCAACAGAGCATACATTATAGCAGCTATTGAATTTCATTCACACTTACATTAGGAGTTAATCGTATGACCTGTCCTTAAGCCATAGGTGTTAAACACTGAGCTATGCTAGGGTCAGGTCTTTATTAATTGCATTTCTACCTTGTTAGTGAATAATCCAAACTTGTGTTTAATTATTCTTTGTGAAAGGAAATTATTAAGCCCCCACTACTGTGAATTGCCACTTCACTTTGGCTTTAATTTCCTGAAGCAATTTATGGCATGTTCTTAATATTAGTGTTAGTATCACTGATCGTACCTCAAGTTCAGATCATTAACGAGTTAGCAACTCGTTAAATGGTAGTTTTTCTACACTGTTTGGATTCCTAGGATCCATAATACCACTGCGGTAATCAAAGGTAAAATAACTTAATGATTAATTATCTGGCTTTAAGATAGAATCTTGTATTCCATACACTCTAGAATTGGCATTTATTAATAGGCAAGATCCTGTCTTAGGCCACATAAGTTATCACACATAGGCATTCTAAAATAGACATTGTAGAGTAGATCCAAAATGGCGGAATATTCGCTAACAACACTGTCCTCAGTGCATTCGAGCACCTTAGTGATGATGCATTTGCGCATCCTAGTACACACACCCCATTAGGAATTGAGATGCGACCTCAACACAGCATCTCAGAATCACATGTGACCTTTCAAGATGGAGTCACTATATACGCTAAGGATCACTTTGAAGATGGGTATGACACTGATTACAGCAATGATGGCTGGAGTACTAATGAGGAAGATGCAAATTAGTTCTTTGGAAGGTTACCAGGATAGTCACACTAGTGGAGCTATTTTTTCTTCCAGTGATTTTTCTGTTCCTCCTTGTGGAAATGTGTCTACCCTTTTGGTTGACACTCTTTCTCAGGTTGCTTCAGGACAGCAGCCAGCCCTCTCTTTTATGGACACTGCGGTGGCGAACCACTGTGAGTCTTCTGGTTACCCAGAGCCTCCTGGTGGTCCCTGTCTCCTGTAGTGAGCGTGAGTGAGTTATACAAGATGAGGGAACATGTGGATGAGTTAATTAACCAACTGTGTGATAGTCACGCGGAAAATACGGTTCCGAAGCCAAATCCGGGCTTGAATACGAATTTTCGTTTTCATTTACAGGATCGCCCTGTACCGTGCCTTCAAACAGCTTTTACGCGAGAGAAGCAATCTTTGAATCTGCATTCGGACAATGTAGAACCAAAGAATGCTTCTCAAATAATGGCTATGCGACAACCACCCGGGTTTTTCCCAGTTAAATCGACCCCAGGTTCAAACTCTGAACCACCACCAAAATTCGCTACAAATGGCACCCGATGTGGTGACCACCTTGGGGGTACAAACACCTAGTACTACTCAGGTTTATTACTCAAAACCTGTAAGGGTGTCCAATGACACCCAGACGTACAAATCCACTGATTTAACTGTTGGAAATGTTGGTCATCATCATGATGGTGAGAATTATATGTTCGCAGGAGTTGACACAACTCCAGCCTCAAATGATACTCGTTTGTTTACTAATTGTAGTCTAACCCAACAAAGAGATCAAACTGGTAGTTATCGTAATAGTCGGGTACTGCCAGGGGCTGCTTCCACTCCTGGTTCAAGTGTCTTTGCAAAGCTTAATAATAAGAAAAATAGACATCCTATTCTTAAAAAATCCCAAGGTCGTCCACAAGAACCAACTATAATGAGATCTGGACTAGGTCGGAAAGTCATGCTTCCACAGGATTTTTGTGGTGAAACTTAGAAGAATACTTAGGAGTGATGAAGAGAAAGGAGCATATCTAGCCTCCAAGCTGAAAGGTGATGCATTCAAGGTGTTAATCGATATGCCAACAATGAATCGAGTCTCCTATCATCTTGTAGCACCTCTCCATGAACACTTTGGGGATCCAATGGAAGCAGAAAATAGTAGACTGGCTCTTAGAAGTCTACGTATGGCACAAAAACAAACCCTACAAGAACTTGGTCAGACAGTGAGGAAAATGATAGTTAAAGCCTATCCTATCGTTGATGCTGTTACAAGAAATAGTATGCAAGTTGATACTTTCATGGAATCTCTGTCAGGAAATCCAATCCTAAAGGATAGACTATATCAACTTAACTTGAGCAACCTTGCTGATCTCATTAGAGCAGGGCTCCGAATGGAAGGTTATCTACAAAGACAAACACATACAGCAAGAAATTCGCCCAGTGCAAGCTGTTGATAATGCATCTGAGCCTTCAAATGAAAATACTGAAAACCGACTAAAGAAATCCGCACCATTAAAGAAGAATCTACAACAGATGCAAAGATTAAAGGCAGAGTCAGAAGTTAAGCCAGACACAGCAGAGTCAGAAGTTAAGCCATAAACTGCTATTTCTACTTCTACTTCATCAGCAATTCAGCCTATTGCAAATGTTATCAACCCTACTGTTATTGCAGCAAAAGTGTCGCAATTACGTAAGGAAGTGGCTCAATTAACAAACTTAGTCAGAACTCAAATGAATGTTAGCCAAGCACCACGTCCTTTAATGGTACAACCAGAGTTGCCCTTATGCGTCCTTTTGCGCGTATATACACATAAAAATCGCAGAGGGATGCATAACAGAAACTGGTAACTTTGCATGTGCTTAATTATCGATAAATCGTGTGTATATTTTTGTGCATGTTTTTACTTTAAAAAATATACCCAATGTATTGTGTGTTCAATAAAAATGAAGATACTGCGTTGTTTAAGACTATAATTTGTTGTATGTTTTCTTGCACAACTCAAAGTTGTTAATGCCCATAAATCACATTCAACCACCACATTTAATTGTAAACACAATCCCCAAATCATCCTTAGTATTCCATTTCATCTAATTTTTATAAATAATGAGTTTACAAGCCCGATGTTAGTCGCCTTGTTTGGCTTACAAATTGCAAAACTACCCGACATGTTTCTGTCAGTTGTGCTAAACGTCAGTGTGACATGTCAGTATTTAATTGGATAACAGCGGAACCTCCCTCTAGAGGAACCCACGCTTGAGAAATCCAATACAGCTGATTCAAGCGTATACAAACGTGTTTGGGCGTCTTAACCCTTTCACATCTCAGAACATTGGACAGATCACAAAGTTGTTATCACTAATATGCTAAATATTTTGAAATTAATTTGCGCATGCAGCAACAACTTACAGGCAAAATATTTGTTTCTATTTACTTATCAAAATATCTAAATGGATGAAGGAATAAATGGAAGATATTGTGATATCTTTTTCATTTGAATGGTCATTTGACGGATTAGCGGCGGTGTCTTTGTATTGCTGTTTCAATAACTGTATCAATACGGGCTAAAGCCGTCTTTTATTTAGCAATAGTGGCAGATTGATTGACCGATGGATTAGTGTTTATAATGTTTAACAATACTCGATCGTTGGGTGTTCCCAATTTCTCAACTAAAAAGCTCATCCCAGCAGCGATGTTCAACATTATCGTGGATACGTTAAAATATTGATTTTTTCCAAACAGCGTATAGCTCAAAGCTCCCCGGTACAAGCGTCCTTATTGGATACACGCTCATGTGTTATCTATGCTTCAACCAATCAGCGATCACGTTACATAGTTAGGCTACTCCTATGAATTCGACTTATCCGGTTATTGGCTGTTATATTTTCACTAATTACGCATTTTAATCTGATTTATACAGATTATTTTTGATAAATTATTGTTTTGACTGATCTTAGCCTGTGTATTCCACTATATTTAGTCTTTCAAGTTACATTATAAAAAATATGCGCGCATTATATCGAAGTAGGTCAAGTCATCCTTGAGCATACTCGCCCTAGCTACTCGTAATTTTTCAATTCGTCCAAAGTCAAGTTAGGGTTTTATAGAAAAACTAATGCAGTGGTCTTTGCTAATTACTAATGTAGTGGTCTTTGGACATGTTAATCATACAAGGATGTCAATGTAGGTTGGTTGGTTTATCAGACAACAAATAAGTACGGTGCTTTAAGTTATTGTTTATTGACATGCAGTTCAAATGTTATTAGTTAAATATACAATGGCCATTTCAATAGATCAATTTTAGCCACCATTGTAGATCACAGAATACATATTTTGGAAAATTTACGACTGGAATGACTGACACTGTTTAGAGCCAGTCATTCCAGTATTAAACTTTCAAAAATAGGTATTTTGGTGATCTACAATAGTGGCCAAAACTGTTAAATGCTAACGTTTAATAAACTATGCATAGTTAATATTCTCTATATATACATTACCGGTATTTACACAATGTCATAACTAGTGTTTTCAACATGTTTAATAAAGTGCTATATAATTAGATCAATGTGTTGTGTTTATTTTAAGAAAAAAACATGGGACCCTCATATTTCAGATGAGGACCCCATGGGACCCGCCATATTTTACAGTGGGTCCCCCAAATCTGAGTGTGGGGTCCTTGGGACCCCCAAAAATCAGATGTTGTGGGCAACACTGGGTACAACATAGGGTGATATGCTTCTCATGTGGCAAGTTTGGGCATTTTGCTCGAGAATGTAGGCATCGACCGATTGGCAATCCATACTTTAATCAGACTTACAGGTCTGTTAGTCAGACTCCATCAGTGGCCCCTCCAGTTGAGCGATTAGCCATAACTAATGGGGAGGTGGGTATTGTTCGTAATTCTCCTTCCCCATTTTTAAAACTAAGTCAGGCTACTGTGGATGAGCGACCAGTAGCCTTTCATAAATACAACACTCATATTTTAGAATCTAAACACGCTAGCAGCTCTGATCGCTCCCACAATTCACCTTCTGATGTTTTTGCCTGGCGTACTGTTATGCCATCCATGACAAGGCCTTGCGGTTCATGTAAAGAATTTGGAAATAGCTTTCATCATTGCCCAAAACGAACAATAGCCCGTCTAGAGGAAGAATTGCAACAGCTAGAGAGGCTTCATCAACAGGAAACGAGTCAACTTTCCTCTGCTCTCCTTCGATCACAGTCTACTGAACCCTGCCCAAAGAAAGCTGTTACTTGTAATAACTCAGTGCACCAAAAGTGTAAGCTCGGACCTTTTATCTCTGCAAACCCAACATTACGACAAGAAGCAGAATCTATATGTATTCAATTAGAGCAGCAGTACAACACTTCCAAAATAATTCCAACCAGGAACCAGATTGCAAGCAGCCAGTTGTAACCATGCCTTTACCACAGTCAAGCCACATGTTGATTTGTCCATGTCTTGCTGCAGGAGTGGAGGCTCTGGCTTCCATTGATACTGGTGCCAGTGTCACCATAATTAAGACTTCCATTTTTATTAGTCTCCCTGAAAAAGAACGTCCATGCCTGTCCACACCCTCCTCCAAATTATGTGAGGCAAGTGGAGCATCTTTAACATGCATTGGTGAGGGGGAGGGGGTCATGTCTATCAACATCGAAGGCATGTCCTTTCAACATCTTGTTTTTGTGGCAGACATTCAGCAGGATGTTCTATTTGGGGCTGACTTCCTAGAGTCAATCAATGTAGTTATTTATTGTCAACTTGGTGAAATGGAAGTAAGTGCTTGCCGCATTCCTGTAAATCATAGAAGTCCCCTTTATGGTACTGCTGCTTTAACAATCACTAAAGTTATTACCATTCCTCCTTCCAGTGAAGTGGTCATGTGGGCAAGCACAAATCGTGCTTGCCTTCATGCCCAAATTGCGTTGCTGGGGCCTTCACATGAGTTCATGGAGGAAATGGAAATGGCTATTCCCCGAACTTTGGTAGAACTATCAGATGCTTCTATTCCCCTCAGAATGTTTAACTCAAACAGCCATCCTGTACAATTGAGAAAAGGAGCAAAGGTGGGTCGTTTGTTAGAAATAATTAACATTCAGACTACAGATTTGGAATTAACATCATCTTTGCCCAAGTCAGTCAGCCCACTTCCTGATCATTTACATGCCTTGTTTGAGCAGACTTCTGAAGGTTTAAATGCGGAAACAATAACATCAGTACAAGATCTATTGAGTCATTATACCACTACCTTTTCCTCTGGAGATCTAGACTTTGGTACTACTACCCAAGTCAAGCATCGGATTGACACACAGTGGCACCATCCTGCTAGGCAGCCTGTTAGAAGGTTGCCTATTCACAAAGGAGAAGAAAGTAAGAAACAGGTGGAAGACATGTTAAGAACTGGTGTAATAGAACCCTCGGCCTCTCCATGGGCCAGTCCAATTGTTCTGGTTACTAAGAAGGATGGCAGTCTACGTTTCTGTATTGACTTCCGTCGTCTTAATGACTTACCTGTCAAGGATGCTTACCCCTTACCTCCTATCGATCAAGTCCTAGGTACACTATCCGGTATGGCGTGGTATAGCACACTGGATTTGGCCAGTGGATACTGGCAGGTCGCTATGAATGAACAGGATCATGAGAAGACTGCATTCATTTGTAGGGATGGCCTTTTCCAGTTCAGAAAAATGCTATTTGGCTTATGCAATGCTCCTAGTACATTCGACCGTCTTATGGAACAAGTTTTAGTCCAACTTCAATGGCAAATTTGCCTCTGTTATATTGATGATGTTGTAGTCTATGGAGCCACTTTTTAGGAGGCACTTAAACATCTTCAAATGGTTCTACAACGTCTAAAAGAGGCGAATTTAAAACTGAAGCCAAAGAAGTGCAAACTATTCCGTAGGGAGGTCGAATTCTTGGGTCATGAAAAGGGGGTATCAACTGATCCAGGAAAAATTAAGTGTTGCTGATTGGCCGACACCCAAATCTGTGACTGCACCCAGAAGCTATTTAGGTCTCTGCCAATATTACAGACGCTTTATTGGCCATTTTTCTGAACTGGCCAAGCCCTTGTACAGGCTCACAGAAAAAGATCACCCATTTGAGTGGACACCTGACTGCGAGGAAGCCTTCAGTACCCTTATGCATAAATTGACCAATGCGCCTGTTCTGGCATATCCTGACCCAGCCCAGCCTTTTATTTTAGATACGGATGCTTCCCACTTTGGAATTGGTGCTGTACTGTCTCAAATTCAGGATGGGGAGGAAAGGGTTATATGCTATGGATCTCGATCCTTGGACAAGACTGAACGAAATTATGCCACCACAAGGAAAGAGTTACTAGCAGCAGTGTACTTCACAAAGTACTACAAGCAGTTTCTGTATGTGCGCCATTTTATTCTGCGAACTGATCATGCATCCTTGAAGTGGTTGAAAGACAAAAAGGACCCGAGGGACAAATTGCCCATTGTCAAGAGGCTCTTCAAACCTTTCAGTTTATTGTGGAGCATAAACCAGGACGTGCCCATGGCAATGCAGACGCTCTCAGTCGAAAAGCAAGAGTAGAGGTTACTGAATTGGGAGGGGATGGTCAGGTTGCCATAATCCATAAGCAAGTTCCAGAATTTCAACCCATAGAAGGTGAAAACTGGAGCGGAAGGGCTGTTATCTTGGCTCAACAATCTGACCCCATCCTTTCAAAAGTCTATGAGTGGGTAAAGTCTGGATTTCGTCCTGTCAAAGAAGATGTTAGTCCACTTCCTCCTGATGTAAAATATTACTACCAACGGTTTAATGAATTACAGTTAGTAAATGGGATACTATACAAGAATGATCAAATGTTATGTCCTGAGAGTTCAGGTTTTACAACAACTACATGATAACTGTGGTCACCTGGCTGTAGAACGTACATGAGAGAATTAAATCTAGATTTCATTGGCCAGGTGTTACGGCTGATGTAAAAATCTGGATTGCCAAGTGTGAACCATGCCAACGTAGGATGACTGGTCCTAGAACCCAGGCTACGGCCCTGAAAACTAAAATTGTTGGTGGATCCTTCGAAAGGGTAGCTGTTGACATCTTTGGCCCACTTCCAGCTAGTGACATGGGGAACAAGTATATAATTGTCCTCCAAGATTACTTCACGAAGTGGGTCGAAGCATTTGCCCTTCCTGATCAGGAACTATCAACAGTTGCAACAGTATTAGTAGAGCAGGTGTTTTGCCACTTTGGAATGCCTGTAGCTCTGCATACTGACCAGGGTAGAAATTTTGAGTTTCCTTTTCCAAGAAATGTGCAAACTTCTTAAAATTAAGAAAACTAGAACAACACCATTTCATCCCCAAGGTGATGGAATGGTTGAGCGCTTTAATTGGACAATTATGTTGCTATGTTGACAAGAGGTAAACTCTAATCAAAAGGATTGGGATATACGTTTACCTTATGTCCTTCATGCATATCGAACTTCTGTACACTCGAGTACAAGCTACACTCCAGCGTACGCCATGTTTGGACGTGAGTTAGCCTTGCCATTGGACGTTACAATGCCTCGTGTTCCTGGTGAAAAGACCAGTCCATCCCAGTATGTTGAACTTTTACGCCAGCGCATGGAAGAAGCTCATGACCTAGTTCGAGAAGAGCTAAAAATTAGTCATAAAAGGCAGAAATCATGGCATGATCGTGCAGTATATGGAATGCCATATATTTGTGGTGATAAAGTGTGGGTTAAGGACAGTCAGAGACACCAAGGACTCGCTCCAAAACTGAGTTATCAGTGGAAAGGGCCTTGGACAGTCCTAAGTCGTAAGTCAGACGTGACCTATGAACTGACTGATCAGAAAAACAAAACCCATGTGTTGCACTTTGATCGCCTCAAATTATGTGTTGGTGAAGAACCTCATTCTGAAATTCGCCATTCTCTTCCAAATGATGTCTCATGTCAGACACATTTTTCAGATGATGGAACAGGAGATATCGTTCTTAATGATTCTTTGCCCAGTTTCAAACTTTTACCTGTTCAAGCTAATGTACCAGTTTTGCCTACCATAGTGCAGTCAATCCTTTCATCAGTGACTGAAATTCCCTTTGAATCCACACCTGAGCTTGGTAATTCAGTACCAAGTGATCTTGAGCTGGCTGTTGACATTGACCGGAAATCAAGTGATCTCATGTTTGGTCCTCAACCAGTTTCAGATACAATCACTGTGGACCCAATTCAACCCAATTCGTCATTCCCTGAATTAGAGGTAGACAGCTCCCTTCCTGGTACATTAGAGGTGACAGTCACAGATTCAATTGAGCCAGACCCTGAGGGGTACACATCAGAAGCACCCCAGGGTACTATTGATCCTGATTTGTACAAGGACTGGCGTCCTGTCACTATAAAAGACTTGGGTATTGATTCAGATGCAACAGACTTCAGTGATGATGAGGAAGACTCAGAAGTGGAATATGTAGTACATGTTCTTGCTCGAGTTTCAGCACCATATAGAATGATGTCTCCGGAATTTGGTACCTCATGTTTAACACAGCCGCAAGTCATGTTATTGGGACGACAACGTCCACAGTCTTCTCAATTACAAAGATTTCCATCGCGATGTCGAGGTCAATACGGAGGTCGAGGAAGAGGTCGGGGACATCAAATGTATAGAGTTCCACAGAACCAAATGCAACAAATGCACAATAGAATGTTTCAACCACCATTCAGACAATCACTGAGAATGATGGACACTAACCTTTATTATACTGGCGCCAGTAAAAAGTAATTTATTGATTTTGATGACCCAAGATGTGCACAGAAGGAACGACGTCTATGTGTTAGGTAAACCATATCATGGTTAGATGCTTTCAATCCCTCTCTGTAAATTCATGCTTTATCTTTCCTAATGGGAAGGGGGCATGGGTGGTGCAATAAATCGGCAGGTAGGTTGGCCATTGCGTGCGGAGCACCGAAATTCTATCGTGAGAGAAATAAAGAATCGACATATATCATTACAACCCTCGCTCTAAGGTAAGGTCCTGTCTGCCCTAAAATAGGGTCGACCTCATCAGGAATCCCGAATGATCTTATAGGCCATCATGAGTTAGAAACGGCATGAATGGAGGAGAGCTTTACCATAAAGTTATTCAAAGATTATTAGTTAATCATATACTATTGACACATAGAGGGTGGAATTACCATTTGGTAAGATTATGTAAGGATAGCAAACACAAGTTGTGGACCCCGGAGATAGGCACCGAAAAGTCTGTTCAACTGATGAGAGCATTCAACTTTCTACTTCACTTTTATCCTTATCATAATAAGTAGCTTCAGTCTTGCAAAAGGAAGTTCTCATTCTGAAAGCGAAAGAGTTATTTTCTCCACCAATTTGTTAACTTCTTACACAAATCCCTTTTATTAGTATGGTAATAGTAGTTCGTCATTGATGGTCTTTTGAACAGAGACTGGAAATGCATTGGTCTTTTAAAATTGTATTGTAGAATGTTTGTCCGAAAATTATTATGTGTATGTATGTCCTGTGCAGTGTTAAAATATGTGGTAATGTTGCCGGTAAAATTATGTATCATGTTTAATGGTTGATTTTGTGAGCTTGACTGATTATCTTGAGAACTCATATTGTCACATTATTGTGGAATGGAGTGAATATCCATTCCAGTATTGGTATGAGTTAGACATGGTAATATTGGATAATGTGGTTGTTTATATTTAAAATACCCTCTTTTGTACAAAGTATGTTTTAGTTGAGGGCCAAAAACGGCGTTTAATAACCACATTATCCTTGTCTTGTTTAATACTAACACTAAGGTAATGGGAGACCGCTAATATATGAATGTATTGAATGAGACAATTCTCATTCGATCGTACAAATGTGCCTCACAGCAATGTTTGTATGATGTTCTGTGGAAATGGCACAATGGATCATGAGGGAGGGTGTAGAAATACTGTCGATAATGCACTTGTGTTTGATTTAAATAATATGATGACTTAATGAGTGTTGTAAAAAGTGTATATGGAATTGTGCAATATTTATAAAAAGTTTTCCATTCAGTTCCACACTAGTTAGGTCAGTAACTGGTTAGAGACATGTGATTGATGTGGCCACTCAATCATTTGCCTTGGTGAATCCGATCCAGCATTCAATCATGCTGGAGCGGGTGTTTACCTGTTTGCTGATCTAGTTTTTCAAATTTTTTATGTTCATTTAGTCATCAATGTTAACCTGCCTTTGTTTAAACGCTGGTCGTCAAGGTTGCAGGTTAACTTTGAGATAAATGTATTCTAAATTCCGATACCACATTTTCAGGTATATAGTTTCAAATACTTATATTCTTAGTTCATTAAATATCCAGTCTTGAATAATGTTTCACACTTAAAAACGGTTTTGCGAGCTGTGAGGGGAAAGTGAAACAAGACTGGATTTGTTATCAGAAATTCTCTAATCTGGTTGACAATTGTGCTATCAATGGTGCTGAAAGTCGTTGATGTTTAGGGCAGCAACGGCTTCCAGTCTCAATAGTTTCAAATATTTTAGCATAATTGCCACTTGTACAAATTTAAAGAGTGCATTTTGGCTGTTGTGAATTGAATAATTATCGAAAAAATTTGCCTAAATTTTATGCTGAACTGTAGATCATAATAATAGCGGTAATCAGGTACATTCAACGGTATGCCATGTTCAAAGTTATTCAACTTTAAGCCATATTTTGAAGCCACTATATTTGCGTTAAAGCAGGCCATTTTGCCGTTTCAATGATTATACGATGTTGCTGCCATTATTTCATAAATTATTAGTAATAATTTAGCAACTATGGCCATCATTTAATTGTATGATCATTCAGCAATATGAGGTACTTGGCCGTATTGAGCGTGTGGTTAAATCTTCTACGCTTGAATAATTCCTCGTGCGGTCACGGTGGAAGTATATGGGCCTAACGCTTTTATGCCCAATTCACAGTGAATTTAAATTTGGTCATCAAATCCGTGAAGTAAGCAGTAGTTTGTAAGAATTTGATTGCTAAATTACGTTGCTGAAAGTGTATGCGCTTCTGACATTTAAAGAGCATTTTTCCCGTTTATTGATTTTTGAAATCATCTGGGCTGGTGATCTTGGATTTTGGGCATGAGCGGGTCTGTCTTTAAAATACGAGCCATGTCTCGCGGTATTCTGCTTTACATAAGATGTACGCTAATTCACTATTCCAATCACGACAGCGTTTTTAGTTATTCTTCAATATTTCATGTTCCCGTGTTTCTTTTGATAGTCAATGTTTCAGAATATGGTTGCTCTTTCCCATAGCAACATCAAACAGCAACATTGTATAGAGGAAATTATGGCCATTTCGTTTGGTCGATGTGACAAATTATGTATTTTGTAAATGTTGCAATGTATTAGAATCTGCATTCCTGTCAATTTAGCGTTGTCAGATTTTCCACATCCATAACCCTATTAGCATATTACAGTCCGGTGCATTTGCACTCCGTACCAATGCCTAATCTATTGTTATGTTAATGTTTAAACGAGTAGGCCATCACAATGGTGATGTTTAAACCAGTAATCTTTTGATATGGTAATCTGACAATCTATTCACCTATTGTTATGTTAAAAATGAGCAATTTTTGCCAAGGATTTTCTACATGGGCGTCTGAATTTTTGGTGCATGCAACACTTTTTGGGTATAAATTCCAGGTAAAAATTGGACTCAGGGTCCGAGCTTGAATTACCCTAGCTGGTGTATGGCGCTGAACTCAGCGTAGTCTCTTAGTTGTTGTGCTAGTCCGAATTTCTGTCAGTTTGCTTAATACTTAAGTTACTAATACGCGAGTACGTTGTTCAGATGAAGTGTACATTGAGATATAATGTAGCTGTGATTTGAGTAGTGTAGTATTCCGTGTTGAGCTTTGGGCTCCACGAGGGATCTTTAATTTTGCTGTTTAGCATGTAATGATTCTTAATTCGAGTGCTCGTGTACTATATCATTTTTGGTTTATGGTTAGAAACTGGCAGCAATGAGGACCGACATTTCAACCGATTGACGACTTCATAAGCCACCGTGGCTTACTTCTAAAGAACCGGAGCTGATGTAAGTGTATAGTGTAAGTCTTAGGGCTTAGTTAATAATATTCCCACTATCTAATTAACCACTTACTTGATTAAATTCTAGAGTTCCTGTTTTTTCTTAAAAATTAAGGACATGTCCTCCATTAATTGATATTATTCTGACTTCTGGATTTCTGAAACTACCCATTTGAGTCTGTAGCCATTTATATACCCGATTCCCCAAATTGTCTGTCCAGGTGACCATGATATTAGGTAAATCCAATGCACTCCATGTTTGAGATCTCATAGTGGTAATAGTTGCTATTTCATATCACATATCATTCCTCTCGGCTACCCCTAGCAACTACTGTCGATACTTGTACAATTTCTGATTTACTGTCTTGACAATGTGTAAAACTTGTTTCAAAGCCAGAAATTCATGAAATTGTAAACATAGCTTCGCCAGAACCAAATAAAACTGCTAGTTCTTTTTACAGACGAGAGCAAATTTTCATTAAAATTGGTATCTGGCAATTTCTATTTCATATAAGTCGACATTTGACCGGTTATCATTTAACTGTGGCTTTGTACTTGGAACCGTAATTCAGTAAAAATGATCAGTTAACAGTCAGTTCCCTTAGCCGTTAATAACTTGGGAACCTATTGACATTACAACTGTTTCAGGGCTTATATCATTTAATTGAATCATTGTAAGTTTAATTAGACAGAAATGATTGGATAATTATCTTAGCAGTTATAATACTTGGGAACTATTCATACTTACTACTGTTTACCAGCATAATGGCTTCCTTTAATTTTAAGTTATTAAGTTCTGAAATAGAGCTTTGGTCAAACGAATTTCTGCCGTAGCAACAGAGCATACATTATAGCAGCTATTGAATTTCATTCACACTTACATTAGGAGTTAATCGTATGACCTGTCCTTAAGCCATAGGTGTTAAACACTGAGCTATGCTAGGGTCAGGTCTTTATTAATTGCATTTCTACCTTGTTAGTGAATAATCCAAACTTGTGTTTAATTATTCTTTGTGAAAGGAAATTATTAAGCCCCCACTACTGTGAATTGCCACTTCACTTTGGCTTTAATTTCCTGAAGCAATTTATGGCATGTTCTTAATATTAGTGTTACTATCACTGATCGTACCTTAAGTTCAGATCATTAACGAGTTAGCAACTCGTTAAATAGTAGTTTTTCTCCACTGTTTGGATTCCTAGCATCCATAATACAACTGTGGTAATCCAAGGTAAAATAACTTAATGATTAATTATCTGGCTTTAAGATAGAATCATGTATTCCATACAGTCTAGAATTGGCATCTCTTAATAGGCAAGATCCTGTCTTAGGCCACATAAGTTATCACACATAGGCATTCTAAAATAGACATTGTAGAGTAGATCCAAAATGGCGGAATATTCGCTAACAAACACTGTCCTCAGTGCATTCGAGCACCTTGGTGATGATGCATTTGCGCATCCTAGTACACACACCCCATTAGGAATTGAGATGCGACCTCAACACAGCATCTCAGAATCACATGTGACCTTTCAAGATGGAGTCACTATATACGCTAAGGATCACTTTGAAGATGGGTATGACACTGATTGCAGCAATGACGGCCGGAGTACTAATGAGGAAGATGCAAATTCAAATATTAGTTCTTTGTAAGGTTTCCAGGATAGTCACACTAGTTGAGCTATTTTTCCTTCCAGTGATTTTTCTGTTGCTCCGTGTGGAAATGTGTCTACCCCTTTGGTTGACACTCTTTCTCAGGTTGCTTCAGGACAGCAGCCGGCCCTCCCATTTATGGCCACTGTGGTGGCGAACCACTGAGTCTTCTGGTTATCCAGAGCCTCCTGGTGGTCCCTCTCCCCAGTCTCCTGTAGTGAGCGTGAGTGATTATACAAGATGAGGGAACATGTGGATGAGTTAATTAACTAACTGTGTGATAGCCACGCTGAAAATACGGTTCCGAAGCCAAATCCGGGCTTGAATACGAATTTTCGTTTTCATTTACAGGATCGCCCTGTACCGTGCCTTCAAACAGCATTTACGTGAGAGAAGCAATCTTTGAATCTGCATTCAGAGAATGTAGAACCAAAGAATGCTTCTCAAATAACGGCTATGCGACCACCACCCGGTTTTTCTCAATTAACCACCACCAAAACTCGCTCCAATATGTACATGGATTTGAAAATATATAAATATATGTGGAGGATTCGGGTATCGATCCCATTACCTCACGCATGCTAAGCAAGCACTTTACCATTTGAGCTAATCCCCCATAAACATATTGTACGATGACGTACTTCCAAGTTCTCGATGACTCGTATATGAAAAAAAAATGTAATTGGTAACCAAAGATGTCATATCATACGCAATGAGAGCAAAATGCACACAGTTTCTGGATCCTGAAGGAGTACATGGCGTCAGACGTAACAATTAGCATATTTGAACAGAATTAATTGCTATATGCGTCAATTTCAGGTGTGAAAGAAGTACTACACTAGCTCGGTTCACCACAATGCTGCATATGTCTTTCCATTTGTGCAAAGGATAGCCTAAATGATAGCCTACTAACCAACCTCATACTCTATTTATATATACTGACTGCCAATGAAAACGCATCACCTATATTTATATAAATAAGATGTATATCAAAAAGTTTATAATACCAACATATTGTATATTGCGAATTTAACAACATCAGCAACAAATCAAAATCAAAAATGGAAAGTTAATTCAAATTGCTTTAACAAAAATTCATCGCTAAAGCAAGGTCAATCAGTACCTAAACTCACAATGTCAATAGCGCATGTGTCCACCATTTGCAGCGACGCATGCTCTGCATCTCCTAGGCATAGATCGAATGAGACGACGGATACGAACTTGCGGAATGTTATTCCATTCCTCCCGCAACACAATCTCAAGCTGACGTAACGTTAGCGGCATTGGCTGTCGTCTTCTAACAGCTTGACCAAGTTGATCCCATAGGTGCTCGATCGGACTCAAATCGGGTGAAAAAGCTGGCCAAGGAAGAGTCTGAATGGTATTGTCATTAAGGAATGCAGCTGTAATACGGGCGGAATGAGCACGTGCGTTATCCTGTTGAAACAGGTCCACTTCTTGATGTCTGGCGAGAAACGGAAGAACTGTGGGTCGTAACACTTCATCGATGTAACGTTGAGCCGTGAGATTGCCATTGATGACGACGAGGGCAGTCCTATGCTTAAAAGAGATGCCTCCCCATACCATCACGCTGCCACCACCCCAACGGTCAGTCTCTTCAATACAAGGATCAACATAACGTTCTCCTCTACGCCTCCACACACGTGTTCGGCCGTCACTATGGCGTAAGTTGAATCTGGATTCATCTGACCACAATACTGATGCCCATTGCCTGTGTGCCCATCGCAGACGTTGCTGCGTCCATAAAAGTCGATTTCGACGTCGTTGATGTGTCAACATGTTGCCACGGAAGGGCCTTCGAGCTCTTAAGCCGATATTGCGTAGACGTCGTCGCACTGTATTTGCTGCGATGCGTCGGCCATGGACGCCTACGGTTTCTAGTGCAGTTTGAACGGCGGTGCGGAATCGATATCCCAGATGCTGAAGGCGTATGTACCGATCTTGTCGGGCCGTAGTTACCCGTTGTCTCCCTAGACGAGGTCTGTCATTCAGGGTCCCAGTCTGTTGGTAGCGTTGGACCAGACGTGTGATGGTTGAAGCTGAGCATTGCATTCGTCGAGCAATTTCACGTCGAGAGAGGCCTCCTTGGATCATACCCCAAACTTGATGCCGCTGATTGTCGGAGAGCCGGGCCATAACTTTCCAGGCTCACGAAGGGATTCTTAATCACTTTAGATAAGCTTTACAAAACAACACTTTTGAAATCAATCCTGCATGAATTCGCGCCAAAACGAAATACCCGTGCATTCATAGGGCTAAAACGGTGGATAGAGAGTGTAACAAACCAACGGTCTGTGAAATTGACGAAAACAATTTCGTAGTACCAGTATCGCAAGGCCAAAACTCATCGAAAGAAATCTTGCTCAGTTTTAAACCAATACACAACGGTTGTGTTAAGTAGAATTCTATTTTCTACAAAATATTTGAAAAAAATTAGGTGTTGCGTTTTCATTGGCACTCAGTATATTAGAAACTGACGCGTATTTAATAATTCCCAACGACTAAATTTTAACATATTCTGCAAGAGGATGTAGCTCAGTGGTAGAGTGTTTGCTTCGCATGTGAATGCCCCAGGTTTGATCCCTCCCTTCCTACGAACGTGCGTCATCGAAAGAAAAGAGACGATTTAATGAAAATCTTTTTTCAATAGTCACTTTGTCGCATGACAATTTTGAAAGAAGAATCTGATTTAAAATTTACTCATCTACTGACAATAGCTCTGTTGGTAGAGTGGAGGACTGTAGTGATTCGAGTTTTAGATTTCACTGATCAGTTGTGTTTTTTCAGAGCTCTCTAATGTCCTGTATTTTTGGGAATTTAGTATACAGATTTTTTGCTGGTTTGTGTCTGCCATTGCCCTAGGCAGTATAGCTCAGGGTAGAGATCATACGTAGGACTGGTCCAGCTGGGTTTTTAAATGATAAATGATAAAAGATATGCTATGGAATGTACTGTGGAAGTAAATGTAGTAGACAATAGACATGTTTGTGCAAGTGAGATAATTGATTCTTTGGAAGATTTATGTGGAAATGACAGCATCTATGCTTGTGTTAAGAAAGGTGGCAATGGATATGAAGTAACTGTTTCTAATAACGAGACAGCGATGATGATCAATGATGGGATTACTATAAGAGGTGAGCACTAAGCATGCATGGTGATTGTTAATGACTCTGTTGTTGTATCATTTATGAACATGCCAGCTTATTTAGAAGATGAAATTATTATTAAGAAATTAGCTAGCCTTTATAAAGATTGGCCCTGGGAACGTGGAATACATAAGTTAATGTTCGTAGATTACTATTTATTCACGAGAGAGGCTTGGGGAACATATACGTGGACATATATCTTCATTCGATGTGCATGACTCAACTCAGCTGTCAAAACTAGAGAATACGTCATTATACCCAAGGTACAAGGTTAAACCTGAAAGGTGACTCTTTCAGGGATATATTTTTACATCTCCGCCTCTAAGAATGAAAGTGTAATCACTACATATCATGACTAATTATAACTAAATATTACGAATACTAATTAAAAGCTCAAATGAATGACAGTTAACGATAGGTAATCAAAATAAATGATAATGATAAAGTAGAATAGGTCCACAAGTTTCTGATTAAATTAAAGGTCACGCTTCCTGGGTGGCTTGACTATGCGACTGCTTCTAGTAGCTACAACACGACTATCTGTCACTGTAGATGTGATTGGATTTTGTGGACCAGATGTCATATGAACCGATGGTGTTGTTGATGGTTCGCGACTCAGAGGTTCTGTACTCTCACTATTATCGAATACATTTTGGTCAAAATTCTGTTCAGTTAGCCCTACTGGCTTTAAATGTATTCTGTTGTGACGAAACACTGTATCACCATGATCCGTAACAAGATAATATCTAGGTTTATCTGATTTTTCTCTCACTTCTGCTGGAACCCAAGTCCCAGACCACTGTTGGTACATTACGACTGATTGATGTGGTGCAAGATCACCCAAGTTACTTGAAGATTTCTGATCATACTGTGTTTTCTGGCTATCTTGTCGAGAATGTTGGTGTTCAAGACCGAAATCATCACACTGATATCATTGAAGCCGACCACTGCAGGGAAGTTGTGTTCGATAATTACAACGATTGAGTATCTTAGGCGGATCATCCAATTTCCCATCTATCGCTGTTGTCCGATAACTGAGTAATGCAAGATAAGGGTCTTATCCAGAGGCCTCCGACTTCTTAAGTAAGTTCCTGACAGTCTGCACCATTCTCTCGATGAATCCATTACTCTGTGGGTATGTAGGTGAACTAGTTACATGGTTAATTCCCCATTGATTACAAAATGATGCGAATTCATGACTGCTGTATTGCAGTCCATTGTCCGACACCAGAGTTTCCGGAATTCCATGTTCTGCGAAGTTAGATTTCATGTGATTGATAATGACACATGAAGTGGAAGTGTCTAATGTTCTCAATATGGGAAACTTGCTGCAATAATCAGCCACCAAGACATACTGATTACCTTTGTAATCAAACAAATCCGAACCGAGTTTCTGCGAAGGAAAGCTTGGCATGCTGTGAGGATGCAATGGCTCCTTGGGCTGTTGAGAATTGGAGACATGTCATGCATGTGGAAGTCAACTGCTTAATATCTTTCCTGATACCAGGCCAGAATAGACAGTCTTTAGCTTTCAATAGACACTTCTCAGCGCCCATGTGACCTTGATGTATGATAACAACATCTGTTGGCGAAGTGGACTAGGAATTGCGAGGCGATGACCTTTGAGAATAAGGCCAGCATATTCAGGCCAGCCGTAATAGATCATTTAAGATGACACAATACATTGTCTTGTTCTGTTTGTTTACAAATTTCGGCTAATTTTGCTGCAGTAGCTGGCAACGTGCTTGTGATGGCAGCTACTTCAATCGCAGGTACATCTGTACTGTTATTGGCAGTTCCATACTACTAACTCGAGACATGCCTCTGCGACAACATTTGTTTTACATGGAATATACTTTATCTCGACATCATATTTTGCCATTCTGAGTAACAGTCTTTGTAGACGAGGTGATGCAGACGCGATATTCTTCTTTCAGATGCTCTCAAGGGGTTTGATCAGTTTCAATTACAACTTTCTTACCATAGACATAATGATTAAACTTTTCAAGTGACCAACTTGCGACAAGTAATTCCCTTTCGATGTTACTGTATCTGGATTCTGAATCATTTAATGAATGGTTAGCATAAGCTATTGGTTTACCATCTTGTGTTAGAACACACCCAATCACCTTTAGAGTGGCGTCTGATTGAATCAGTTTCTTTATCTGAACTATAGTAAGCAAGTCCTGGTGCCTTTGTGATAATTGCCTTTAGTTCATTGAATGCTTTTTGTTGTTCCGGTTGCCATACATACGCTACAACTCGCTTTATTAATTGACGGATTTGTTCTGAAACATGGGCAAGAACAGGAGAAAACCAATTGAGATAATTGATCATTCTCATGAATGATTGTAGTTCAGTAAGATTCTCCAGAGGTCCATGATTGCTTGAAGTTTTGAAGCTTGGAGTCTGGTTTAAGTCCAGAGGGCGTCCATAAATGACTAAAAAATGATGTCTCGGCAACATTTAATTGGAATTTGTTTGGATTGAACCTGATATTGTTTTGATGCACAAGATCTAGAATGTTTATGATGTGCTGATCATGAGATATTTCATCCTTCCCGAAGATGAACATATCATCTGAGATACCGCTGACTCCATCTAGTTTACTGAAAACAACATCCATTTTTTCCTGGAATATGTCTATACTGATCGTAAGTCCAAATGGAAGGCTAGTCCATCGGAATTTTCCCCAAGGGGTGCTGAAAGTACATAGCTTACTACTTTCAGTGTCGAGTTTCACCTGCCAGTAACCGCTACACGCGTCTAGAATACTGAACTGAGTAGAACTGCTTAACTTTGGTATCACATTGTCAATTGTTTGAACATAGTAAGGATTGAGCTTCACTGCTTTATTCAGGTCGCGAGGATCGAAACATAAACGAATTGAGCCATTGTCTTTCACTGTAACTACTGTTGAATTGGCCCATGGTGTATACTCCTCCACAACTTTGCACAGAATTCCCATTTCTGTCATCTTATGTAGTTCCTTTTAGTATGCAGTTTGCAAATGAACAGGTACTTGGCATGGCGGATGTTGCACAGGAGGTACATTAGGATCTGTCTCAATATGAAATTCAGGTCCTGGAAAATATCCACCACCTGTAAAAGCATCATTAAATTATTTAAGTACATTAGGCTTTTGTTAATGGAAATTGATGTGCTTTATTTTGGGAATCAACAAGTTTAACTGATTGCTGGGTAGCCTTCGGGTTTGCACTCAAATTATTATTAACTGTTATTGGTCAATTAAGTTCCAGGCGATTTAATCTCTGAGTTGCAATATTACCGATAATGGCAGCACGTCAGCAACTTCCCACTGTATAAATCTAGGACTAGAGTTATTTGGTCCTGTTACATACACAATACAGCTACCTAGGTTCGGTATTTGGGCACCACCATAAGCAGATATTTTTACTGTAGGTTTTTCCAGTTTGTGTTGAGGGGAAAACAATGGCTCGTATACTGATACTGGTACAATATTTGTCTCTGCACCAGAGTCTATTTTGCACAAATCAAAAAGTTGTTTGCCATCTGGCTCAGATGATAGATATACCTCGGGTAATGCTTTGTCTTTACACGATATGGTATCGACATTGGTCGCTAAAGGGGCTACATTGATAGGTCCCAAAAATATTTGGTCATTTACTGCATGTGCCAAACGATTTATCTCGTCTACATTTTCACTCATGTCAGTGGTGTCGACATGATGTACTTGTTTGTATACCTTTTCCAAACACGACTTGGCAAAATGACAAAATTTCTTACAATTGTGACGGGTTGAATTACGTGCTGGACATCTCTCACGACGGTGTGGTGTTCCCGTGCAATATCATTTCACTTTTTTATAAAAACAAAGGGGATACAAGGGACATTGCAAATTATCGTCCAATTAGCCTATTAAATGCTGATTACAAAATTTTGGCAAAAATTATGGCAAACAGGTTAAAGCATGTCCTTCCATTTATTATGAATCCTAATCAGACATGTTGTGTTCAAGGGAGGGATATTTATGATAATGTTTTTAATATTCGGGATGTAATTGATTATGTCGAGTACACACAGTCGCAAGGGTTTTTAATTAAATTTGATCAAAGTAAAGCTTTTGACTTGGTGTCCCACAATTATCTTTTTGAAACTGTAAGGCGATTTGGCTCTGGGGATAAATTTGTCAATTGGATTTCTATACTTTATACTGATATTTCTAGCTGTGTGAAATCCAATGGGCATTTAATGTCTTATCTTCCTGTTCAAAGATCTGTTCGACAGGGATGTCCAGTTTCTGCCATGTTGTATGTCATTTGTGTCGAACCATTGGCACGTTTATTTCTAACAGATTCTTCTATTCAGCCTATACTGATCAGTAATGTAAACAGTTCATTAATTTATCAACATGCTGATGATACCACTATTACAATTAGAAATGAGTCATCTGTGTTTAATTCATTAGAATTATTTGATGTATATAGCAAAGCATCAGGTGGTGAAATTAATTATAACAAGACTCAAATCATGGCATTGGGTACATCTGTGGTATCACAGCAGATTGCAAGAAAATTAACAGTCCAAGATGATCATATAGAAATATTAGGTGTGTGCGTGGGAAAAAATAAATTAATATGTGAACAGAAGAATTGGGATAATACGTGTCTTGGCATTCGAAGAATTTAAAATTTTTGGAAAATGAGAAACATTAACATACAGGGGAGAGCAATTGTCATTCAATCCTTATTACTGTCCAAATTATGGTACATGTTAAATGTACAGCCAATCCCTGATAAAGTTTTAACCTCCATCCAAGAAGCCTGCATTGCATTCCTATGGAAAGGCTCACATTTGGTTAAATATAATACGATCATTGGTCGTAAATTAGAAGGGGGCCTAAATATTCCTGACATAAAGTTAAAAATGAAGGCATTCAGAATGAAAATGTTAAATCGCCTTTTTAATAATGAGCGTCAAATGACATGGATGTATGTTTTTAAATTCTTCTTGAATGAATATAAAGGACTAAACATTGGAACATCAGTACTGTTTATGAAACTCACAGCCCATGATGTTTCATTTATGCCACCTGTACATAGGCAAATGATTATGGCCTGGTATGCAATTAGAAATTGCTCTGATGTTATTGTTTCAGCTTGGGATATGATTGTGAACCAACGTTTATTTCATAACCCTAAGATTACTTTAGCTGATCACCCCTTAAGATGCGTTGAATATGAGCAAGCAGGTGTCGTATTGATAAAGGATATTTTGTATGAATTTGTGCCTCGATTTTTACCTGCTATCGCTGTTTCTGAATTAGTTCGGGATAAAATTGATGTGGATATAATTAAAATTGAAAATATGTATAATATTTTGTTGCAAGCCATTCCACATGAGTGGATATGTGTAATTGAGCATGGCAAACCTGAGCATGAAGACACTTCTTTCTGTATCAAAATTGATAACCTTACGATTGCATTTGGAGGCTTAAAGTCAAACATATTTTATGATTTGTTCCGGCAAAGTCAATTTGAAATACCAACATCTGCTGCATTCTGGGACAATTATTTTACAAAAATTGAACAAATTAATATTAGTCCTTAGTCTATTTACCACTGAAGCCGCCTGAATTAATCGATCTTGATTTTATAATTACTCACAATTGTATTTTTACCATGGTGAAACTACTACGGATTGGAAAAACAGATAACAATGTCTGTCCTGTGTGCAAGTCCCAACCAGAGACAATGTTCCACCTGTTTTAGACTGTAGTGAACTGTCTGAATTGACATCAGTTTTAATGGATATGCTTGAAACTTTATTTCAAAATTTATCACAAAAGAAATTGAATGAAATTAACCCTAATATAGCAAGATTGGTCGGCGTTGACAAATCTTTTAAAAGTGTGAATATCCTCTTTGTTAATCTACTTCTTAGCATTTATCGGTATTGTGTTTATATACGCAGACAAATTGCTATGAAATACGACAAGATCATACCCATGTTGGCATATTTTAAGAAGAAATGTAGAGTAATCATACTTCAAAGTTATATTTGCAATAGGGAACATGAACGAGAGGATAAAAAAATGAAACTGCTAATGAATAATACATTATTGAAAGTAGGGAATGATAATACATTACATATTATATTTTAATATCTAATCAATTTGTTACACATTGCTGTTTTAACCTCATATATGGTTTTATTTTATTTCATCTGTGATTAATTATGCTTATGTTAACAGCAATCAGTTGTGTGTGAATTATAATGGCGAGTTACTCAAGGGAGGTAACCCCCTTTAACTACCTTTTAAATCTGTTTGTGCTCACCTAGTCATACACTTCTATGTTAGCTAAGGTTATATTAAATTTCAAATTGTGATACACACTCTTTCAGGGGCTAATTTTAATCTTTTAAAAATGCTCTGGTGTTGTACAGTCTCGTAGATTTTGCATAATTATTTTAAAACTTAGTGTTATAAGTATTCACACTGTATTTATTATTGTTAATAAAGTTAGGCCAATGATGATTGAAAGCTTTATTAAAATAATTGTAAAATACCATTAGGCACATCAGAGTAAAGTCACTAAACAATCCAAATTACAAAGATGTACAGACAGCATGCGTGATTGGATCTTGTCTGATTAATTAAATGCTTAAGGTATGATTGATTGGTTAACTGCATTAACACCTGCTTAGAAGATTGACTGAAATTGCTTGTTTGTCTTGATGTTTGTTCAGTCCGGGTGATCGGTCGGCTGGGATTCGGGTTTCAATATTTGAGATTATTTATTTTTATATTTAGTTTGGAATCCTGGATCTTGAACGGCCGATTGCTTGGATCGCGCAGTTCATCGGTCGGTTAAGCAAGCAATTGAGTGACTGGTGTTTTTGATTGCTTGACCGTTTCAGTGTTCGTTTGCTTATTGACTTACTAGATTTATTTATTTATTGATTTATTGATTAATTGGTGATTGATTGATTGATTGATTCATTGAATCTATGGTGTGTGTGGCTGGGGGTGACGTTTGTGGTAAGGGGTGGGTGGTGGTAGATGGAAGTGGGTGGTTGGGTGTGTGTAGATTGGAAATTGATTAACTGATTGAATGTTTGAGTGACAGATGGGTGGATGGATGGATGGGTCAGTGGTAGGTTGGGAGGGTCACTTGTTTGATTGACTGGATTTTGTTTGCTTGATTATTTGGTTGCTAGATTAATTGGATGCTTGAATGATCTGACTGACAGATTGATTTGCTGTCCTAGGAAACTTCTCCTTCTTTTGGTTTCGCGGAGAAGCTTCCATTTTTGGGCAATATTCTGCTTCTCATCATGTTAGACAGGCTGACCTCTATTCTGTTTTCGATTTCGTCAGAGGAGAGGGATGCCTGAAAGTAGATGGGCATACTCTGAAATGGGTTTTAACAATGATTGGTAATTACATTCGAAATAGCTTTCATACTGAGCCTAGAAAAAAAGTGCTCGCTTAGCATGCGAGAGGTACCGGGATCGATACCCGGATCCTCCACGAATATTTCTATAGTTTCAAATCTGCATATTACCGTAAACTTTGCCATAATTTATCTAGCAACAGATTAATTAATTAGTGCACGACTGCATATATGCTTTGAAATTCGCTATTCCGACGAGATGGATTTCATTCAGCCCAAAGGTCCCAGCAGGCACATGACATTGGTTCAACGTTGAATCCACGTTGAAATCGCGTTATGACGTGATTTCAACGTGGATTCAATGTTGAAATAACGTCACGTGCCTGCTCGGGTATTGTTGTTGAATTTTCAGCCGAAAATGTGTCATCTGGAAATCCATATTCCGGTGAGACAGACTTGAACCACCGACGTAAGGATATCGATAGTTATCACACCCACTATATAAATGTAAGCAATCAAATCAATCAATCCTCCACTATACCAACTGCGAGCCATAATCAATAAAGTATTTCATTTTAAATTCTTTCAAAATTGTCTTGCTGCAACTCTAGACAGGAGAGAAAGTGTGGAGATGCTGGGGTCCGAACCCGGGGCCTTTCATATGCAAAGCGACCACTCTACCGCTGAACTACATACCCTGTCGAGGATTGAATATAAACAATATCCTATGGTAATGCTGTTCTATCTAGACCGTAGCTGAAAGAAATCATTAAGCAACACCATATATGTGGATGGATGGCATATGCATGCTCTCAAATTCCACTAGACAGACGAGATGGATTTTCAAGCACTGACCCAATGGTATATATTAATTGCTAAATGGAGATTTTGAATCTTTCCTCAGAAAACGTTCCAAAATATACATATTTGGATGAGATGGATCTGAACCACCGACCTAAGGATATCTAGATATTGAAAATACTACATTCTTCCGCTTTTTTTTTTCTTGGCTCATTGGAAAGTTATTAACATAAAACACTATCAGATGTTTCCATCACAATCACAATGGTTCAAAGCAGTACACCTGTCCTCTCGAAAATAAGGAGAGGGATGCTTTAGCTATATATGCATCACTTACCCTAATGCCCGTCACTGGACATCCTCCTAGAAGTCGAAAATTTTGGCAGGAGGACATCCTACGGCATTCATGCTCAAAATAAGCCTTTCATAAATCATTCATTCACTTGTCAAAACATTCGTCAAAATATTATTTCATGAACTTATGTTCATAATCCTTTTACACCATGTAGCATTCGAGAAATTAGTCTTAATTCCATTCACCCTTACTGTCCACGTTCACAAGTCATCAAGCACTGCCATTTATAAAATTACTCGATCAATCAGCCAACCAGTCACACAATCCCTCAAGCAATCATAGTTAAAACGTCAAGCAGCCACACAGTTAAATTCCCCTTTCATGCAAAATCCATCGATCAAACAGACGGTGTCATTCAGATCATTAAATATGCCTAGTCAGTCAGTCAGATAAACATATATACACCTGTGCAAAAGTTAAGCACCAGCAAAAACAATAGAACGTAGAAACATGATGGTACAACTAGGCTGCCATACTTTTTGTCCCCGCGTTAGCTGACATAATTCCAAGTACGAAATGGACATGCATGCATGACTTCACGCCGCTTGATGTCCGTGCGTGGCGGGAAACAGCACACGTGTTCAGTTATGTAAAAGTCCAGTTTGAGGTGTAGAACATTACATACAGATTTAGGCGACAAGATTAGGAATTTTGTGTTCATGACCGTGGTTTATTTGTACAGAGAGAATTAGCTCTTGATTGTGAACCGCTATGGCAAGACGAAGGTTAAGTGATCGTGTGAAATGGCAAATCATAGGCATGCATACCACTGGTATGTCATGCAGAGAGATTGGCAGACAGCTGAACATTAACCATACTGTAATCAGTCGTTTGATTGCAAAACATGGGCAAACTAACGAGGTGAAGGACAGGCCTAGATCTGGAAGACCGAAGAAGACTACTGCCCGTGATGATCGAGCCCTAGTACGCCTTGTTAGGAGATCTCCATTCACCAACAGCAGAGTGCTCAGCCAGCAATGGGAAACGCGCAATAGAGTGTCAATGTCTACCGTCAAAAGGAGACTGTATGCTGCTGGCATGAAAGCTAGGAGACCGGTCAGACGTCCTCTCCTCACTGCACACCACAACGAGGAGCGTCTGAGGTGGTGCAACGAAAGAAGACACTGGAACATGAGATCCTGGAGATGGGTACACTGGTCCGATGAAAGTCGGTTCCTGCTTCATGCCAATGATGGTCGAACTCGTGTATGGAGGTCCAGACGCACGGCGTACGACCAACGTAACATCATGGAAGAAGTTCCATTTGGTGGATGTTCCGTTATGATATGGGGGTGCATCTCATTTGATTGTAAGCTGGATCTGTTGACTGTACCTGGAACACTAAATGGACAAAGATATCAAGCTTCCATACTGGATAGAGTTGTGGTCCCTCATTTTGTAAATCATGCACCTGGAACCCATCCTATATTCATGGATGACAACGCCCGACCACATCGTGCTAGAGCTGTGCATGAATACCTCCGCCAGAATGCCATCGAAACCCTACCATGGCCAGCAAGGAGCCCTGACATGAACCCTATTGAGCATATCTGGGACATTCTGGGAAACATGGTGAGAAGGAGGGATCCTCCTGTGCAGAACCTACAGGAATTAACAGACGCACTCCATCTTGAATGGCAACGAATACCACAATGGCGTATCAGTCGGTTGGTGACCAGCATGAGACGTCGTGTCCAGGCCATCATCCAGGCACAATGTGGATATACCCGGTATTAATAATGACAGTCTCAAACTCGTGCACAGATGTTAAACTTCGTTTTCAGACACCATTAATGACAATCTAGCCACGTGTGTCAACTGTAGGGCAATAGTTGTCAGTTGTGTCAACGTAACCATATTCAGGCCTCGTTTTCAAGTTCAAACAAAAACATAGTGTTTCCCCACCATCATAATCAGCATTCCTCTAGTTGCATTATTACCTCTTGCACTAAGATGGATGGGTACATAAATGTTTATGCTATTGCTTTCTTCATAGCACATGAATATACCCTCGCATGTGCGTAAAAATAGGGTGGTGCTTAACTTTTGCACAGGTGTATATATTGGCAGGTATCAAGCACATCACTCTTAATCAGGCATGTAGCAAATAGCCAGTCATTTCACCACACCTAGAATCGCTCATACTTTCATCTATAAAAATAAAATATCATATGCAACACCCCCACCACCCCCCACCCCCCAACACATAGCAAAATATTCTTATTGACTATGTGCATAACAATTATGATTGATCCGGCATAATAACTTTCCTGCATCATTGCCATTTATTAAAAATAACAATATAAATTAAAAAATTAAAATTTAAGTGCAAAATAATGAAGATCACAATAAAATAGCTCAGCAATTAAAAGCAGGGTAGCCTATAATAGTAATTTATCTTTCTAATGATTATTATATTAAAACATCATTTTGCTATGAAATGTTAAAAATCAAGAAAGTAGCCATAATTTCAAAAGTTAAAAACTAAAATACCATCATTAAAAGACACACTTTCATTGTATTCGGCCAACTTTCTAATAGCGTTGATTTTCTCCTTTGAATTAGTATTCCACAATTTGTTTTATGAAATCGCATAATTTTTTATGAAAATATCTAGGTAATGGAATAATTCTGTTGTGCATTATTGCACCCTGTCTTCTCTTATAAATACATACGCGTGTCATACTAAAATCAATATTCACAAATTCAACATTTACTCTTGGTATTTGTGTACACATTCCTAGCATTAAGAACAGTTCATAATCAAAATTCAGAAGCTGAAATTGAGTTGCTCCTTGAAAAAGTACTTCTAATATTCCATGCAAGAATTCGTGAAACTGGGTTAATTTTTCACATTCTTAAAAAGAGGTGTAATAATGTTTCTTGTTCCTTTTTACAAATTGGACATTGATCGCTATCAACTTTACCAATGCGTTTAAGTTTCTTCATAGTAAATATACTATTGTGCGTAATTCTAAAATCTAAATCTACTAGCTCAGGTGATTTTAAGGGCATGTGCACAACTTGCCATATTCGAGAGAATTCAAAATCTTGGACAATATTGCTCCAAAAAAGCTGGGAAGTTGGCTCTTCATAATTATTTTTCCGAAGAAGATTATAGAAGATTTTCGATTTTAATTTTCTTATTGTTATAATGAGATTGTCTGAAATAATTTCTAATGGTTTCTTTGTATGGTCTAATTTATCAGAATTTATGATTGATTGCCATTCATGCGGAATTACTTGCATTAAAATATTATAACATTTTTCAATGGCAATTGTGTCTATGTCATCGACATATTCTTCCACGAGCTCAGAAATGGCCATAGTAGGCAGGAAACCTGGAACATATTCATAAATAATATCTTTTAATGTTGTTATCCCAGCTCTATCTAAATGTTCAGATGTTAATGGTTTGTTGTTGATAGAGATCTTCGGATTATGAAAAATGGGATGATTTACAATGTTATACCAGTCATTTATTTCAACATAGCCATGTTTAGTAAATTCATGCCATGACAGTAGGATTTCCTGATAATATTGTGGCACACATTTTAGAATGCTCTTTGGCAGCTTCATGAATAAAATACTATATTGTTTTTCGCTGTTGATACATTTCTTCGCAAAGAAATTAAAAACATGTGTCTATAGAGCATCATAATCATCATCGAGGTACCGACTTAACATTTTAAGTCTGAAAGACATCATTTTGAGTTTTATATCTGGTATGTTCAAACCACCCATTTTCCGTTCACCAATAATTGTTTTATACTTAACAAGGTGTGCACCTTTCCACAAAAAATCGACGCAGGCTTTAGTAATTTCAGTGATAGCCCATTCAGGAATGGGTTGAACATTAAGCATGTACCAAAGTTTTGACATTAATAGAGAATTAATTACTTCAGCACGTCCTTTTATGTTGATTTTTCTATGTTTCCACAGACCTATTAACATTTTAATACTTTTCACCTTTTTGGCCCAGTTATATTCATTGCATAGCTGCTTATTTTTCCCAAGTCACACACCCAATATTTCAATGCAATCATGCTGAACATTTATTTTGTTTGCGATGTCATCAGGTACAGTAGCTGAACCTAAAGCCGTAACTTCTGATTTTTGATAGTTTATTTTGCTACCGGATGACTCAAAATATTTCCCAATAATATCAAGACTATTATAAATTGATTTCGAGTTACTGACTAAAATTGTAGTCTCATCTGCATGTTGATACAGCAAAGATATAGGGTTACTTAATCCAATTTCAATTCCAGTGATACTGTTTTGATGAATTAATAGTTCTGGCTAATGGTTCAGCTGCAATCACATATGGCATGGCAGATTTGTCTGTCCTACCGATTACCTAAGTACGTGAAGTACCGATAATGTTTAAATGCCTGAAACCATTCCCCAACACTTTCACCAATGAACTACCCATATATCTCAGTTTCAACGTCACCACTTCGGAAAACTGCTGAATATTATCAGTTAAATCTGTCTGGAAACCGTTGCAGTCTTAGGCAGCAATGGTTCCCAGTCAGGTTGATCTCAAAAGACACAACAGTATATGTCCGATAACACAAAGATGTCACTTTTTCTGAAACTTCTCAATGAAATGGTTAAGCTGTTCTAGTTTCAATGACCCAAATGATTGTTACCTGAATATCCATAAATTCCCAATGCCTATCTGCTTGTCTAACTCGTGATTTGAATACTTGTCAAACTCCGAAGATGCATGTCCACCTGGCCTTACCTTCGCTCATATCTGCCCATGACGTAACTGACATAATGTATGGTTGTATAAATGCTCACCGCTACCCATATGTCGTCTCGCTTTACTTGTGATCTATCAAACTCCAACAATAGATCTTCTCTTATTGCTAGACAATATCATGACTATGTGTTTCCAAGTGTGTATAAATGGTATGTATGGATGCATATGTATTTATTTAACCCTGTAATGGCTAATCTGGTCAAGAAAATAAAAATATCCTGAATGCCCTTTGCAAGCCAAGAGATTATTTTTTCCAGGGTTTACCATTTGAATGAAGGGCTCCGCTATCGAGTCTGCCATTTTTGAAATTTTAACACTAGAATGACTTTCTCTTGGTCTGGAAAAAATGCAAGTTCCGCAAGGCCACTGCAGAGGCTGGCCTGCCGTGAAAGGGTTAAATGTATATAATGTTGTAATCTTTCATATTATTATTCTACAGCTGATGATATGACTTGAATCCACATAGAATAGTTGGCAGACTGTGACACCAAGCAAATCCTCAACACGGTAATATATAGTACACAAACCACTGTTATCTGTTGTCTGTCTGTTTTGGTAAGTGGTGTTGTACATAATGTTATATTGTATGTGCTAAATGTAGTCCAAATGCTTATCTGTCTGTTCTACCAATTACAGTAAGTAGGTGAAGTAACAATGCTTATATGCTTGAAACCGTTACCCAACACTTACAACGATGAACTCCCCATATATCTCATTTTCAACGTCACCACTTTGGTAAATTGTTGAATATTTTCGGTTAAATTTGTCTGGAAGCCGTTGCTGTCTTAGGCAGCAATGGTTCCCAGTCAGCTTTCTTTGAAACTTCTCAATGTAAGGGCTAAGCTGTTCTATCTTCAATGACTTAAATGAGTGTTACGTGAGTATCCATAAATGTAGCTACAATCCCAATTCCTATATGCTTGTCTAACCAGTGATCTGAATACTCGTCACTCCGAAAATACATGTCACCTGGCCTTACCTTCGCTCATATCTGTCCATGGCCTAACTGGCATAACTTATAGTTACATAAATGCTCACCGCTACCCATGTCGCCTTACTTTACTTGTGATATGTCAAACTCCAACAATAGATCTTCTCTTACTGTCAGACAATATCATAACTATGTCCATCTAATCCATTAACATTAACTATCTCTCTATCACAGTAGCCAGCAATAGCCTTTAGCCATCCCATTTTTTGCTGTCCATGCCTGTCCGGTTCCCGTGCTTATCCTGCAACAAACCTGTCAAATCTAATCAGCGTGCAATTCTATGTGACTGTTGTGGTGAATGGGTGCATTTAAGATGCTTCCAAGGGCTAACTATCACAGATTATGAAGAACTCCAGAGTTCTGATGAGCCATGGTGGTGTTTTCAATGTAACCAAACTAATTTTCCTTTTAATCACTCTGAAAACGATACCGAATTTCTGCTTAATATCCTAGGTGCCAAATACGACTACAGTACATATATAAATGCAAACATACTTGTAAACCCATTCAAGCTAAATACTTCTAACCAGGGCAATGAATACACAAATTTCTCTGAAACAGATATTGATAATGAAGGTATGAATTTTGCACTCTGTGACTATACTTCAGAAAGAATTTAATGATAATATTATCAAGAGTACTGATGCTATCACCTTTTCAATGATTCATATTAACATTAGATCGCTGCTAAAAAGTTTTGATAAATTTAATAACTTTATGGATTCCAGCTCACATGAATTTAGCGTCATAGGAATTACCGAGACATGGTTGAAACCTGACTCACCACTGGACTTAATTAATATGCAAAATTACAAATTCATTGAAAAACACAGGCCAACAAAAAAAGGTGGTGTAGGCATCTACATAAAGGACAGTTTACAGTATAATTTGAGAGATGACCTGTCAATGAACGAAGAATTTATTGAAACTATTTTTTATTGCAATTCCCAATGAAAAAACTACAAATAAACTTGTCAGTATCACATACAGACCTCCTGGAAGTGACACGACAAATTTATGAAATCATTCGAAAAAATTCTAAATACCATACAAAATGAAACGAAATCCGCTTATATATTAGGTGACTTTAATATTGATTTTTTTAAACAACATAGCTTCTACACTCAAGACCTATTAAATTTATTTAAAATATCTGGCTTTTATCCATTTATAACGAAACCAACAAGAATTACAGAATGCTCGGCTACTGTTATTGACAACATCATCTCGAATAATGCTGTAAGTGCCAAGAATCAAACAGGTATCTTTGTTGTAGAAATTTTAGACCATTTACCTATTTTCTATATAGAAAAAGAAAACAAAAGGAAAATCATTTGTAAAAGAGGCAGTAACTTGTAGAGACTTCAAAAAGGAAAATATAGAAATCTTCAAAAACAATATGGCTAACATAAACTGGAACCAGGTAATTGAATCAGTCATGTGAAGATGCCTACAACACCTTCCACACTATATGCTCTAACATCTATGAATCTGCCTTTCCACTTAAAAATATGAAGGAAATTTAAACAAAATCCTACTAAACCCTGGATTACAAGAGGAGTGATAGCTGCCTGTCACAAGAAAAACGAGTTATATCTGATTTTTATTAAATATCCGACAAAGTATAATGACTCACAGTTCAAGAAATATAGAAACAGGCTAAATAAAATAATTAGGACAGCAAAATAAATTATTTTCATAATAAATTTTATGAACAAAAAGATAATATTAAGGAAACATGGAAACTGATTAAATCATTACTAAGTAAGAAAAAACCCAATACTGACGACAAAAAAGAAATCGCAGACAAATTTAATGAGTATTTTACTAACATTGGTCCTAATTTATCACAATTCAACCCAGCTCGAACATACATATAAAGGACTTTCTAACAGGTAGTTATCAACACTCTATTTTCCTAAATCCAACAGATACTCACGAAATCTACAAAATACTAATGCAAATTAACACAGCTAAGTGCTGGAATCGATAATTTCAAATGGAAAATTTCACTTACACAGGGAGTATTTCCATCAAGATTAAAGGTTGCACGTGTGACACCAATATACAAAGCTAAAGATGTATCTGACTTTACTAATTATCGGCCAGTCTCGGTACTTCCACTTTTCTCAAAACTCTTAGAAAAGCTGTATTTTAGTAGAATTACTAAATATCTAAACAAAAACTCAATCATATATCCTTCTCAATATGGTTTCAGAGAAAAACACTCTACTATGCTTGCCATTGTGGATATGATAGAAAAATTATCAACCTCCCTTGAGAATATTGAACATACGCTAGGTGTATTCTTGGATCTTTCCAAAGCCTTCAATGCAATTGATCAGACAATTTTACTACAAAAGCTTGCATACTATGGAATAAGAAGTACTGCATTGAACTGGATACAGAGTTACCTGTCAAACAGGGAACAGTGTGTACAATTCAATGGGGCTATCTCTGAATACAAAAATATAGTTTGTGGTGTTCCCCATGGTTCAGTTCTTGGGCCCCTGCTGTTTCTCCTATATATGAATGACATACCCAAAGTCTGCAAACATCTCTCACTAATACTTTTTGCAGACGACACAAATGCTTTCTGCAGCCACAAGGATATAGAAATTCTATACAAAAATGTCAATGAAATGGCGACATTAATAGACTGGTTTAAAGTAAACAAATTGTCCTTAAATGTATCAAAAACTAATTATATACTATTAACAAAATCTAAGAAACTAAAAGACATAGCTCTCCCAAACCTCTATATCGACAACCAGATAATTCAAGAAGCACAATATGCTAAGTTTTAGGAGTGTATCTGGACACAAATTTAACATGGGAGAAGCATATTGAAATTATTACTACCAGGGTAGCAAAAAGCATTGGCATCATTCGCAGACTGAAACCCTATCTAACACCTAATATTATTAAAAACCTGTACTGCACAATGATACTTCCTCACATCACCTACTGCAATGCTATCTGGACTAATACATCTCGAGCTAGACTAAAAAAACTAAAATCTCTGCAAAAAAAATCTATTAAACTATTTTCACAAACAGCAGGTGGCCAGGATATCTTTAAATCAGAAAAGTTCTTAAAACTTGAGGACATAGGAGGGCTCCAACCATAAACAATCTTAAGGGACTTCCACAATGGCAACTTACCCTCATCCTTATCTAACATTTTTATGCTCAATACACAATTGCATCCTCGCAACACAAGAACAAGAAATGACCTCCATTCAACACACCACCAAACAAAAGCAGCACAATAACCCTCATACAAAGCAATTCAGTTATGGAATAATACAGACAAGCACACGAACAGACATCATAAAGCTACAGTACTTTAAGCAGAATATCAAAAAGAAGATTATAGAAACCTACTAGACTCTGGAAAACACTCGCCATCCTGGCATGCTATTCTCATACTTGCACCCAGTCACCAGAACTAATAATAATAATAATATTAATAAGAATAAGAATAAGAATATCTGTCATAATGGTAACTACCAAACAACTACCTCTCCCATCACAGCCTAAAAAAATTAATACTTTGTCATTGATAATAAGAATATGTAATATAGAATTATTAACTTAAGCAGGATAAGCACACATCCATCTGTCATGTCTTTCCCCGTAAAAATGTAAATTGTCATACGTCTATTAACTGTTGGACTGCTGAAAGCGGACAATAATTCCAATTGGCAATGACTCTGGATTGGCTGAGGTTGTTTTTTTAGAGGTACTCGGCATACCCTGAGTTAGGCTCCATGGAAAATGTAGACTGCAGAGGCTTGGCAGCGAGACAGTTAACTATATGTATATATAGGACTATAACATGTTAACCTTATGTATTCAGTATTCTCATGTCCTATATTGTTGTTATATGTTATATGTAGGGGTCCACCGCCACATAGGCTCTGCCTTTGGTGGACTACCTGTTGTGAAACTGTAAATGTATATTCTATATCAAAATAAATAATCTTGAACTTGAACTTGAACTAGATATGGGACAGCCTTGTCTAACATTTCCCTTAATTGGGAAGAACTGAGTTAAATGGCCATTGTTTTTTACAGCACTGTGGATTCCAGTGTACATTATTTTAATCCAATTTAAAAACTTATTCCCAAAGCCAAATCTATTTAATGTTTCGAAAGGATAATCATGAGACACCATGTCAAATTTTTTTCATTTTAGTTGGTATTTATTGGCCGCTTACACCTAGATATATTTGAGCCATGACTCGCTCTTAGAGGTGCTTCCCCGAAGGGTTGCTCTAAATAAGTAAAAACTGAAAAAAGTCGAAAAATTAAGTTGTTGCTGGGAGTGTGTCGCCTGATGTTAGCTAATGTATTGTAGTTGGCTAGTGTCTATGTTGTATGCAGTGTTGAGGAGGGGGTGGGAGGGGGAATTACTTTATTTCTTTTGGAGGTGGGATGGGGGTGGAGGGCAGTCTGTAAAATAAAATCTCAAAACGGAAATCGGGACAATTTAAATAAAGAGTATTATGATGAAACTGAATGATAATACTATCAAATAAGAGGAAAGAAATTAAGATAATGGCCTGTGATTAAATACACAAGAAACGGGGAAAATTGAACTTAAAATCCAGTGTTTGTAAACTAAATATCCAAATTTAACTTAGAATTATAACTTGTTGCTATTAGAAATAATAAGTTGAATGCACGTGGCGCTATTTGGGAGTTGAATGGGTTTAAGTCACGTCGTCGAGTCACTAAAAATCCTTTCATACTTATATTAAAATTTTATCCAGCGACGGCGAGAGGAGCGTAGAGAGCGACAGCATCTATATCAAAGCAAATCAACGCCAATCACGACCTCCTTGTCCATCATCTTCGTCTTGTCGTCCTCAGTGGTTTCGTGATTGCAACCTCGGTCCTAGTCACCAGCAGATATAAGTACACAGCAGATAAAAGCAGCAAGTAAGCAGCGTCGCCACTCCACTCGACCAACGGCATCTCTCCAGGGCGGGTTGATTGCAGCTCAACGATCAACTTTTAAGATATAAGCTTCTATGTCACTAAAGTTAGCATAATCAATAATATCTCTAATATTTGCTACATTATCTGAAATGTCTCTTCCAGGTACACAGCCGGTTTGGTTTTTGTTACTAATCCTCGGCATGACCCATTTTAAACGATTGGCCATGACCTTAGCTACAAGTTTATAATCAACATTTAGTAATGTTATTGGTCGCCAATTTCGTATGTCAGATTAATCTCCCTTTTTAAAAATCAGTTTTATTATACCATTTTTCATGCTCCTACTTAACACACCTTCTTCTATTTTATTTATAAGTGTAAAAAACAATGGCTCAAATGTATAATAAAAACAATGATAAAATTCGCTTGTTCACTTGTCCCAGCCAGGACTTTTGCACTTTTTCATTCGAAAAAGTGCATCTTTAATTTCACCTGTGGTTACATTCATATCACATGATACTTATCATTCTCAGGTACTTCATTTGAAATAATTGACAAAGATTTGTGTCTGACATTTTCATAGGTTTCATGGTATGCATACAAATCAGTTTAATATTCTTGAACCCTGTTCAATATTGAGAAAGTATCATTTAAAGTAGATCCATCTTGTTTGTATAATGTACAAATAGTATTCGCCGTTTGGCGCTGCCTTTCTAATCCAAGAAAATATTTTGTTGATATTTCTCATAAGGACCATTGACCTTTTGACCGCAAGACGGCACCCATACATATTTCACTCAACTACTGCTAAACTGTGTTCTAACTGGGCAACAGCATCAGCATCCACATGATTTTTACTCAATTCCCTTTCTAATTGAAGTTGTAATTTAGTCATCTTTCCACGTTTATTAAAGTACTTTTGCTTACAATACCTCTGTGAATAGCACTTAATTTTATATTGTAGGTTATCCCACCAAACTAAAAATTCTGTTCGATATAGATCCAATTGCTTCTGCTCTTCTATCAAAGTAACAATTCCATTACGGTATTGCTCATCATTAAGAACAGTGTTGTTTAAAACCCATAAACCTGGCCCTTTTTCTAGAGAATTAAAATCAATTGATAACAATGCAATGGAATGATCACTTTTAGTAGTTTATAAATAACCAGTGTGTGTGACGTATGGCTTTAGACAATTACTAATAAGAAAATAATCACTTCGACTTTGTGACAAAATACCATCTGTCATACCTTTTCTAGAATATTGTTTGCGCATTGGGTACCGCCACCTCCACACATCATCTAGACTTACATCTACGATCATGCCACTTAAAAATCTACCAGATTTGTCTGAAATAAAATTCCTTGTAGGATTTTTGTCCATAGCAGACAACGGAACATTAAAATCACCAGCAATAATAATATTTTCTAATGTACCAATTTTGTTTTTCAAAAAGATAAAAAATTAATGTCTTTGAGTTACACTATTTGGGGAATAAATATTAAAAATATTCAACATATGATCATCAATATTACACCTAAAATGAATGAAACGACCATCATTATCGTTTTCAACAAAAGAAATATTATGTTTAAAATTATTTCTGACAAGAACAGCCACCCCTTGCCTGTTTGTATTGGCATTACTATAGTATATATCACCAAGAAACTTTCCCTTTAATAAGTCCACCCATTCATCATTCCAAAATGTTTCTTGTATTAGAAGAACGTCATAGTTATTTTCAGTCAAGCTGTTCAAAATTTGTTACATTTCTCAAACCATTAACATTGTATGAGGCAATTCTTAACATGTGTGAACAGATAACAAAAAGAGAAGGGCTTGCTGCTATTATTCTACACATTGTTATTTTACATGCTTGGGGGGTCTGAATATGGATCTTTTTATTCAGACCTGGTGGTTTTGTATGTTTGAACCGCTCCACTCCACTAATGGTAACTTGCACGCCAATTTTGTCATTTCGATTTGAGGTTTGCTCAGTTCATTTTCTATACCCAAGCTGAAGTCGATGCCAATCTCAGTATTTTGAGACTCATTGTGTGAAGAGTTCTCGGGTCCAGATTCACTCATTAGACATACACTCACTATTTGTGCTTACAAGCAGGCCATTCACATTATTTTCTTTGTCAACTGTTTGAGTAGGATTTGAACCTGTAGCTATAGCTAAGAATTCACCTTGCTTAACCACTGGACTATTTGTCCCAGCGACCTGGTTAGCGTCATCAGTTTCTGAGTTATTCTTTGCCACAATACCAGATGGATGAATATGTCATTCTTAATCTGAGTAATTTTAGCATTTTCATTATATGAGTTAATCAGTTCACTGCCATTGGTTTCTTTCAGTCTTTTGCCATCTTGAGCAATTAATTGAATGCCATCAGCTTCTGCAATCTGACTATTATTTGTTGATTTACTAAAGTTATGTACAGCAGATTTTCTTTTCAAAGTGTTTCTCTTTCGGTTTATGGTTAAATATAGATTAATGGCCTATCATAGGGCTATAGTCACAATCAGTATATTGTTCATCATCAGTATTGTCACCACCCAAGTTAGTAATGCTTCTTCGACACACGCATGAGATGAGTCCACACTGATCACAAAGCTTGGCCACACAATTCCTCTTAATATGGCCAGTCTCATGACATCGGTGACGGACAAATTGAGGACAATCCTTAATAATGATCCGAAGACGAGCATTTCCAGCACGCCTTTATTTGATCGTTATGTATCACTCTGAAATACTCAACTCCTTCAACAGTTTCAAAACGCATACTATAAGGTAAAGCTTTCAGATTTTCAGTAAATTTACATTTCACATAGCGTGTCCCATCTGCAATATTAGTGCCTTTATAAACACGTCTTATCAGTTCTGATTTGACTTCTATTCCTAGATCAATAAGTGTATTATTAATTTGCTCATCATCAATGTAAGCTGGCAGATCCATAAATGATACGACAATGTAATCATGAACAATCATGGAACATGTATACTTCTCACCTTTGATTGATAATCCATCAGTCATCATCAATGTAGTATCCGTATTCGCACCAGTCACTGCATAGGCGTAATTTCCTTTTTTCACACAAGCAAATACAGAATCAATACCACAGTAATTATCGAAAGCATCCAAAACATCACTAGCTCAAACATCACTGTTGTTAACAACATTAATTTCCACTGTACATTCCTTCGAATACGTCCTAACAGACGCTCCTGAAGGCCCAACTGGGCCAGTCCTTAAAGCCCCACCCATAGCCATACTGGCCAGGGAGAGTACACAAATTATAGAGTACGCTAAATAGTAACTTTTATACAATGTCCTAAACTTCACAACTATATACACATGAGAAATAAATAGAAAAACCAATAGTCCCGAAAATACAGGACAATTTAGAGCACTCAAGAAACCGGTCTTCACTAAATGAAGTCTAAATCTAGAATCCCAGTCTTCCGCTCTACCAACTGAGCTACCATCGCAAGAACATTACATTTTAAATCCGAATCTTCTTTCAAAACTGTCATGCAGCAATGATAAAAGATTTTCGCTAAATCGCCTCTTCTTTCGATGACATACGTTCGAAAGGAGGAAAAAATGTGGAGATGCCGGGGATCAAACCCGGGGCCTTTAACATGCGAAGCGAACACTCTACCACTGAGCTACATCCCTATGAACAACCTATTAAAAGTTAGTCGTTGGGAATTATTAAATAAGCGTCGATCAGTTTCAAATGTATGAAATCCATCATGACGTTGGTTCAACGTTGAAATAATGTCATGTGCCCGCTGGGGGTATTGTTGTTGAATTTTCCGCTGAAAATGTGTCGTCTGGAAATCCATATTCCGGCCAATCAGACTTGAACCACCAACGTAAGGATATCGATAGTTATCACCCCCACTATATATATGTAAGCAATCAAATCAATCAATCCTCCACTATACCAACTGCGAGCCATAATCAGTAAAGTATTTCATTTTAAATTCTTTCAAAATTGTCTCGCTGCAACTCTCGACAGGAGAGAAAGTGTGGAGATGCCGGAGACCAAACCCGGGGCCTTTCACATGCAAAGCGAACGCTCTACCTAAGCTACATCCCCTGTAGAGGACTGAATATAAACAATATCCTATGGTAATGTTGTTCTATCTAGACTGTAGCTGAAAGAAATCATTAAGCAACACGATATATGTGGGTGGATGGCATATGCATGCTCTCAAATTCCACTAGACAGACGAGATGGATTTTCAAGCACTGACCCAATGGTATATATTAATTGCTATATGGAGATTTTGAATCTTTCCTCAGAAAACGTTCCAAAATATACATATTTTGACGAGAGGGATTTGAACCGCCGACCTAAGGATATCTAGATATTGAAAATACTAGTCTTCCGCTTTTTTCTTTTCTCTTCTTGGCTCAGTATGAAAGCTATTTCGAATGTAATTACCAATCATTGTTAAAACATTTCAGAGTATGCACATCTACTTTCAGGCATCCCTTCTCTCCTCTGACGAAATCGAAAACGGAGGAGAGGTCAGCCTGTCTAACATGATATGAAGCAGAATATTGTCCAGAGATGGAAGCTTCTCCGCGAAACCTAAAAAAGGAGAAGTTTCCTAGGACAGCATATTAATCTGTCAGTCAGATCATTCAAGCATCCAATTAATCTAGCAACCAAATAATCAAGCAAACAAAATTCAATAAATCAAACAAGTGACCCACTGACCCATCCATCCATCCATCCACCCATCTGTCACTCAAACATTCAATCAGTTAATCAATTTCCAATCTACACACACCCAACCACCCACTTCCATCTATCACCACCCACCCCTTACCACAAACGTCTCCCCCAGCCACACACCATGGATTCAATCAATCAATAAATCAATCAATCTAGTAAGTAAAAAAGCAAGCGAACACTGAAACGGTCAAGCAATCAAACACACCCGTTGCTCAATTGCTTGCTTAACCGACCGATGAACTGCGCGATCCAAATGATCCAAGCGATCGGCCGTTCAAGATCCAAGATTCCAAACTAAATATGGAAATAAATAATCTCGCATATTGGAACCCGAATCCCCGCCGACCGATCGCCCAGACTGAACAAACATCAAGACAAACAAGCAATTTCAGTAATTCTTCTAAGCAGGTGTTAATGCAGTTAACCAATCAATCATACCTTAAGCATTTAATTAACCAGACAAGATCCAATCATGCATGCTGTCTGTACATCTTTGTAATTTGGATTGTTCAGTGACTACTCTGATGTGCCAAATGATATTTTACAATTATTTTAATAAAGCTTTCAATCATCATTGCCCTAACTTTATTAATAATAATAAATAGTGTGAATACTTAGAACACTAAGTTTTAAAATAATTATGCAAAATCTACGAGACCGTACAACACTAGAGCATTTTTAAAAGATTAAAATTAGCTCCTAAAAGAGTGTATCACAATTTGAAATTTAATATAACCTTAGCTAACATAGAATTGTATGACTAGGTGAGCACAAACAGATTTAAAAGGTAGTTAAAGGGGGTTACCTCCCTTGAGTAACTCGCCATTATAATTCACACACAACTGATTGCTGTTAACATACACATAATTAATCACAGATGAAATAAAATAAAACCATATATGAGGTTAAAACAGCAATGTGTAACAAATTGATTAGATATTAAAATATAATATGTAATGTATTATCATTCCCTACTTTCAATAATGTATTACTCATTAGCAGTTTCATGTTTTTATCCTCTCGTTCATGTTCCCTATTGTAAGTATAAATTTGGAGTAAAATTACTTAGATTTCTTCTTAAAATATGCCAACATGGGTATGATCTTGTCGTATTTCCTAGCAATTTGTCTGTGTATATAAACACAATAACGATAAATGCTAAGAAGTAGATATTCACACTTTTAAAAGATTTATCAACGCCGATCAATCTTGCTAGATTAAGGTTAATTTCATTCAGTTGCTGTTGTGATAAATTTTGAAATAAAGTTTCAAGCATATCCATTAAAACTGATGTCAATTCAGACCGTTCACTACAGTCTAAAAACAGGTGGAACATTGTCTCTGGTTGGGACTTGCACACAGGACTGACATTGTTATCTGTTTTTCCAATCCGTAGTAGTTTCACCATGGTAAAAATACAATTGTGAGTAATTCTAAAACCAAGATCGATTAATTCAGGCGGCTTCAGTGGTAAATAGACTAAGGGCCACATTAATTTGTTCAATTTCTGTAAAATAATTGTCCCAGAATGCAGCAGATGTTGGTATTTCAAATTGACTCTGCCGGAACAAATAAAATATCTTTGACTTTAAGCCTCCAAATGCAATTGTAAGGTTATCAATTTTGATACAGAAAGAAGTGTCTTCATGCTCAGGTTGGCCATGCTCAATTACACATATCCACTCATGTGGAATGGCTTGCAACAAAATATTATACATTTTGACAATTTTAATTATATCCACATCAATTTTATCCTGAACTAATTCAGAAACAGCAATAGCAGGTAAAAATCCAGGCACAAATTCATACAAAATATCCTTTATCAATACGACACCAGCTTGCTCATATTCAACGCATCTTAAGGGGTGATCAGCTAAAGTAATCTTAGTATTATGAAATAAAGGTTGGTTCACAATCATATCCCAAGCTGAAACAATAACATTACAGCAATTTCTAATTGCATACCAGGCCATAATCATTTGACTATGTACAGGTGGCATAAATGAAACATCATGGGCTGTGAGTTTCATAAACAGTACTGATATTCCAATGTTTAGTCCTTTATATTCATTCAAGAATAATTTAAACACATACACCCAAGTCATTTGACGCTCATTATTAAAAAGGCGATTTAACATTTTCATTCTGAATGCCTTCATTTTTAACTTTATGTCAGGAATATTTAGGCCCCCTTCTAATTTACGACCAATGATCGTATTATATTTAACCAAATGTGAGCCTATCCATAGGAATGCAATGCAGGCTTCTTGGATGGAACTGTATCAGTGATTGGCTTACATTTAACATGTACCATAATTTTGACAGTAATAAGGATTGAATGACAATTGCTCTCCCTGGGATGTTAAAGTTTCTCATTTTCCAAAAATTTAAAATTCTTCGAATTCCAAGACACGTATTATCCCAATTCTTCTGTTCACATATTAATTTATTTTTTTCAACACAAACACCTAATATTTCTATATGATCATCTTGGACTGTTAATTTCCTTGCAATCTGCTGTGATACCACAGATGTACCTAATGCCATAATTTGAGTCTTGTTATAATTAATTTCGCCACCTGATGCGTTGCTATATACATCAAATAATTCTAATGAATGAAATACAGATGACTCATTTCCAATTGTAATAGTGGTATCGTCAGCATGTTGATAGATTAATGAACTGTTTACATTACTGATCAATATAGGCTGAATAGAAGAATCTGTTGGAAATAAGCGTGCCAATGGCTCGACACAAATGACATACAACATCGCAGAAACTGGACATCCCTGTCGAACAGATCTTTGAACAGGAAGATAAGACATTAAATGCCCATTGGATTTCACACAGCTAGAAATATCAGTATAAAGTATAGAAATCCAATTGACAAATTTATCCCCAAAGCCAAATCGCCACAGTTTCAAAAAGATAATTGTGGGACACCAAGTCAAAAGCTTTTCTTTGATCAAATTTAATTAAAAACCCTTGCGACTGTGTGTACTCAACATAATCAATTACATCCCGAATATTAAAAACATTATCAGAAATATCCCTCCCTGGAACACATGTCTGATTAGGATTAATAATAAAAGGAAGGACATGCTTTAGCCTGTTTGCCATAATTTTTGCCAAGATTTTGTAATCAACATTTAATAGGCTAATTGGACGATAATTAGCAATGCCCCTTTTATCCCCTTTGTTTTTATAAAAAAGTGAAATAACACCACGTCGCATGCTTCTAGGCATGATATTATTTTGCTCTATTTGATTAAAAAGTCTAACAAATAATGGCTGAAATATATCATAAAATGTCCGATTTAATTCAGCAGTAAGACCATCTTTTCCTGGACTTTTACCAGTTTTCATAGCAAAAAGTGCTGTTTTAATTTCATCTATTTTAATACTATCATCACACATTTTCATTTCATTCTCCGACACCTTACTGAGGTTATTTAATATAACGTTCAGAGCGTCATGATTTATATCTGAGTATTTATACAAATCAGAGTAAAATTCATGTATTCTTTGCATTATATCATACGGATCCGTTAGTGCTGTTACCCTTGTGAAATAAACACTTAATGACATTATTTTCTTGGCGCTGCCTTTCCAGGGTTAAAAAGAACTTTGTGCTTCTCTCCCCTTCCAGGCTCCATTGTGACTTAGACCTCACTATACCGCCATTGCAAATATCAATCTCTAGAGTCTTAATCTCATATTCAATAGCAGTAATTATATTAACATTAACATTTGTCCTACTAAATTCTCTTTCCAGCTTAATTTGTAAATCACGCATTTTCTGACGCTTATTAAAAGCCTTTTTTCTGGCAAAATTTTGTGAGAATTGTTTAATATAGAATTTAAGATTATCATACCATACAAGGAAATCGTCAATATACATAGGGCAATCCATCTTTTGTTCAATCAAATCAACAAGGCCTGTTTTATAAAGTTCATCATTAAGTAGAGAATTATTTAAAATCAAAAGACCCAGCCCTCGTAGTAAGCAATTCAGGTCAATTGTAAGATTAACAAAGGCATGGTCACTGATGGATGTGTATTGGTAGCCGGTGTATACAATATATGGTGACAATAGGTCACTGATTAGAAAGTAATCTAGACGACTTTGAGTGCAGACACCCTAAACGGAAGCAGTTCTAGAAAAGCACTGTCGCACAGGGTATCGGTCACGCCAAATATCTGTTAACTCATTAGTTGCAACAATTTCATTCAGTATGACATGTGAACGATCATGAACAAAATTCTGTGATGGTTTTTTGTCTACTGCTGCCAATGGTAAATTAAAATCACCAAGTACTATATTATCAAAAGCAGCTATCAGACCATCGAGTGAATTAAAAAAGTCATGTCTCGCTTTAAGTTCATTAGGTGCATAAATATTATAAATATTTAGAATTTCATCATCTTTCTTCTTTTCGTTCACTGATCATACCGCCAGTCCTGTAAGTGACTATCGACATGATCATAAGCGTTAAGTGCGTGGATCCATGGTTTATTAGAGTGCGCCGTGCGGCCTGGAACCTCCGTCTTCAGCACTCGAGGTTTCTGTCGGGGTTACCTCACCCGTACCTCCTTTAGTCGCCTCTTACGACACGCAGAGGACACGGAACGTGTATTCTAAGCCCCACCTACAGGGCATAGAATTTCATCATTATTTTTATATACAATATGTAAAACCCTCCCCTCCAAATCCTTATAGACAAAACGAAATTTAAGCTCTATCATTGTTAACAAGTATTGCAACACCTCGCCTATTATTATTATTAAAATTACTGAAATAAATATCACCATCCCACTTCCCTGCAAAATATACAGATACATTATCATCCCAAAATGTTTCTTGTAATAGGATCATATCATAATAATGGACTTTTAAGAATCCAAACAATTTTTCACATTTCTCATGATTTCTCAAGGCATTAATATTTAAAGAAGTAATCTTTAACATTCTGAAATTAATGAAATTGTTAGTAGTTTGAAAAGGATAGACTTTGCAAGTCATTTATGACACAGGTCTACTAGTACCACGCCCTTTCCCTTTGTTATAATCAGCTAAAAATTTCCGTGGTACAATGTCACTTGGTGGAATATGTTTTGTAGCATTAATTGGTATTGGTGTGGTTATTTCTAGATCTTGTGGAGATTTCATATTAAATTCCATGTTATTATTTGTCTTAGGCACGTTAATCATTTGAGTACATAATCCATTTTCTATATTATTGTCACCAGAGGGAGAAGAACCACCAACCTTTGGATCCGAAATCCGACCAGCTACATGATCAGTCACGGGGCCATCGGATTTGGCCATTGTAGTTCCGTCGCCGCTGACGTCAGAAGAAGGGCTTGGATCAATACTCACTTTCGTGTCGCTATTATCGGCATCTGAAATGTACTCATCAACAAGCTGAACTCGCTTGTCAGGTTTAACAACGGTTAGCTTTCTTTTTCTTTTTTTGTGTTTACCTTTTCTGTTGGCAGATTGATTACTATTAATACCATTCTCTCCATTAGATGAATAGTTATCCCCTGAACTGCTTTCATTCACAGAATTAAACATGTCACTATTACTATTATTGTCTGCACTCGTCCTTCTCGTGACCCTCCATGTCACCAGCCGCGCCCTCCACATTAACCCTCTCATGTTCACAATCTAAATTCAGTTCGTTGTCATTGTCTAACTGTGCATCACCATCGTCATCATCATTTTCCACATTCATCACATCATCATCCACATCTCGCGAGTTGGCCATTACATAATCAGCACATATACATGAAAACATTCCACATTCTTCACATAGAATTGCCTTACAGTTCTTCCTCACATGGCCTTTCCCTTGGCATCGAAAGCACACAAAATTCGGACAATCCTTCATCATATGCTCGTCTGCTAAGCATTTCCAACATACTTTAATTGGATCATTGTGGATAACTCTATAGAATCTCAGTCCGTCAACAGTTTCAAACTTCATACTGTAAGGCAATAATTTGAAACTCTCTGGAAATTTACATTTAATGTATCTGGTTCCGTCTGCAATGTTTGTACCTCTATACACTCATCTAATCAAATCAGATTTCAACTCGATGTCAAGATTTAGCAGATTATCAATAATTTGCTTATCATCTAGATATGCAGGCAAGTCCATGAATGAAACTACAATGTTGTCATTAATTAGCATCGAGCATGCAAAGTTCTCACCTTCAATAATAATGCTATCAGTTAGGATCCGGGCTGTATCCTTATGAGAAACAGCCACTTCATAGGCAGTACTTCCTTTCTTCACACAAGCAAAAATAGAATCAATTCCACACTGATCTTCAATAGCATTAATTACTTCTCTAGCATGAACTCGAGAATTATCACCAACAGTAATTTCAACAGTACATTCCTTTGCATAACGCCTACCAGCTAGATTTAAAGGCTGATCCGGGCCAGTCCTACTAACCCCACCAGTACGCCATACTGGCCAGGGAGAGGACACAAAAACAGCACACTGAACAACAACTTATATATAAAATCCAGACCACACAACTAATATATACATGTGTAGGAAACAGAAAAATGACAAATCTCGAAAATACAGGACAATTTGGAGCTCTCTAGAAACACGTCTTCACTCAATGAAGTCTAGATCTAGAATCCCCAGTCTTCCGCTCTACCAACTGAGCTCCCGTCACAAGACTATTACATTTTAAATCAGAATCTTCTTTCAAAACTGTCATGCGGCAACGTGACTATTGCTAAAAGATTTTCGCTAAATAGCCTCTTCTTTCGACGACGTACGTTCGAAAGGAGGGAAAAATACGGAGATGCCGGGCCTTTCATATGCGAAGCGAACGCTCTACCACTTTCTTTTCTTTTTTTTTTGGCTCGGGATGAAAGCTATTTCAAAGCCATAAAATCTTCAATACCTATCAGAATCTCTACAAAAACATTACGAAAACCCTTTCTAGGCATCCCTCCTCTCCTCAATTGATCCTTAAACTGAATGAGGAGAAGTCAGCCTCGCTTGCTTGATCAAAAACTCACTCACTCACACATTCACTAGATCACACTCTCATTCACTAAAACACCCACTCATTCATTCATTCATTCATTCATTCATTCACTCACACACACATACAATCTCTCACACTCTCATTTAGGCAATCATTCACTCGTTCATCACTCGATCAAACAAAAAAGCCAACATTCAAACATTTCAAATTTTCAAACATTAAAAAACACCAAAAAATAGTCAAACAGTCAATAAAAACTCAAACAAAAAACTACTAGCATTCATATAAGCCACCAAAAAACTACCCATTAGCATCATCGAGCCAGCCATTCAGTCATCTATGCATATTCATGCATCTATCGGACAGCCATTCATCTTCCAACCGACCACCCAGTCAAAACAGCCAAAAAATAAAACCAAAATAATTCTTCAGACTCTGACTCAAACAATTAACCAAAAAATCTATCATGCAAAAATTTTTATGATTTTTTTATGCCATGCCTGACTGAGAAATTAATATTTCTCAATCAGACATGGAATCAAAAAACCATAAAAATCCCTATTTTATCACTCGGTTAGGCACAAAATCAAACACACAATCCACCACAATGCATAAAATATTATAAATTGCTTTAAGCTATAATATGTCTCAAGATTATTTAGGCTTCAATCAATCGCTTTCAACCATCGTTGCCCTATCTTTATTAAAGATTCCATAATATATTAAAACAAATTTATACAACTATATTCTAAATTGTAACAATTATTGATATGAATCTTCTACTAAAATCGTAAATGTTAAAAAAAATATAATAAATGTTGCCAGTGTGAATAAAATAAGCCCATTTGGTGATCAGTTATTTTAATTAGTGGGTTTAGATTTTGTAATTTGTCATTGGATGCTACATTATTTTGATGAAAGTTGTACCAGACAATGTTCTTAAGCATCGAATGACATATTTTTCTGAAGTATGGAGCTATAGGGAATACTCTCTCTTTCATCAAAGCTATCTGTTTGCGCTTGAAAATACAATATGGTGCCATATTTACAAAGATATTAAAAAACAGTGTATTGACTGTGGATATTGAGTGATATGTTCCCGTTAAAATAACATTCATCTCATCAATCATTAACAATTGTTCTTGGTTTGCTCGTTGACACAGTATATCAACTTGATCACGTATAAAGGATCTAAAATCATGAAGCATAGGACATTGCAAAAACAAGTGATGTAAAGTTTCAATTTGCACATTACACACTGGGCATAGATTATCATTGGTTTTACCAATACGCGTTAATTTCTCCTTTGTAAAAATTGCATTGTGCATTATTCTACGTCAATTAGTTCTGGAGGTTTTATATTCAAATGCACCACTGACAATATCTTATTTAACTCAAGATTAGGCATCTCCTTTGACCAGTATTCTTCCGCTGTTGGGCTTTGATAAAGTCTCTTCCGAAATATATTATAAAATATGCCAGATTTTAACGAACCCAGTGTATAAGCATCTCCATCAATAAACAAATCAATTGACTCATCATCAGTAAGAGGATTTTCCCTACATATTATCTTTCCAGTATTAAGGAATTGCCTGCTTTATGCAATTACAAATTTTCTTCATTGCTACTTTATCGTCGCTCTCACAAAATGATTCAATCATGTCCCATATTGCGACGAATGGCATAAAACCGGGCACATATTCATATATTATGTCCTTTATTAGAGTAATTCCAGCTTTCTGAAACACCTTACTATTGATAGTCCTATCACAAAAACGTATGTTTTTATTATAGAACAATGGTTGTCTAACAACATGATTCCATGATTCAATAGTAATATTTCCATAATTAAATAATTCCTTCCATGAAAATACAAGCTCTTGATAAAACTTTGGCATATAACAATAATTCTGCATACGGAGTAACATAAACAATAGGCTAGTAGACATGTGCACATTCTGATACTGATCAAGAAAAGATTTTAAAATATTTATCCAAACAACATTGTTATTGGTGCCAAACACTTTGTTTAGCATTCATAATCTGAATGATTTCATTTTTATATGTATATCTGGTATGTTCAACCCACCTTTACATTTCTCATCAATCACAGTGTTATATTTTACCAAGTGGGCACCTTTCCATAAAAAATCAACACATGCCTTCTTAATATCTCCAAATTCCCAGTCTGGCATTGACTGGACAGTTGGCATATACCATAATTTAGACATAAGAAGTGTGTGGATAACAACAGCTCTGCCATTAACATTTATCTCACGTAGACTCCAGAACTTAGTCAGACTTTGTATGCTCTTTACTTTCTTGTACCAGTTATTATAATCACATACTTGTTTGTCCCTTCCCAACCAAACACCTAGCACCTCAATAGATCCATCTACGACACTTAATTTGTTTTTTATTTCGTGGGGTATTTCCGCCGAGCCAAGAGCCATTATTCTAGATTTATTGTAATTAATAGATCCACCACAAGCAGCACAATATTCATTTGCTATACGAAGAGAATTAACAAGAGATAAAGCATCAGTTACAGTGATAGTTGTATCATCTGCATGTTGATATGTAATGAAAGACTGACTGAATTAGGAATAGATACGCCATTTATGTTGTTGCTTGATTGGATAGAAATGGCTAAAGGCTTAGCAACAACTATATACAGCAAGGCTGATAAAGGACAACCCTGTCGAACTGATCTTTTGACGGGGAAAAAAGGAGTGAGATGCCCATTTAACTTTACAGAGCTTGATATATTGTGATACATTATCCGAATCCAATTAATAAAACGATTACCAAAGCCAAAGCGCTCCAAAGTTTTAAACATATAATTATGTGAAACCATATCAAAGGCCTTATGTTGATCTATCTTTAATAAATATCCTTCAGTATTGGTATAATCAGTATATTCTATTATGTCTCTAACATTACAAATATTCTGTGCGATATCTCTTCCTGGAACACAGCATGTTTGAGTGCTATTGATTATAGAAGGCAATACCATTTTAATACGATTGGCCATAATTTTAGTAAATATTTTGTGGTCAACATTGAGTAAACTAATTGGACGATAATTCTGAATGTCTTTTATCCCATTTACCTTTGTAAAAGATGGAAATAACCCCTTTTTGCATTGTCCTAGACAGCTCATTTTGATTTTCAATCTCATTAAACAATTTCATAAGTAAAGGTTTCAAAAGATAATAAAATGCCTTATAAAATTCACTTGTCAGGCCATCTCTACCTGGGCTCTTATCTTTTTTCATTTGAAAAACTGCCTCCATGAGTTCGGTTTCTGAAATATCTTTTTCACAATTATCAAAATCATCCTCTGCTATTTTATTGGAAACAGACGCTAATATTTTGTCTAGAGCATGTTCCTCGATATCCGGATATGAATAGAGATCACTGTAAAACTCATGTATTCTATCTTATTGAGCAAAAGTATCTGTTAATAGATTGCCATCTTTGTCAACTAGACTCTTGATAGCGTTGGAGTCCTGTTTCTATTTCTCCAAACCAAAATCAATAAACATACTAACAATAGAATGATCACTTATTTTTGTGTTCTTATACCCACAGTAAGTAATAAAAGGCATAACTGAAACACTTACTACTTTGAATAAGTCTCTGTTGGACAATTATATGTCTAGAATAAAGCCTTTTGAAAGGGTATCTATGTCGCCACACATCTCTTAGGCTACAGTTCAACATAATTTCATGCAATAGGGTTCTAGACTTATCTGCTGCAAAATTGTATGATGGGGATTTATCAGATGGTGTAAAGGCTACATTAAAATCACCACCTAAACTAATATTATCTTTGCCATTTATCTTAGTGTCAATGAATTTAAAAAAAAGAACCCTGTCATTAATCTCATTAGGAGCATACATATTAAATATATTAATGACAGTGTCATTAAAGTGGTATCATCATCTTTATCAATTAACTGTACTGCTCTCTTAATTGTATTTTTGACTAAGATATACTAAGACACCTCTTCGATCATTGTCAGAGTTTGAAAAATAAATATCACCTAACCATTTTCTCAGGAAAATCTTAGCCCATTCATCATTCCAAAGGGTCTCTTGTACTAATACAATGTCATAATTATTATGTTCAATGTGACCAGTTATAGTTTATCAAATTTGTTGATTTTTCCCAGTCCATTTACATTAAATATAATCAGTAAAGTATTTCATTTTAAATTCTTTCAAAATTATCTCGCTGCCACTCTCGACTGGAGAGAAAGTGTGGAGATCGAACCCGGGGCCTTTCACATGCAAAGCGAACACTCTACCGCTGAGCTACATCCCCCTGTAGAGGACTGAGTATAAACAATATTCTATGGTAATGCTGTTCTATCTAGACTGTAACTGAAAGAAATCATTAAGCAACACGATATATGTGGATGGATGGCATATGCATGCTCTCAAATTCCACTAGACAGACGAGATAGATTTTCAAGCACTGACCCAATGGTATATATTAATTGCTATATGGAGATTTTGAATCTTTCCTCAGAAAACGTTCCAAAATATACATATTTCGACGAGAGGGGATTTGAAACGCCAACCTAAGGATATCTAGATATTGGAAATACTACGCAGTCTTCCACTCTACCAACTGAGCTACCATTACAAGAATGTTACATTTTAAATCGGAATCTTCTTTCAAAACTGTCATGCGGCGACGTGACTATTGATAAAAGATTTTCGCTAAATCACCTCTTCTTTCGATGACATACGTTCGAAAGGAGGAAAAAATGTGGCGATGCCGGGGATCGAATCCGGGGCCTTTCACATGTGAAGCAAATGCTCTATCACTGAGCTACATCCCCATCAACAACATGTTAAAAGTTAGTCGTTGGGAATTATTAAATAAGCGTCGATCAGTTTCAAATGTATGAATAGAGTATGAGGTTGTTTAGTAGGCTATCCTTTGCACAAATGGAAAGACCTATGCAGCATTGTGTTGAAGCGAGCTAGTGTAGTACTTCTTTCACCCCTTCTGAAATTGACGCATATAGCATTAATTAAGCTCACATATGCGAATTGTTACGTCTGATGCCATGCACTCCTTCAGGATCCGGAAACCATGTGCATTTTGCTCTCATTGCGTATGATATGACATCTGTGGTTACCGATCACATTTTTTTTCTCCATATAAGAGTCATCGAGAACGTCCATGGAAGCACGTCGCCATGCAATATTTTAATGGGGGATTATCTCAAATGGTAGAGCGCTCGCTTAGCATGCGAGATGTACAGGGATCGATACCCGGATCCTCCACGAATATTTCTATAGTTTCAAATCCGCATGTTACCCGTAAACTTTGCCATAATTTTTGTAGCAACAGATTAATTAATTAGTGCACGATTGCATATATGCTTTGAAATTCGCTATCACACCCACTATATATAATAATAATAGTACATTTGTAATGCGCTAAATCCATGCGATTGCATGCTCTAAGCGCTGACAATAAGAGAGAAATTTAGCATACAGCTTACGTGAAAACTTCTTTAAACAAGAATGTTTTCAAGTTAGTTTTAAATACGGATAAATTCGGGGCAGATTTAATATGAGTTGGGAGATTATTCCACTGAGTGGCGGCCACGAATGAAAAGGCTTTATGGCCATAGGTTTTAGTGTTTACTCTGGGAATCTTCAGGAGATTTTGTTCAGAAGATCTGAGGGTTCGTGTAGGTGTGTAACTCTCTAGCAATTCAGATAGGTACGTTGGTGCAGTTTCGGAGACACATTGATATGCTAAACTTAGGATTTTGAAACGGATTCTGTATTCTAGTTGGAGCCAGTGTAAATCTTGAAGAATGGGGGTAATGTGGTCATACTTATTTCTCAGTGATACAATTCGCGCAGCTGTGTTCTGAACTGCCTGAAGCTTGTTAATGGGTATTTTGGAAGCAGCTGCGAGAAGACCGTTACAATAATCGAGTCTCGACATTACTAGTGATAACACGAGCCGTATTGCCGCTTCACGAGTGATGTACTTCCTAATGTTACCGATGTTTCGTAGCTGAATAAAGCACACCTTGCGAATATGATTTACATGACTTTCCATATTTAATTCAGAATCGAGGAGAACGCCTAAATCTTTTACAACAGTAGCCAATGGAATATTATTAACTCCAACAAGGACGCTACTTAATCCCGTTTTGGAACACCTGGTGGCTGGACCTACCAAAATAGCTTCAGTTTTTTCATCGTTAAGCATTAGCATATTCGTTGTCATCCAGGATTTTATGTCAAGGCAACACTCGGTTACTTGTCTACTGGCTAGATTTGCGATGGGGGCAGATGGAGCAAAACTGTTTATCAGCTGTGTATCATCTGCGTACAAGTGCCGTTGGACATTATGACCCTCAATAACAGATCCTAATTGACGAGTATACAGGGTGAAAAGTATAGGGCCTAGGATTGAGCCCTGTGGAACACCACATGTTAGTTCTACTGATGAAGAAAGGGTCCCATTAATATACACAGATTGATACCTATCTGATAAGTATGACTGGAACCATTTCAGTGCGACACCGTTTACACCAATTTCATTTGTGAGCTGAGACAGAAGGATGTGATGATCGATAGTGTCAAACGCTGCGCTAAGGTCAAGCAGGATTAGTAGAGACACATTACCGGTATCAACAGCACATCGAATGTCATTAACAACTCACAATAGGGCTGTCTCGGTACTGTGGCGATGACTATATGCCGACTGGAATGGTTCATATAGCCTATTAATCGTTAGGTAATCAGAAAATCTATTTGATACTGCCCTTTCAATCAGTTTAGACATAAAGGATAAATTTGATACTGGTCTGTAATTTTTTAGGTTATCAGGATCCAGGCCTACTTTTTTCAGTAAAGGATTGATCAAAGCGCGCTTGAAGCATTTTGGAACGATACCTGACTCTAGGCTAGAATTGACAAGCCGAGTAAGTGTAGGGAGTAGGATGTCGATATATTCAAGGACAATTTTCGTAGGAATGGGGTCCAGGGTGCAATACGTTGGCTTTGATTCTTTCACGAGCTTCAGGACATTACCCTCTAAGAAACGTTTGAAATGGTCGAGTTTGTTTTGAGTTAATGTATGCTGGTTGTAGCGAACATTGGAGGGCACTACAGACTGATCCAACTTAGTCCGAATGACCATATATATGTATATGTAAGCAATCCAATCAATCGATCCTCCACTATAACCACTGCGAGCCATAATCAGTAAGTATTTCATTTTAAATTCTTTCAAAATTGTCTCGCTGCAACTCTCGACTGGAGAGAAAGTGTGGAGATGTCGGGGATCGAACCCGGGGCCATGCAAAGCGAACACTCTACCGCTGAACTACATACCCTGTAGAGGACTGAGTATAAACAATATCCTATGGTAATGCTGTTCTGGCTAGACTGTAGCTGAAAGACATCATTAAGCAACACGATGGATGTGGATGCATGCTCTCAAATTCCACTAGACAGACGAGATGGATTTTCAAGCACTGACCCAATGGTATATATTAATTGCTATATGGAAATTTTGAATCTTTCCTCAGAAAACGTTCCAAAATATACATATTTCGACGAGAGGGATTTGAACCGCCGACCTAAGGATATCTAGATATTGAAAATACTACGCAGCGTAGTCTTCCGCTTCTTTTTTTTGTTTTTTGGCTCATTGGAAGGCTATTAATATATACATGCACATGTAACCATCTCAATCACAATCGTCTGTAGTCTGTGCCCTCTCCTCCCGAAAAGTTAAGGAGAGGACTGCCCTAGCTATATAATCCATGTACCTATAATAATGCCCATAATAGGATATCCTTCAAAATTCGAAAATGAGGACTTCCTAGGCCATTCTAACAACAGATTTCAAGCTTGAGATGCAAAACTTTCAAACATCCATTCAGCCACGTATTTGTCAGTAGTTAAAAAATACCCACATCATTGGTAATCCTTTCTCACATTCATATCAACATCTCCCGTTCACATAATAGCAACAAAACTTGACTCATTGAATTAATTCAATCATTCACTAATTTACTCTTAATCTGGATACCAGAGTAAAAATAGGCAGTCGATAGATTCATCCACAGTCAATGTAGATTGACTCTACCATAAGTGTCAATCTAGTACAGTTAATCACGAAAAAATTGTTCGTCCAATTAATACCTTCATACACCATGCAGGTACGCACACACCACTCCATCCATGTATTTACACATATCCTCATCTTCAATTGCATGCATACACACATCCACGCACACATGTGATGCATATACATTCACCTAAAACAATAACACACACACACACACACACACACACACACACACACACACCACCACCACCACCATGTAAATCACAAATCTTTTATTAACTGATTTAAAGACGATTATGATAGATCCGGCATAATAGCTCTCCTCTATCATTGCCATTAATTAAAACTAATGATATTTATTTAAAAATACATACATAATTTAATTATAATATAGGCATACCTAATTAAAATTATTTAATCAGAGGACCTGCATCAAAGCATTAACTTTAATAAAGACTGATTAAGAAAATTAAAATAAGACTATGTATGACTAGCCGAATTTAACAAAAATAAAATGTTGTTGAAGAGTTACCTCCCTTGATAATTAATTCAACATTATATTGCGTATACATTTTAAAGTGGATTTTTACTTGACATAGGTCAAATTGATAATTTAAAATGAGGCAATATGGAATTCAGTAATTGTGTACATTTTATTTTGTTTCACAATAAAACCTGCACATCTTTACCTTGAACACGTACCATGTCATTATTATTTAAAAGTTGATTAACAACATTCTCATTACCTTTCTCAATATGGTAATGGAAAATAGCATCTAGAACAGCACAATATTTCTTTTTAAAATATGCAACCAATGGAATTATTCTGTTGTGCTGTACAGCTACTTGCCTACGAGTAAAAATACAAAATCTAACAATACTGAATAACAAATTTGTGAAGCGGAAATTCATATTTGAAAACTGTTTATGCAGCCCACACAAAATAAGGCCATCAAAATTAAGGTAGCCTAATTGATCTTGTGACAGGTTCTTTGATAAAATTTCAAATAAATCAAGAATTAAAACTTTAAAATCATGTAACTCAGTACAATCTAAAAACAAGTGCATTAATGACTCGCTATGTGCTTTACACACAGGACACAATGGTGTCTCAACTTTTCCAATTTTATACAACTTTTTCATTGTGAATATACTGTTATCAAGTTCAGCTAAGTCTGGTGGTTTTATATTTCCATTCACATGCCAGAGCTTGGAAATGTCAATAGTAGGAAACACCTGTACCCAAAAAGTATAAGATGTTCGTGGTAGCGCAGTCTTATCTCTGAAAAGTCCATAAAATAACCTAGATTTTTGCCGACCCAGTGTATATGAATTCAAGCCAATGGATAATTCTGTAGAAATTTGAAGCTCCGATTTAATATTTCCAGTGTTTATCACCGCAATCCACTCATGTGGAATGGCTTGCAATAAAATTTGATGTACTTTTTCAATTTTAATTTCTTCATGATCCTCTTCAAATGATTGTATCAGCTCAATTACAGCTGCTGTAGGCAAAAGTGCAGGAATAAATTCATGAATTATATCACTAATTTTTTACATGCTTCAAAGAAATCGCAAGACAAGGATTTCTCAGCAATTATTATCCTAGGGTTATGAAACAAGGGCTGACTTATTATGTTCCAGTGACTTATCTCAATAGTAGCTGATTTTAAACATTCATACCAAGATAAAATCAATTCTTGGAAGAAAACAGGCATATAATTTAAAGCAGATATTGGTAAATTCATGAACAGAAAGCTCTGTGAAAGATTCAACTGTTTATACTGGTTCAAAAATAATTAAAAACTGCCACCCAGGGCAATTTGCTGTCATTTTCAAAATATCTGTTAATCATTTTCATTCTAAATGCCCATTTCTTCATGATAATGTCAGGCAGGTTAAGCCCACCTTGGCTAGTTTGACCAATAATGGTATGATATTTAACCAAATGTGCACCACGCCATAAAAATAATCTATGCAGGCTGTTTTAATACTATCGATGGCCCACTGAGGCATTGGTTGCACATTTAGCATATACCATAGTTTAGACATTAATAATGATTGAATGCTCTCCCCTTAATTGTTGTTTTTCTTAGTTTCCACATGTTCAACAAACGTTTAATATCTTTAACCTATGAGTCCCAGTTATTATGCTCACATATTAATTTATTTTTCCCTAAGCAAACCCCAAGTACCACAATATTTTCACTCTGTACCTTGATCTTTCTAGCCAAGGTGGGACCTATCTGTGCTGCACCAAGGGCTAACAATTCTGTCTTGTTATAATTGATTTTGCCTCCAGAAGCAGCAGAATAACTAGAAAACAATTCTAATGACTTAACAATCACAGTTACTGAGGAAGCTGCTATGGAGGTGTCATCAGCGTCCTGGTATATTAATGATTCCACTGATGACCCAACAATTTCAATACCTTTAATATGACTTGCTTCATTGGCTTTCATAAAAGACCTAGCCAATGGTTCTGCAGCTAAAATGTATAACAAAGCTGAAATTGGACATCCTTGACGGACAGACCTGGTAATATTAAAATATGAAGTTAAGTGGCCATTATTCTAAACAGCACTTGAAATATCTAATTTTAACCTATTTAACAAAGCGATCGCCAAATCCAAAATGTTTTAATACATCAAATAAATACTTATGAGACACTTGATCGAATGCTTTTTCCTGGTCAACTCTTAATAAAAAAAACCTGTGATTGAGTATATTCAACATACTCCATAACATCTCGAATATTGGATACATTATTAGAAATATCTCTTCCCAGTACACAACATGACTGGTTTTCATTAATAATACTTGGCAATCTGTTTCAATCTGTTAGCCATAATCTTTGCTAATATTTTATAATCCACCCCCAAAAGAGAAATTGGCCTATAGTTGGCAATCTCACGCTTATCTCCCTTCCGTTTGTATGCCAATGTAATTATCCCCCTTCTCATACTTTGTGACATGATTTCATCTTGTTCTACTTCCTTAAACAATTTAGTAAAAATTGGCTGAAAAATATCATAAAAACATTTATAAAATTCAGATGTAATTCCATCTTTACCAGGCGATTTTCCATTTTCATTGAAAATAATGCGCTAGTTATTTCATCAGCTGTGATGTCATAATCACAACTGTCTTTATCTTCATCTGAAATCTTAACATCAACATTTGATAAAATATTTTGAATAGCATTGTTATCAACATCTCTATGACTATAAAGATTGTCATAAAATTCATGTATTCTAGTTAATATTCCAAAACAATCCAGTAAAATGGCCCCATCTCCACCATACAAACATTTAATTGCATTGTTTTCTTGTCTCTGTTTTTCTAACCCAAGAAAATAACCAGTGCTTCGCACACGCTCAATAGACCATTGTGCCTTTGAACGCAAAATTGCGTTTTCCAGGTTTTCCAACTCTCCCTCTAATCTAGCAAGCTGATCAACATTAGGTGTATTCTTATTTAATTCCTGTTGTAGTTCAATTTGTAATGATTTCATGTGCTGCCTTTTATTTGTTGCTTGCTTTCTAGCAAATAGCTGAGAATATTTCTTAATAAAACACTTCAGGTTATCATACCATACAGTAAAACATTGCTCATACAAAGGGCGTGCCATTTTCCCCCGAATTAACTGTCTTATTCCTTCTTTATACAATTCATCAGTTAGTAAACTGTTGTTCAAGACCCACATTCCAGGACCCCTTTCTTCCGAATTAAAATCAATCACCAATTCAACAAAAGAATGGTCACTAAACGCTGAAAGTTTGTAACTAGTAAACAGGACATTTGGCGCAATGTTATTACTGATTAAAAAATAATCAATCCTGCTTTGAAGCGAGTTACCCTGAACAATAGCTCTCCTTGAATAAACACTTTTGAATGGATACCTATCACGCCAAATGTCAGTTAAATGGTTATTAACAACAAGATCATTTAAAATGGCTTGTGAACGGTCATGGGTAAAATTAACTGCTGGCTTCCTATCACATGCAGTCATAGCAATGTTAAAATCACCCCCAAGCAAGATATTATTCAAATCAGCCATACTATTATTTACAAATTTCAAGAATTCACATCTTTCATTCAATTCATTTGGTGCATAAATATTTAAAATATTAACTATCATGTCCTCACATTCATACTGCACATGTATAAAGCGTCCTTCAATATCTTTAGTAATTAAGTTACATTTAAGTTTTATATCATTTTTAATTAGTACCGCGACCCCACGTCTATTATTATTATAATTACTAAAATAAATCTCTCCATTCCAATTTCCAGAATATTTCATAGCCAGCTTATCATCCCAGAATGTTTCTTGCAATAGAATGATGTCATAGTTCTGATTATTTAAAGTTCCAAATAATCTGTTACACTTATCCTCATTTCTCAAGCCATTTACATTTATGGAAGTAATATTTAGTTTGAATGTAATTATTACAATAATTAACAAATTAATAAAATGATCTATTGCAAGGCTTTTTAAGTGACTTTCCCGTCCCTTTATTTTTGTTAAAATTGGCCACAAAAGCTCTTCGTACAATATCACTTGCTGGGACAGAAGCACCACTTAATGGAATTGGTGTTATAGTTAATTCAGCAGGTGTATTATTAGTAACATCTACATTTTCTGGATCATTATTTATCATATTATTTTCTTTAGTTACTTTGTTACTTTTGGCTGTGTCAGCAGCGGGACACGAACCTTCAACATGTGGATCTGAAGTCGGATAACATACTGATTGAGCCATGGGAACAATAGGGTTAGCAGTGTCAACGCCGTCAGCGCCGCCGGCCACGACGCTTTGATTATTATTCAACACTGCGACAGTATCGCTCACCTGGCTTACATTCTGGCATACATGAACATTATTTGAACACTTTTCGCCATTGTCTAGAACAGAATCATTCAATCGTTTGTCAGGCTTATTTAGTTTCTTCTGTTTACTTTTCCTTTTCTTTTTTTGCTTATTACTGGCCTTGGGAGGTACACTTCCACCTGAATTGCTGTCATCTCTATCACTACCGCTGTCGGAAGTATTGTTATTCTCGCCACTCTCGTCCATCTCACTAACATCGTCACAGCTATCATCGTCGTCAGCCAAGTCTAACTCATCCATCTCGTGACCCTTATCTTCAGCCACCCGTTCATTATACGGCTCTGCAACAGGTTCATTGTTATCAATGATCATTACATCTTCATTATTGTCTCCAACCTTAGCAGACGCTCCTGCTGGATGATCACCGACCTCGTCTGATACCTGATCATCTACAGCCTCCTCATCATGGTCACTAGTATAACATTGACAACGCTGGTCACTCAGGTGACAGTCAGGACAAAGCCTTGTCTTATATTGAAATGATAAATGTCCACGGCCATGGCACCGGTAACATTCAACATTTGGGCAATCCCTCGCTATGTGTTCATCACTCATGCAAACTTTGCACACACGCACTTGGTCATTATGGATCACTCTGAAGAACTCCTTCCCATTCACTGTGTCAAATTTCATAGAGTATGGGAGAGATTTAATACTTGCCGGAAATTTACAGCGCATGTACCTAGTGCCATCTGTGACATTAATATTGGAATGACATCTTCGGAATATGTCTGAAACAACCTCAATATCATAAACCGACAATATTGCTCTAATGTCATCATCAGTAACATATGCTGGTAGATGCAGAAATGACACCATAATATTATATAGTCATTAACGACTTTACTTACTTGGTATTCATTGTTGTTAAATTGTAGTCCAGGTTCTATTATCCTTACAACGTCAGCATTAGCAACAGTCAGTTCATAGCAATTCCGATGCAATTCCAGTCATACCTTCCACTGCAGTTATCACATCCTTTGCACTCACATTATAAATGTCACCAACATCTACTATGACTGTATGTTCCTTAGCACAAACACGCTTCTGTACAATATCCCTACTATTCTGGACACCCTTACTGTCCACGTTCACAATTAGTCATCAAGCACTGACATTTATAAAATTACTCAATCAATCAGCCAACCAGTCACGCATTCCCTCAAGCAATCATAGTTAAAACGTCAAGCAGTCATACAGTTAAAATCCCTCTCATGCAAAAACCATCGATCAAACAGACAAAGTGTCATTCAGATCATTAAATATGCCTAGTCAGTCAGTCAGATAAACATATATACTGGCAGGTATCAAGCACATCACTCTTAATCAGGCATGCATCAAATAGCCAGTCGTTTCACCACACCTAGACTCCCTCATACTTTCATCTATAAAAATAAAATATCATATGCACCCCCCCCCCCCCCAACACATAGCAAAATATTCTTATTAACTGTGTGCATAACGATTATGATTGATCCGGCATAATAACTTTCCTGCATCATTGCCATTTATTAAAAAGAACAATATAAATTAAAAAATTAAAATTTAAGTACAAAATAATGAAGATCACAATAAAATAGCTCGGCAATTAAAAGCATGGTAGCCTATAATAGTAATTTATCTTTCTGATGATTATTATATTAAAACATCATTTTGCTATGAAATGTTAAAAAGCAAGAAAGTAGCAATAATTTCAAAAGTTAAAAACTAAAATACCATCATTAAAAGACACAATTTCATTGTAGTCAACCAACCTTCTAATACCGTTGATTTTCTCCTTTAAATTACAGTATTCCACAATTTGTTTCATAAAATCGCATAATCTTTTATGAACATATCTAGGTAATGGAATAATCCTGTTGTGCATTATTGCAACCTGTCTTCTCTTATAAATACATAAGCGTGCCATACTAAAAACAATATTCACAAATTCAATATTTACTCTTGTCATTTGTGTACACATTCCTAGCATTAAGAGCAGTTCATAATCAAAATGAATTCCAGTCAACTCGTCCTAATTACCAACCCATACCACTTTTTAAGTCAACCCGTGCTAAAAATTTGGTCAACCCGTCACAATTTCTAAAAGGGTCAAGTCGTCCCGTTTTTATCTAGGACGAGTCGACTTAACAAGTGGTACGGGTTGGCAAATGGGACGGATTGGCTGCGTAATAACGTGAGAATGACGATGCAATATGAATGATGTGTGAAAGAGAATTTAGGCAGTCACGGAAAGATAAAGAGCGAATATATTATAATAAAAAATATCCAGAATACTTCGTAATTAATTGTCAATTGTGCGTGATTGATTGATTGATTGATTGATTGATTGAATAATATAATAAGAACCGCAGGCAGTGTGGTCCACAAGCTGTATAAGGCAAATGCCTGGTCGTCACAATACAAGAACCACTTAGTCAGGTGGTTCACAAGATGGGTGTAAAATACTAATGTTTGGTGGTGACAATACAAGAACCACGTGGCCAGGTGGTTTACAAGATGGGTGTAGGTGGTTCACATGATGGGTGTATAATACTAACGTCTTGTGGTGACAATACAAGAACCACTTGGCCAGGTGGTTCACAATATGGGTGCATAATACTAATGTCTGGTGGTGACAATACAAGAACCACTTGGCCAGGTGGTTCACAAGATGGGTGTATAATACTAATGTCTGGTGGTGACAATACAAGAACCACATGGCCACGTGGTTCACAAGATGGGTGCATAATACTAATGTCTGGTGGTGACAATACAAGACCCACTTAGCCAGGTGGTTCACAAGATGGGTGTATAATATTAATGTCTGGTGGTCACAATACAAGAACCACTTGGCCAGGTGGTTCACAAGATGGGTGTACCAGAGCTACACATATATGGAGATTCTGAATGGAATTGGTTAATTGCCAAAACAATACCTGTGCGATACTATTACAACAACAGTTTAACTTACTGTTACGGAAAGCACGACGCTAACGCACGTGTCTCTAGTAGATTAAACAGTAGCCTATTCTATTACTAACCTATTGCTAATCAATGTATCATGCTATTCTTTTAACCTTTGGCCTTTAATCCTTAACGTAGAGAAATATTTTGAAAGTAATTTTAGTGTGCGCTTGTGCCCATGAAAACACCAACATCCTCTAAAATTCTTTGACAAAAGAAAATACCAAGCAGAGATATACTTAGAATAATAACTTAACACAATTACAATGGATTAATCTTTAACACCTCCTGACGTTGATGATACAGGTAAGAGAAAATCGAATATCCATGCATAAGAATTGTTTTGTATGAAAGTATGGCCAATATTTTATGTTATCAAATGTGTTCCAAAGTTTGTTGCAGTCAAATGTTCAGAAATTTTTTAAGTCATAACGAATTCAATCAAGATATAGTTATATGTTATACCAATATTGTCAAGTGGTTATACTTATCGTAGTGAAAGTTACTGTCCAGTGGTTACTTAGCAAAGAAAGATTATGATATATTTATGCATAGATTGTGGTAGGCCTGTCACTAATCGGCAACATGGATTACTGTGTGAGCTGTGCGGAAGATGGCAGCATCGGATTTGTAGAACAGGCATCACACAGCAAGTGTATCGAGCGGCACTCAAAACAGGTGAATTAGATTGGAAATGTGACGACTGTAGACGGGATGAGCATGTCGCCGAAAATTATCATGACTCTGCTGATGAGGCTGGTCGCCTAAATTCAACAACTGATGTTGTAAGCAGTCTGTTTCAGCCTAACTTACACAGTACAGCATTATCATCGCCATCACCACCATCACCACCACCAGTATCACCATCTTCTATCAGGTCGTCACCACCTTCTTCGCCACGTTCCTCCCCACCGACTCCATTAGTATTGATCTCGCCAGATTCACAATTGCCACCCGCATCACCTATGTCGCCAGATTCGCAATCGCCACCCGCATCACCTATGTCACCAGGTTCGCAACTGCCATCCGCATCACCTATGTCGCCACATTCACAATCGCCACCTGCATCACCAGCAGCAGCAGCAGATTCAAGCGCTTCATTCCGGCTAGATTCAGTTATATTGACACCATCACGTCTTGAAGAGAATAGCCTTGACGACCCGACACCAATACTCGCAGAAGCTGCTGACCCGCCCATCATCACATAGGAAATTGTAGACGGTGGTACGCAACGTCGTGGGAAGATGCTGGTAGATAGCGTAGGATATAGCTATACACTTAAACGTGAAGGAAAGCGTACCAGTGCGTGGACTTGTAGCGTGCGATCGAGTGCTCTATGGTGCAAAGCATCTGTGACTCAGAAAGGAGATAACTTCTTACCAGCTACTACTACGACTACTACTACTACTACTACTACTACTACTACTACTACTACTACTACTACTACTACTACTACTACTACTATTAAAATTTTTATATAATATGTCTAGCCCTTCCACCCCACCACCCACGCCCCTACTACTATAGAAATATAGCATCAGACCTGGGTGTATGGGTGTATGTATTACAATACATAAATAATGTTGCCCCCCCCCTCCCCCTATTTCACGCTACCCATATTAATTTGTTTAATATTTTGATTCTGATAACGCGTGTACCTAATAGGCTAGTATGTAAACTTAATTATTACATAATTATTACAATTGATGTAATTTAAAATGTGAAAGGTCTCGGTTGTCGAGACGGGTACCCACCCCCCCCCCCACCCCCAGACTATTTAAATACAAATGGTTTAAATGCCAATGGTCCAGGTGAACGCCACAGGCCCTTGGGCCTCTTATTATTATTATTATTATTATTATTATTATTATTATTATTAGGTCTTTTAGCGCATCAACATCCAGTCTCCGGCGGGTTGCTGACATCGACAAAAGTTTGGGCTGTGATAAAGGACAAGGGGCGCGATGACATCTTCACCTCTGCTCGCGCGATCGTAGACAATGTGGTAACGGAAACACGCACCAGGGAAGATGAACCGATTGATGCACTACCATCACACGATCGCCTGGAACGTATACTAAACCGATTTCGTGCTGGTAAGCGACCTCCAGAACCAAGGACATTGGACTGTGATCTGACTTTAACCTTTATACCAGATAACTTTTTACAACGTGGCATTCGAGGAGAGGACCATCGTCATCTAATCTTTGCCACAGAGACAATGATGTATCTTTTAGCACAGGAAAAGGTATGGTACATTGATGCCACATTTAAGGTGGTACGTGAGCCATTTGTACAACTCTTCTCGGTGCACGACTTCATTAAGCATGGGGATGCTTGTAAGCAAATACCATTGGCATTTATTTTGATGTCTAGCCGCAGGACCACATACTACGTGATGGTTATATCTGCCATCAAGGATCTGCTGCCTACCGTGCCACACGTATTACGTATCGTGATGGACTTCGAGATGGCAGAGTGGCAGGCTGTTGCCAATGTCTTCCCGACCGTGGAGTGTAGGGGTTGTGCCTTCCACTGGGTCCAGTGTCTCTGGAGGAAAATCCAGGAATTGGGGCTCGTAACATCCTATCGGTGAGTACTGAACATATGGACTTATAGTGTAATACAGCCATGAGCGGATCCAGGCTGGGGTGTTATGGGCGCACGCAAATAGAAGAGCAAAGATCTAGTTTCAGGGTACCTGTTGCAGATTAACATTGTCCTTATAAAGTTAAGCTAAATGGGGGTGGGGGGTGGGTGGGGTGGGGGTGAGTGATCCACGGGTAACGCAACACATTATTTATATTACTGAAAACCTTTTGTATTCAGAATGACATTGAAAAAAACTGTTCTGTGAAATAGTTTTCAAAATATTCAGCTTAATCTAGCGCAAGCTACCGTGAGTTCCATGGGTTCAGGTGGTTATTATTATTATTATTATTATTATTATTACTATTATTCAGAGACGATTAACCAACACGCCAATATTGCAGGCGTTTAATGGCGCTGCTGTTTCTACCGCCGGAATATTTTGCTGATATGTTCACGTTAGTATTTAACTAAATATACAAGTGTGATGGTAAACATTTTAAGCTAATTTTCATGTGGCTCAAATGTTAATTGCATGGGCATGTCCCCAGGATTAATGTATTAACCGATTTCTCACCAAAGAACGGTTACTGAACAATTCCAGCTTTAGCTATGCCCCGCCTATCTCTAGCTAAGCCGCAACCACATTTTGCTCATTTTGGGATCGATCGATCACTGAACTCCCTGATTATCAATTTCCAGAAGACTATACGTGTAAGCTATTGAATCTTTGAAACTATGGCAGCAACAGCGTCCAGTCAATTTAATTTCAAAATATTCAGCAGCATCTTTATTAAATAGTAAAGACATATAGTTCGTACAACAACTCTTGGCCTGACACGAATCATACGCTCCTGACGCACTTATCTACATCATTTACGATGCCATGATCATGATGTCATCCTGTATGCCACGTGATAAATGGATAAACTGGAAAGGTACATAGCCGAGTGACACATGGCTTGCTTCATATCTACTTACAGCTTATGCATTCAACGATCGAATATGGAACGTTATCAAACTGCAATTGGAGGAGATCATTCCCACTTGATTGCGCGATGTGAATTGAACTTTTGCACCAGCAGGCCCGACTGGTAGATCTTCAAATGCGACTCGTACATGTCGAAAAACTAACCAGAAGACAGCGACTGTCATACCGCAAATCTCAAGATAAATTATGTACAGCATGGGAGAACTATAGAAATACTGAAATGTCCAACAAGGATGCTAAATGGCTCCTTGTCATATGCACAGGTATAATGGCTCCCGAGTAATGGAGAGATACGCTCACGTATTTGACGTCATAATCCATGAACATTTCCAGTTTATCCATCCATCAGATGACGTCATAATCATTTACTGCATGTAAGACGTTGTACGATTTATGTCTTTACTAGTTAATAAATATTCTGTCAAATATTTTAAAACTAATTTCACTTGGCTATGGTAGTAACAGCGCCAGGTCAAATTAGTTTCAAAATATTATTCAGCTAGCATGCATAGTTGTCCGGAAATTTAGATTGATCCCAACATAGAAAGCGTGGAAGCTAGGAGACCTGTCAGACGTCCTCTCCTCACTGCACACCACAAAGAGGAGCGTCTGAGGTGGTGCAACGAAAGAAGACACTGGAACATGAGATCCTGGAGACGGGTACACTGGTCCGATGAAAGTCGGTTCCTGCTTCATGCCACAGATGGTCGAACTCGTGTATGGAGGTCCAGACGCACGCCGTACGACCAACGTAACATCATGGAAGAAGTTCCATTTGGTGGAGGTTCCGTTATGATATGGGGGTGCATCTCATTTGATTGTAAGCTGGATCTGTTGACTGTACCTGGAACACTAAATGGACAAAGATATCAAGATTCCATACTGGATAGAGTTGTGGTCCCTCATTTTGTAAATCATGCACCTGGAACCCACCCTATATTCATGGATGACAACGCCCGACCACATCGTGCTAGAGCAGTGCATGAATACCTCCGCCAGAATGCCATCGAAACCCTACCATGGCCAGCAAGGAGCCCTGACATGAACCCTATTGAGCATATCTGGGACATTCTGGGAAACATGGTGAGAAGGAGGGATCCTCCTGTGCAGAACCTACAGGAATTAACACACGCACTCCATCTTGAATGGCAACGAATACCACAATGGTGTATCAGTCGGTTGCTGACCAGCATGAGACGTCGTGTCCAGGCCGTCATCCAGGCACAAGGTGGATATACCCGGTATTAATAATGACAGTCTCAAACTCGTGCACAGATGTTAAACTTCGTTTTCAGACACCATTAATGACAATCTAGCCACGTGTGTCAACTGTAGGGCAATAGTTGTCAGTTGTGTCAACGTAACCATATTCAGGCCTCGTTTTCAAGTTCAAACAAAAACATACAGTGTTTCCCCACCATCATAATCAGCATTCCTCTAGTTGCATTATTACCTCTTGCACTAAGATGGATGGGTACATAAATGTTTATGCTATTGCTTTCTTCATAGCACATGAATATACCCTCGCATGTGCGTAAAAATAGGGTGGTGCTTAACTTTTGCACAGGTGTATGTATATATATATATATATATATATATATATATATGTATAGGCTAGTATGCCAGCATTGTACACATTTTGGCGTTAAACACACATGACGTCTGGAAAATTCCAATAATGGATAATACGTGAATATAATTGTCACTGGAAACCATAAAGGCGATAATTCTTATCAGCAACGGACAGCGCGGGTAAACACGGCAAGGAGGTCAAACCCACCCATTGTCACAAATCGGCCAATCAGATTGTAGCTCCTTCTTACACGTCGTCGTCAGTAAATTTCTAAGAATGCTAAGAATTCATCAGTCTGTTGCCCTGTATGTGGGGCTTAGAATACACCTTCCGTATCCTCTGCGTGTCGTAAGAGGCGACTAAAGGAGGTACGGGTGAGGTAACCCTGACAGAAACCTCGAGTGCTGAAGACGGCGGTTCCAGGCCGCACGGGGCACTCTAATAAACCATGGATCCACGCACTTAACGCTTATGATCATGTCAATAGTCACTTTAGGATTGGCGGTATGATCAGCGAACGAAAAGAAGATCAGTCTGTAATTCTCTTTGGCCCATAACACACGCATTTTAGGCTTTTTCAGATTCTTGTTTTATTTCAAAACTGAGCTCGATCCGGACAATTTAGATATTTTAAAGCTAAATGTTACTATAAAATCAGATCAATCAATTTTGTTGACTGTCAAAATCATAAAAATCGATTGGTTTATTTATACTCAAGATGGCTACACTTAGCTATACAGACTCGTAGGAAAGATTTGGCATAGCCGTTGTAATAGTATTCAAATTTTAGCATAAGCTGTAGAAAATTGTAATCTGTTTATTACAGTATTGCTACAGCCAAGGCAAAACGTTGATACTACTACCACAACCACGCTGGCAACAGTATTGGTGCAGTTGTTCTATGGCTTTTTGGCGACATAGGCTATTCCATCGTAGGCACAACTGCAATCATACAATTATCAGCTTTAATTATACCACAGGAGTCTGCCTTTTTAGATATGAAAACGCTAAAACTGAAAATACGAAAGCACAGTAGCACTATATTATACATAGTATATTTCTACCGTGTCTTCGTATTATCTGAAACGGCAGACTCCTGTGATAAAGGTAAGGTCTCGTCCTAATAATTACTTAAGTAAACCCGTCCTAAAATAATAGCTATATTATTTTTAGGACGAGTTAACTTAAAAAACTATTGGGACGAGTGGACTTAAAAAACTATTGGGACGAGTTGACTTAAAAAACCATTGGGACGAGTTGACTTAGGACGGGTTGGAATTAGGACGAGTAAAAAGTAGGACGAGTTGGTATGTAGGACGAGTTGTATTTAGGACGAGTTGACTGGATACCATCAAAATTCAGTAGCTGAAATTGACTTGCTCCCTGAAAAAGTACTTCTAACATTCCATGCAAGAATTCGTGAAACTGGGTTAATTTTTCACATTCTAAAAAGAGGTGTAATAATGTTTCTTGTTCCTTTTTACAAATTGGACATTGATCGCTATCAACTTTACCAATGCGTTTAAGTTTCTTCATAGTAAATATACTATTGTGTGTAATTCTAAAATCTAAATCTACTAGCTCAGGTGATTTTAAGGGCATGCGCACAACTTGCCATATTCGAGAGAATTCAAAATCTTGGAAAATATTGCTCCAAAAAAGCTGGGAAGTTGGCTCTTCATAATTCTTTTTCCGAAGAAGATTATAGAAGATTTTCGATTTTAATTTTCTTATTGTTATAATGAGATTGTCTGAAATAATTTCTAATGGTTTCTTTGTATGGTCTAATTTATCAGAATTTATGATTGATTGCCATTCATGCGGAATTACTTGCATTAAAATATTATAACATTTTTCAATGGCAATTGTGTCTATGTCATCGACATATTCTTCCACGAGCTCAGAAATGGCCATAGTAGGCAGGAAACCTGGAACATATTCATAAATAATATCTTTTAATGTTGTTATCCCAGCTCTATCTAAATGTTCAGAGGTTAATGGTTTGTTGTTGATAGAGATCTTCGGATTATGAAAAATGGGATGATTTACAATGTTATACCAGTCATTTATTTCAACATAGCCATGTTTAGTAAATTCATGCCATGACAGTAGGATTTCCTGATAATATTGTGGCACACATTTTAGAATGCTCTTTGGCAGCTTCATGAATAAAATACTGTATTGTTATTCGCTGTTGATACATTTCTTCGCAAAGAAATTAAAAACATGTGTCTATAGAGCATCATAATCATCATCGAGGTACCGACTTAACATTTTAAGTCTGAAAGACATCATTTTGAGTTTTATATCTGGTATGTTCAAACCACCCATTTTCCGTTCACCAATAATTGTTTTATACTTAACAAGGTGTGCACCTTTCCACAGAAAATCGATGCAGGCTTTAGTAATTTCAGTGATAGCCCATTCAGGAATGGGTTGAACATTAAGCATGTACCAACGTTTTGACATTAATAGAGAATTAATTACTTCAGCACGTCCTTTTATGTTAATATCTCTATTTTTTCAAAATCCTAACAACATTTTTATATTTTTCACTTTTTTAGCCCAGTTCCTTTCATTAAAAATGTCTTGTTTCTCCCAAGACACACCCCTAATATTTCTATAGAGTCATCTTTAACATTAATCTTGTTTTTTATTTCATTCGGTACAGAAGCTGAACCCAAAGCCATTACCTCAGATTTATTATAAATTATCATGCCACCACTTGATCTACTGTACTGTTCCATAATTTCAAGAGCATTATGCAATGATGCAGAATCACTTACTGTGATAGTAGTGTCATCTGCATGCTGATACAAAAGAGATTTGTGGTGGCTGTCTCCAATTTCTATTCCAATTATGTTAGAAGATGCATGAACTCCTCTGGCTAAGGGTTCAGCTGATATCACATAAAGCATGGCAGAGATGGGGCAACCTTGTCTGACACTCCTATGAACAGGAAAGAATTGAGTCAGGTGTCCATTGTTTTTCACTGCACTATAAATTTCTGTATACATTATTTTAATCCATTTTTGGAAACGGTCACCAAAACCAAACCTGCTGAGTATTTCAAGAAGATATTCATGGGCAAACCATATCAAATGCTTTTTGTTGGTCAATCTTAAGAAGGTAACCTTCTATGCCTGTGTAATTGGCATATTCAATTATGTCTCTTATGTTGGCTACATTGTCTGAAATGTCTCTACCAGGCACACAGCATGTTTGGTTTTGGTTAATAATTTTAGGCAGGACATGCTTCAAGCGATTAGCCATTACCTTAGCAAAAACTTTGTAGTCTACATTTAATAATGTTATTGGGCGCCAATTTGTAATTTCCTGCTTATCTCCCTTTTTATATATTAAAGTAATCATGCCATTTTTCATAATTCTACTTAGTGTTCCTTCTTTTTCTATTTCATTAATAAGTTTTAAGAACAAAGGCTAGAAAATGTGATAAAAGCATCGGGAAAATTCAGTGGTTATCCTATCTCTGCCAGGGCTCTTATTCCTTTTCATACTGAAGAGTGATGTTTTATTTCAGCTGTAGTTACATTACTATCACACTCATGTTGATCAGATTCAGGGACATCATTGGAAATAGTAGATAATATTTTATGACGTTCATTTTCATCAGTACCCTTATGAGCATACAACTCTGTATAATATTCTTGTACTCTATTTAATATAGAAAAGTGTCTGTCAAAATTTCACCATTCTCATTATATAAGGTATTAATCGTATTACCTATTTGCCGATGCCTCTCTAATCCTAGAAAACAATGGGTGGATCTTTCGCCTTCCAAGGACCACTGAGCCTTAGAACGCAATATAGCTCCCCTGCATACATTTTCTTCGATGGTCTTTAAATCATACTCTAATTGGGCAATATATTCTGCATTGACATAATTTTTACTTAGCTCTTTTTCAAGCTGAAATTGTACCTTTGTCATCTTTTCACGTTTTTGATAACTTTTCTGTCGACAATATCTCTGTGAGTAGGACTTTATTGCATATTTTAAATTGTCCCACCATATCAAAAAGGATGTAGAATATAAATCAGGATTTCTCTGTTCTATTAAATTTGCAATTCCATTTTGATACTCCTAATCTATTAGAACAGAGTTATTCAAAACCCATGAACCTGGGCCTTTTTCCTGACAATTAAAATCCAGAAGTAAATTAACAATAGAGTGGTCACTTTTACTTGTTTGAGAATAACCAATGTATGTAACAAAAGGCTTTAAGAGAGGTGCTTAGCAGAAAGTAATCAATCCGACTTTGTGTTAACATACCATCTGCTAAGCCACTTCGGGAATATTGCTTGCGCATGCGATAGCGCCACCTCCAAATATCTTCAAGCCTTTTGTTTGCCATACACTGCTTTAAAAATTCACGTGACCTATCTGGTATGTAATTCTTTGTAGGGTATTTATCTATAGCAGACAATGTAACATTAAAGTCTCCAGCAATAATAATATGTTCTATTAAACCAATTTTGTTATTAACATAGTTAAAAATATTATACCTTTCACTTGCAATATTAGGGGCATAAATGTTAAAAATATTTAATATCTTATCATTAATATTACATTTGATGTGCATAAAACGACCATCATCATCTTTGTCAACAAAAGAAACAGCATCTTTAAGATTATTCTTAATTAGGGCAGCCACACCTCTTCTGTCATTAGAGGCATTGCTGTAATATATTTCACCAATGAACTTTTGCTTTAATAATTCAGTCCATTCATTATTCCAAAAAGTTTCTTGAATGAGCATGATGTCATAGTGATTGTCATTCATTAAACACACAAGCCTTTCAAAATTGCTTACATTTCTCATTCCATTTACATTATATGAGGCAATTCTAAGCATAGCTAAAATAACAAAAAGAGGAAAAGACAGCCGGATCAGTGTACAATACATTATGTTTTATCAGGCACGGGACTTTGTTTGTTTCTATTTTTCTTTAGGATTGGTGGCTTGGTATACTTGAATCTGAATTTTCCATCTAGACTCAATGGCTTGTGTTTTTCAGTGTCAATTTGAGTAGTGTTCATGTCACTGCTTGGTGAACTGCTGTTGTCAACCTGCTTGTTATCATTGTTTGTAGACGACTCGCCTATTAGTCCAGTCAATCTACGCTTAAATAAGGTTAACCTAGAACAAATTGCAACAGAAGTTTTTTGGGTTTTATTTGATACTACTGGCCTTCAAGTACCACAAAATAAAAAATTCTTAAAAATCCCACACCGGGAAAGGTCCTAATTAATGTGATTAAAATGCAGCGTGCTTTCCAGGGACTGATATCCCAATGTCTGGACATTTTGGACAATATATTGCAGATAATGTTGACCACAACTTGCTTGTTGTTGGATGGACATGGTACCTTCCATGGCATGGGCATGGTTGTAGCCGTTACCCCTGTCATTCCACGGCTAGAGTTAGCCAGTAATAATGTCCATAATGCAAAAATTGCTATTCACTACTACAAAGCAGTAAAGGGCAATAGGGTACCTTTGGTTTATGATAAACTACCTGTTGTTAGTGTGGCTGACATTTGGAAACACCTGGACGTAATGTGGAAAGTGTCATGGCCATTGCGTCCTAATCGCCCCGGTTGGTCTGGAACCATGCAAGCCATTTGCAAAGGCGTTCATCCGGGAAAAGCATCAATCCACTTTCTCCAAATGCTAGATATGGATCCAACTGACATGAGTTGTATTTATTCAACCTTGCACTTCATTGCTTCGGAAAACCAACGTCATGGTTGAACACCCATTGTCACCTTCGATCAGCCACTTTGGTGGAAGGCCAAGACAATCATGGCTCATGAAGGCGAGAGAAGTGATTTAGTGCAAATAATCTTGATTCTAGGTGGCTTCCACACAACAATGAGCTACCTTGGTTGCATTGGTCACCTCATGCAGTCATCGGGGTTAACAGACGTACTGGAGTTGGTGTATGCTGAAAATGCTGTAACGCACATGTTGACTGGAAAAGCGTATGCCAGAGCTGTACGTGGAAACTTCCTGGTTGATGCAGCACTTAATGCAATGGTTCTGTCAACGGCGTATGGCATTCCTATCTTAGAGGTGAGTGAAGGAAATATAGATAATGCAGTAGTGACGTGTGATGATATTGAAGCAGCTCTACGCCATTTTGATGTTGTTATCAAATATGACTCTAGACTTGAATCAGTGATATCCGATGATGTGTTTGAGCGGATAAATGAGAAGTTAGAATCAGAGAAGTCAATGATTGTAAGTAGTCCAACAGGACGTTTATGGGTGCAGTACATGCATATGGTAGACCTGCTAAAGATTTTCGTCAGAGCTCAGAGGACGGGCGACTAAGTTGTACTTGAAGTCACTGTCAGATGTGCTGCCCTTCTTTGCTGCTGCCGGGCATTGCCATTACACAAAATCGGTATATTTGCATCTGCAGGACATTGTAAAACAAGAGAGTACAAGGCCAGATATTTATCAGAAGTTCATGACCGGACTATTTGTAGTGCGAAGATCTGATAGGTACTGGGCTGGTCTTGCTAGTGACCTTGTCATAGAACAGTCATTGATGTGGACCATCAAGACCACTGGGGGCCTCACTCGTGGGCGGGGGATGGATGAATTACAAAGGACACGTTGGCTTTTAGCACACCCTGTGTGTGCAGAAATCAATGAGGCCATGCAGGAGCTAACAGAAGCAGAATACCAAGTCTCGGAGCAACATAAAGACATGTCTGAAGCCAGGAAAGTTCGGGATCACACAGATTGTTTGACTATTTAAAAATATTTTCAGGATTTCTGTCCATTTATGTCAAATGATGAATTATATAATACTGCCACTGGAATTACAGCTGATCCCACTTGTAATCAACACAAGGCATTGGAAGTTGGAAATGCCATAATACAGAAAATGGAAGGCCACGATGCATTCGAGTTTTCATTCAGGAAAAAAGATCAAGTGGTATGTATGGGAGGACATGTCGTATCGAGTGATGGTGATAAGCTTTCTCTTGACCCACAGCTCCTTTTTCAGCGCCTTTTAATTGTAGCAAATAATAGTGAATGCAATCTAGACACTGCTTTAATGCACGAGCTGTCTACATATCCACCATCTCTATTTGACAAACATGGACATCTCCGAGAAGCGAATAAGCCGCAGCTAGCAGAGGCATTGAATTCTGCAACCTCTACTACGAGCAGCACCAAATGCCAAGAAATAACACCAGAATACACTGTTTTTGATGGCGGATCATTAATCCACCGATTTCTTTGGAAGAAAGGTAACAGCTTCAATGACATTGCCGCGATGTACGTGGAGTATGTAAAAACATTCAACCACCCAACTGTTGTGTTTGATGGATATATTTCAGGACCATCGATTAAGGATATGACTCATCTAAGACGGACAAAAGGTGCAGTGGGGCCAAAAGTTATTTTCTCAAGTAACATGACACTCAAGTCAAAGAAGGATCATTTCCTGGCAAATTCAGCCAATAAACAAAACTTCATTGATATGTTGTCCAAAAAACTCCAAGAAAATAATGTTAAAACTTTGAATGCTGTCGATGATGCAGATGTTCTGATTGCATTGACGGGGGTTGAGTGTGCCAAACCAGGCATAACTCACGTTATTGGGGAAGACACAGACATATTAGTGTTGTTGTGCCATCTCGCTGATCCTGGTCTCCACAAACTTATCTACAGATCGGATAAGCCAGGGAAGCCAGACAGGGTTGGAAAATGCATCGTTTGGGACATCAATTTCTTGCGAGCTGAAATTGGCGATGATGTTGCTCGATACCTACCTTTAATTCATGCAATAGGTGGATGTGACACAACATCACGTTTATTTGGCATAGGCAAAGGTGTTCCTCTTAGAAAGATGCAGTCCAATTCTTCATTCATGAATCATGCAAAGGAATTTTGCCACACATCTACTAAGGTCGGAATTCAGGTGTCTGGTGAAAAGCTATTGGTATGTATGTATGGTGGTAGTGAAACTGATACATTGGACGCATTGAGACTTCGAAAATTTCGAGAAAAAGTGGTTAAGAGTATTTCATCTCTGCAGATTCAAAATCTGCCACCAACGTCTGATGCAGCCAAGGATCATAGTTTTCGCGTTTACTTCCAAGTAAAGTTATGGACGAAGGAGCAAGAGATCTTAAAGCCAGAGGATTTCGGATGGCAGATTCACCAGGGGAAATTTATTCCCAGAACAATGGATAAGCTACCAGCTCCTGATTGCATTCCGAAAGTTATTCGATGCCAGTGCCGAGGAGAATGTGCGACATTGCGATGCAGCTGCAGAAAGCATAGCCTACATTGTACATATGCATGTGGTGAATGCAATGGTACCAACTGCAGCAATATTCCAAGTTGTCAAGCTGTAGATCTTGCATAATTTGACGACATAGACGTTGGTCTTGTGTAAAGATAATATGAGTATGTTGGACCTTGCCGTCCATTGAGAAAATGATGGATGTAACTGTTTGTATATAATAAACCATTACTAAATTCATCATACTGATTCAACAAATCATAAAACTTGGATTGAATTTACTTGAATATTGGAAGATTGATAATTGACGTCATGATGACATCATCAAGAGACGTAGTAACGGATCTACTGTTAGCGGGATGTCATATAGCGATCATATCACGAAATAACAGTTCTTTGCTATCACTTTTATTTATGTAGTTAAAACATTTTATGGGTCTCCAGTCAAAGATACGTAAGATATTCAGCTTAATAATTGGTTTTAAGTGGTCCTATTAAATTCTGTGAAATAGTCCTTTACCGGGATAGAATTTTTAGGAGTTTTTTATTTTCTGGTGGGTGAGGACCAGTAGCATTACATAAAACCAAAAAAGCTTCTGTTGCAATTTGTTCTAGGTATATCCCAATATTGACTGGACTATATTTCTGAACAGCTTTTATCACATGAGTTATTTGCAACTATGTTTTCACTATCCACTAAATTACTTTTATTGTTTTTTTCTTTTATGGTATTGCTTAGAATAGACCCTAGGTCTATGGTTTGGGAATCAGAAGATTTAACCACTTCACCATTTGTAATTTCACTAATGTTAAAATGATCCATGTCAAGTAGTGATTGGCTTGGGTTAGCTTTAACAACGCCTGAAGGGTGTATATACTCATCAGTCGGTTCAAACCAGTCCATCCCATCACCATCCGCCTCATTTGATTTGTTAACAATGAACTGATCAGCACAATCATCATCATTAACTTTAACTTGTGTGTCTGAAGTTGAAACACTAACATCATTATTATCACAGATATCAATCACCGTCTCCAGATGCCCCTCATCATCATTAACTTTAACTTGTGTGTCCGAAGTTGAAACATTAACATCATTATTATCACATATATCAATCACCGACTCCAGATACCCTTCCTCCTCATTTACAATCCCTGCATTCCTTTCCTCTCTGGCAATTTTGTTTCTCGCCTGGGTGGACTCAGAGTAGGAAAATCATGTTCATCTAATTCATTATTACCTGGTCTCAATTTTCGCTTTAGTTCGCGTCTATCAGAGTTAATAGTTTTTCTGCTGGGACCAATCTCATAATCAGATAACTTGTTTAAGTTCAAAGGATTAAAATCAGTTTTACAACTACATTCCCGTGCAAATCTTCCACACATCTCGCATAGCTGAGTGCAAAATCTAGCACGGTGTCCAGGTAATTTACACTTCCAGCAGGCAAAACTTGGACACTCATGGATTAAATGATTAGGAGAGGGACAGTTTGAGCAAACCTTTTGTTGTTCATTGTGAATAACACAGAAATATTGCTGGCCTTCAACTGTATTAAATTTTACACTGTACGGCAATGATTTTATTTCGCTAGGAAATTTGCATGTTACGAAGCGTGTGCCATCTGCAATATCAGTATTCTTATAGCACTTTCTTGTAATAGCAGATTTGAGTATAACACCATAATTTTCAAGCTTCTCCCTAATCTCATCATCAGTGATATAAGCTGGCAGATACATAAAAGAAACCACAATGTTTTCATTAATTAGCATCTTACAGTCAAAGTGCTCACCTTCAATAGTTAATCCATCCGACAGTTGAAACGCTTTATCCTTATCACACATTGTTATCTCATAAGCATCCATTCTCTTCTTCACAATAGCATAGATAGAATCAACACCACAAATTCACAAACATTTTTTAATATTACATCTGGCTTTACACGTAAATTGTCGGGGCCTTTCACATGCAAAGCGAACGCTCTTTTTTTTTTCTTTTTTTTTTTTTCTTTTTTCTTCAGAAATGGAATGAAGAGCACAAGAGATTTTTTTTTCTTTCTTTTTCTCTCTTGGCTCATTGGAAAGTTATTAACATAAAACACTATCAGATGTTTCCATCACAATCACAATTGTTTCAAAGCAGTACACCTCTCCTCTCGAAAATAAGGAGAGGGATGCTTTAGCTATATATGTTTCACTTATCCTAATGCCCGTCACTGGACATCCTCCTAGAAGGCGAAAATTTTGGCAGGAGGACATCCTAGGGCATTCATGCTCAAAATGAGCCTTTCATAAATCATTCATTCACTTGTCAAAACATTCGTCAAAATATTATTTCATGAACTTATGTTCATAATCCTTTTACACCATGTAGCATTCGAGAAATTAGTCTTAATTCCATTCACCCTTACTGACCACGTTCACAATTAGTCATCAAGCACTGACATTTATAAAATTACTCAATCAATCAGCCAACCAGTCATGCAATCCCTCAAGCAATCATAGTTAAAACGTCAAGCAGTCATACAGTTAAAATCCCTCTCATGCAAAAACCATCGATCAAACAGACAAAGTGTCATTCAGATCATTAAATATGCCTAGTCAGTCAGTCAGATAAACATATATACTGGCAGGTATCAAGCACATCACTCTTAATCAGGCATGCAGCAAATAGCCAGTCGTTTCACCACACCTAGAATCGCTCATACTTTCATCTATAAAAATAAAATATCATATGCAACCCCCCCCCCCCCCCCTCACCCCACCACCACCACCCCCACCAACCCACCCCCCCCCCCCCAACACATAGCAAAATATTCTTATTAACTGTGTGCATAACAATTATGATTGATCTGGCATAATAACGTTCCTGCATCATTGCCATTTATTAAAAATAACAATATAAATTAAAAATTAAAATACAAAATAATGAAGATCACAATAAAATAGCTCAGCAATTAAAACCAGGGTAGCCTATAATAGTAATTTATCTTTCTAATGATTATTATATTAAAACATCATTTTGCTATGAAATGTTAAAAAGCAAGAAAGTAACAATAATTTCAAAAGTTAAAAACTAAAATACCATCATTAAAAGACACACTTTCATTGTAGTCAACCAACCTTCTAATAGCGTTGATTTTCTCCTTTAAATTACAGTATTCCACAATTTGTTTTATAAAATCGCATAAGTTTTTAGGAAAATAGCTAGGTAATGGAATAATCCTGTTGTGCATTATTGCAACCTGTCTTCTCTTATAAATACATAAGCGTGCCATACTAAAAACAATATTCACAAATTCAACATTTACTCTTGTCATTTGTGTACACATTCCTAGCATTAAGAACAGGTCATAATCAAAATTTAGTAGCTGAAATTGAGTTGCTCCCTGAAAAAGTACTTCTAATATTCCATGCAAGAATTCGTGAAACTGGGTTAATTTTTCACATTCTAAAAAGAGGTGTAATAATGTTTCTTGTTCATTTTTACAAATTGGACATTGATCGCTATCAACTTTACCAATTCGTTTAAGTTTCTTCATAGTAAATATACTATTGTGCGTAATTCTAAAATCTAAATCTACTAGCTCAGGTGATTTTAAGGGCATGTGCACAACTTGCCATATGCGAGAGAATTCAAAATCTTGGAAAATATTGCTCCAAAAAAGCTGGGAAGTTGGCTCTTCATAATTCTTTTTCCGAAGAAGATTATAGAAGATTTTCGATTTTAATTTTCTTATTGTTATAATGAGATTGTCTGATATAATTTCTAATGGTTTCTTTGTATGGTCTAATTTATCAGAATTTATGATTGATTGCCATTCATACGGAATTACTTGCATTAAAATATTATAACATTTTTCAATGGCAATTGTGTCTATGTCATCGACATATTCTTCCACGAGCTCAGAAATGACCATACTAGGCAGGAAACCTGGAACATATTCATAAATAATATCTTTTAATGTTGTTATCCCAGCTCTCTCTAAATGTTCAGATGTTAATGGTTTGTTGTTGATAGAGATCTTCGGATTATGAAAAATGGGATGATTTACAATGTTATACCAGTCATTTATTTCAACATAGCCATGTTTAGTAAATTCATGCCATGACAGTAGGATTTCCTGATAATATTGTGGCACACATTTTAGAATGCTCTTTGGCAGCTTCATGAATAAAATACTGTATTGTTTTTCGCTTTTGATACATTTCTTTGCAAAGAAATTTAAAACATGTGTCCATAGAGCATCATAATCATCATCGAGGTACCGACTTAACATTTTAAGTCTGAAAGACATCATTTTGAGTTTTATATCTGGTATGTTCAAACCACCCATTTTCCGTTCACCAATAATTGTTTTATACTTAACAAGGTGTGCACCTTTCCACAGAAAATCGATGCAGGCTTTAGTAATTTCAGTGATAGCCCATTCAGGAATGGGTTGAACATTAAGCATGTACCAAAGTTTTGACATTAATAGAGAATTAATTACTTCAGCACGTCCTTTTATGTTAATATCTCTATTTTTTCAAAATCCTAACAACATTTTTATATTTTTCACTTTTTTAGCCCAGTTCCTTTCATTAAAAATGTCTTGTTTCTCCCAAGACACACCCCTAATATTTCTATAGAGTCATCTTTAACATTAATCTGGTTTTTTATTTCATTCGGTGCAGAAGCTGAACCCAAAGCCATTACCTCAGATTTATTATAATTTATCATGCCACCACTTGATCTACTGTACTGTTCCATAATTTCAAGAGCATTATGCAATGATGCAGAATCACTTACTGTGATAGTAGTGTCATCTGCATGCTGATACAAAAGAGATTTGTGGTGGCTGTCTCCAATTTCTATTCCAATTATGTTAGAAGATGCATGAACTACTCTGGCTAAGGGTTCAGCTGATATCACATAAAGCATTGCAGAGATGGGGCAACCTTGTCTGACACTCCTATGAATAGGAAAAAATTGAGTCAGGTGTCCATTGTTTTTCACTGCACTATAAATTTCTGTATACATTATTTTAATCCATTTTTGGAAACGGTCACCAAAACCAAACCTGCTGAAAAGATATTCATGGGCAACCATATCAAATGCTTTTTGTTGGTCAATCTTAAGAAGGTAACCTTCTATGCCTGTGTAATTGGCATATTCAATTTTGTCTCTTATGTTGGCTACATTGTCTGAAATGTCTCTACCCGGCACACAGCATGTTTGGTTTTGGTTAATAATTTTAGGCAGGACATGCTTCAAGCTATTAGCCATTACCTTAGCAAAAACTTTGTTGTCAACATTTAATAATGTTATTGGGCGCCAATTTGTAATTTCCTGCTTATCTCCCTTTTTATATATTAAAGTAATCATGCCATTTTTCATAGTTCTACTTAGTGTTCCTTCTTTTTCTATTTCATTAATAAGTTTTTAAGAACAAAGGCTAAAAAATGTGATAAAAGCATCGGTATAATTCAGTGGTTATCCCATCTCTGCCAGGGCTCTTGTTCCTTTTCATACTGAAGAGTGATGTTTTTATTTCAGCTGTAGTTACATTACTATCACACTCATGTTGATCAGATTCAGGGACATCATTGGAAATAGTAGATAATATTTTATGACGTTCATTTTCATCAGTACCCTTATGAGCATACAACTCTGTATAATATTCTTGTACTCTATTTAATATAGAAAAAGTGTCTGTCAAAATTTCACCATTCTCATTATATAAGGTATTAATCGTATTACCTATTTGCCGATGCCTCTCTAATTCTAGAAAACAATGGGTGGATCTTTCGCCTTCCAAGGACCACTGAGCCTTAGAACGCAATATAGCTCCCCTGCATACATTTTCTTCGATGGTCTTTAAATCATACTCTAATTGGGCAATATATTCTGCATTGACATAATTTTTACTTAGCTCTTTTTCAAGCTGAAATTGTACCTTTGTCATCTTTTCACGTTTTTGACAACTTTTCTGTCGACAATATCTCTGTGAGTAGGACTTTATTGCATATTTTAAATTGTCCCACCATATCAAAAAGGATGTAGAATATAAATCAGAATTTCTCTGTTCTATTAAATTTGCAATTCCATTTTGATACTCCTCATCTATTAGAACAGAGTTATTCAAAACCCATGAACCTGGGCCTTTTTCCTGACAATTAAAATCCAGAAGTAAATTAACCATAGAGTGGTCACTTTTACTTGTTTGAGAATAACCAATGTATGTAACAAAAGGCTTTAAGAGAGGTGCTTAGCAGAAAGTAATCAATCCGACTTTGTGTTAACATACCATCTGCTAAGCCCCTTCGGGAATATTGCTTGCGCATGGGATAGCGCCACCTCCAAATATCTTCAAGCCTTTTGTTTGCCATACACTGCTTTAAAAATTCACGTGACCTATCTGGTATGTAATTCTTTGTAGGGTATTTATCTATAGCAGACAATGTAACATTAAAGTCACCAGCAATAATAATATGTTCTATTAAACCAATTTTGTTATTAACATAGTTAAAAAAATTATACCTTTCACTTGCAATATTAGGGGCATAAATGTTAAAAATATTTAATAACTTATCATTAATATTACATTTGATGTGCATAAAACAACCATCATCTTTGTCAACAAAAGAAACAGCATCTTTAAGATTATTCTTAATTAGGGCAGCCACACCTCTTCTGTCATTAGAGGCATTGCTGTAATATATTTCACCAATGAACTTTTGCTTTAATAATTCAGTCCATTCATTATTCCAAAAAGTTTCTTGAATGAGCATGATGTCATAGTGATTGTCATTCATTAAACACACAAGCCTTTCAAAATTGCTTACATTTCTCATTCCATTTACATTATGAGGCAATTCTAAGCATAGCTAAAATAACAAAAAGGAAAAGACAGCCGAATCAGTGTACAATACATTATGTTTTATCAGGCACGGGACTTTTTTGTTTGTTTCTATTTTTCTTTAGGATTGGTGGCTTGGTATACTTGAATCTGAATTTTCCATCTAGACTCAATGGCTTGTGTTTTTCAGTGTCAATTTGAGTAGTGTTCATGTCACTGCTTGGTGAACTGCTGTTGTCAACCTGCTTGTTATCATTGTTTGTAGACGAACAGCTATTATCACATGAGTTATTTGCAACTATGTTTTCACTATCCACTAAATTACTTTTATTGTTTAATTCTTTTATGGTATTGCTAAGAATCGAACCTAGGTCTATGGTTTGGGAATCAGAAGCTTTCACCACTTCACCATTTGTAATTTCGGTACTGGTAAGATGATCCATGTCATGTAGTGGCTGGCTTGGGTTAGCTTTAACAACGCCTGAAGGGTGTATATACTCATCAGTCGGTTCAAACCAGTCCATCCCATCACCATCCGCCTCATTTGATTTGTTAACAATGAACTGATCAGCACAATCATCATCATTAACTTTAACTTGTGTGTCTGAAGTTGAAACATTAACATCATTATTATCACACATATCAATCACCGTCTCCAGATGCCCCTCATCATCATTAACTTTAACTTGTGTGTCCGAAGTTGAAACATTAACATCATTATTATCACATATATCAATCACCGACTCCAGATACCCTTCCTCATCATTTACAATCCCTGCATTCCTTTCCTCTCTGGCAATTTTGTTCTCTTGCCTGGGTGGACTCAGAGTAGGAAAATCATGTTCATCTAATTCATTATTACATGGTCTCAATTTTCGCTTTAGTTCGCGTCTATCAGAGTTAATAGTTTTTCTGCTGGGACCAATCTCATAATCAAATAACTTGTTTAAGTTCAAAGGATTAAAATCAGTTTTACAACTACATTCCCGTGCAAATCTTCCACACATCTCGCATAGCTGAGTGCAAAATCTAGCACGGTGTCCAGGTAATTTACACTTCCAGCAGGCAAAACTTGGACACTCACGGATTAAATGATTAGGAGAGGGACAGTTTGAGCAAACCTTTTGTTGTTCATTGTGAATAACACAGAAATATTGCTGGCCATCAACTGTATTAAATTTTACACTGTACGGCAATGATTTTATTTCGCTAGGAAATTTGCATGTTACGAAGCGTGTGCCATCTGCAATATCAGTATTCTTATAGCACTTTCTTGTAATAGCAGATTTGAGTATAACACCATAATTTTCAAGCTTCTCCCTAATCTCATCATCAGTGATATAAGCTGGCAGATACATAAAAGAAACCACAATGTTTTCATTAATTAGCATCTTACAGTCAAAGTGCTCACCTTCAATAGTTAATCCATCCGACAGTTGAAACGCTTTATCCTTATCACACATTGTTATCTCATAAGCATCCATTCTCTTCTTCACAATAGCATAGATAGAATCAACACCACAAATTTGACAAACATTTTTTAATATTACATCTGGCTTTACACGTAAATTGTCATTAACAATTATCTCAACAGTTGCCTCTTTCTTATAATTCCGTGAGTTGTTACTCACTCTACCCTCATTAGGAGTGTTTACTACCCCTCCCGTAGCCATCTTGGCCAGGGAGAGCAGAACAGATTGATATCCAAAAGTTATTAAAGAAGCTATATAAAAAACATTCACTAACGCACTAACAATGTATAACACTTAGATTATACAACTGAAATTCTGGGCTTGGATATGAGCACTGAGTAAACACGTCTACACAGTATGACAACCAAAGACTGAATCAGCGAACGCTCTACCGCTGAGCTACATCCCCTGTAGAGAGAGGACTGCGTATAAACAATATTCTATGGTAATGCTGTTCTATCTAGACTGTAGCTGAAAGAAATCATTAAGCAACACGATATATTATATGTGGATGGATGGCATATGCATGCTCTCAAATTCCACTAGACAGACGAGATGGATTTTCAAGCACTGACCCAATGGTATATATCAATTGCTATATGGAGATTTTGAATCTTTCCTCAGAAAACGTTCTAAAATACACATATGTCGACGAGAGGGATTTGAACCACCAACCTAAGGACATCTAGATATTGAAAATACTACACTGTCTTCTGCTCTACCAACTGAGCTACCCTCACTAGTATGTTATGTTTTAAATCGGAATCTTCTTTCAAAACTGTCATGCGGCGACGTGACTATTGATAACAGATTTTCGATAAATCGCCTCTTCTTTCGATGACGTACGTTCGAAAGGAGGAAAAAATGTGGAGATACCAGGGGCCTTTCACATGCGAAGCGAACGCTCTACCACTGAGCTACATCCCCATGAACAACATATTAAATGTTAGTCGTTGGGAATTATTAAATAAGCGTCGATCAGTTTCAAATGTATGAATAGAGTATGAGGTTGTTTAGTAGGCTATCCTTTGCACAAATGGAAAGACCTATGCAGCATTGTGTTGAAGCGAGCTAGTGTAGTACTTCCTTCACCCCTTCTGAAATTGACGCATATAGCAATTAATTAAGCTCACATATGCGAATTGTTACGTCTGATGCCATGCACTCCTTCAGGATCCGGAAACCATGTGCATTTTGCTCTCATTGCGTATGATATGGCAAGATCTGTGGTTACCGATCACATTTTTTTTTTCATATAAGAGTCATCGAGATCCTCCATGGAAGCACGTCGCCATGCAATGTTTTAATGGGGATTAGCTCAAATGGTAGAGTGCTCGCTTAGTTGATTCGAGTTTTGGATTTCACTGTGATCAGTTGTGTTTTCTCAGAGCTCTCTAATGTCCTGTATTTTCGGGAATATAGTATGAAGTTTTTTGTGAATTTATGTTTGTGTTACAACTGTAAATAAGTTCTTGTTTGTGTACATTAATTGTCTGCCCTCGGCCTAGCCAGTATGGCTCAGGGTAGGGATCGTAGGACTGGCCCAGCTGGGCTTTTAAATGATAGAAGATACGCTATGGAATGTACTGTGGAAGTAAATGTAGTAGACAATAGAAATGTGCGTGCAAGTGAACTAATTGATTCTTTGGAAGACTTATGTGGAAAGGACAGCATTTATGCTTGTGTTAAGAAAGGTGGCAATGGATATGAAGTAACTGTTTCTAATAAGGACACTGCGATGATGATCAATGATGGGATTACCATAAGAGGTGAGCACTACTCATGTATGATGATTATTAATGACTCTGTTGTTGTATCATTTATGGACATGCCAGCTTATTTAGAAGATGACATTATTATTAAGAAATTAACAGATCTGGGAGTAGAAATAAAATCTGACTTGATCCGTAGAGTGTACCGTGGTACTAATATAGCAGATGGGACTCGGTATGTTAAATGTCAGTTTCCTGAAAATTTGAAAGCTCTCCCATATAGCATGCCGTTTCAAACAGCAGAGGGCCTCAGATACTTTCGTGTCATCCATAATAACCAGGTGAAAGTCTGCTGGAAATGTCTGTCCGACAACCACTTAATTAGAGACTGTCCTAATTTTGTCTGCTACCGTTGTAATGCCCGTGGCCATACAAAGAGGAACTGCCGTGCCATTCTGTGTGATGAATGTGGAATGTTTCAATGCATATGCAGGGATTATGATGACTTGCCTGTTGCTGCACATGGAGGTAGGGTCGTGAATGCTGAAGATGATGAACATTCACAAAATGAGATTGGTACCTGTAATGAAGATGGTGACCGTGACGTCGATATGGAGATTGGAGCAGCTCTAGTGATGATTGATGTGACTGATGTAATTGATGTGATGGTTCATGAGGGGGATGAGTGCGTGTTAAGTGAGAATGATAGTAATGACATGTTTGATAAAATCTCAAGCAGTGCAGGTGATGAGTACACTTCAAATGAAGATGTTATTGACAATGCTGCCAATAATAAAGACAGAAAGAAGAAGAGAAAACGAAAGAAACACACAATTGTAAAGCCTGCAAAGCGTCTAGTTGAGGAGATTAACAAAGGTGAGCAATGTTCACAAACTATAGAAGTTTGTCAATCAGATAACAATGAACCTGTGAGTGAACTGATTGGTAAGCAGGTGAGCGATATTGATATTACTACCGGCGGCGGCGGTACGCTTGTGAACACTAATTATGTTGTCGGCGTGGCTCAAGTGGTAAATGCGCGAATTTTGGATCAACAGGTCGAAGGTTCGCTTCCCAATCCGGGTGAAAATAAAACTAATGTTTCCGGTCAGATTTGTAAGTCTACGTCGGAAAATAAATTAGATGTGGATGATATGTTTTCAGAAGATATCACCCCGGTGCCTAAAGACATCAGTTCAGTTCCACCAAGTGACATAGTATTTAGGCAATTTGTTGCCCCATTTAATAAGGGCAAAGGTCGTGGAAAACCTCTGGACACATAGGCTTAATTATGGATATCACATTTGTTATATTTTCCTTTTTATTAATCATGTTAAAGATAGCATCTTTAAACACTAATGGTTTGAGAAATTGTGACAAATGTGATAAAATATTTGGCTTTTTACAGGTTTGGAATTATGATGTTATTTTATTGCAAGAAACATTTTGGGATGATAATTTGGCTTTGTATTTTACTGGGAAATGGGATGGTGACATTTATTTTAGTAATTTTGATAATAATAGAAGGGGAGTTGCAATACTTGTTAAAAATGATATCAAGCACAAATTTAAATTTGTTACTAAAGATACTGAGGGAAGGTTTGTTCATATTAATTATGAAACTGGTGATGAAATTGTAAATATCTTTAACATTTATTCACCCAATGAAACAAGAGAAAGAAGCCAATTTTTTAATTTTGTTAATAATAAAATTGCTGAATTCGAAAATATAATTCTGGGTGGTGATTTTAACTTGGCTTTGACAGCTTTAGATAGAAGACCACAAGCTAACTTTGTACGGGACTGTTCACATGACATGCTCTATGAGCTTGTGACTAAACACCAGTTAGCTGATGTTTGGCGTGACAGATATCCATTGAGAACTGTCTTTTCAAGAAGTGGTATTGTCCTAGGTGAATGTTCCCAAAGCCGCCTAGACTATTTTTTAATCAACAAACAATTATCTGCTAATGTAATTTATACTGGCTATAAATACACAACTCTGAGTGACCACGCTTGGGTAGAACAATCAATAGACTTTAATAAAGCTGAGCGTGGGCCAGGGTTGTGGATTTTCAATGGCACTTTGCTCACTGATCAACTTTATAAAGACGCTATTGTTGATTTAATTGAACAGAAGAAAAACTGCCCATTGTATATAGAAGATTTTTTTACATGGTATGACAATCTAAAATTTTATATTAAGCAAATGTCACAAAACTTTGCAAGGAAAAAGTCAACAGACAAACATAGAAAAATGCGAGATTTACAAATTTTGCTTGAAAGAGAATTTGGCAGGAAAAAGGTTAATGTTGAAAAAATTACAGATTTGGAAAATGAATTACATGCCTTGGAAACTGTGATTTGCAATGGCGCTATCCTCAGATCCAAATCCCAATGGGCTATGGAAGGGGAGAGAAGCACTAAATTCTTTTTAACCCTTGAAAGGCAGCGCCAAGAAAATAATGTCATTAAGTGTTTATTTGATAAGGGTAATAACACTGTAACGGATCCGAATCTTATAATGCAAAGAATACATGAATTTTACTCTGATTTGTATAAATACTCAGACATAAATCATGATGCCCTGAACAATATATTAAATAACCTCAGTAAGGTGTCGGAGAATGAAAAGAAAATGTGTGATGATAGTATTAAAACAGATGAAATTAAGACAGCACTTTTTGCTATGAAAACTGGTAAAAGTCCAGGAAAAGATGGTCTTACTGCTGAATTTTATCGGACATTTTATGATATATTTCAACCATTATTTATTAGACTTTTTAACCAAATAGAGCAAAATAATATCATGCCTAGAAGCATGCGACGCGGTGTTATTTCACTTTTTTATAAAAACAAAGGGGATAAAAGGGACATTGCAAATTTCCGTCCAATTAGCCTATTAAATGTTGATTACAAAATTTTGGCCAAAATTATGGCAAACAGGTTAAAGCATGTCCTTCCTTTTATTATTAATCCTAATCAGACATGTTGTGTTCCAGGGAGGGATATTTCTGATAATGTTTTTAATATTCGGGATGTAATTGATTATGTCGAGTACACACAGTCGCAAGGGTTTTTAATTAAATTTGATCAAAGAAAAGCTTTTGACTTGGTGTCCCACTAGTATCTTTTTGAAACTTTAAGGAGATTTGGCTTTGGGGATAAATTTGTCAATTGGATTTCTATACTTTATACTGATATTTCTAGCTGTGTGAAATCCAATGGGCATTTAACTTCTTATTTTCCTGTTCAAAGATCTGTTCGACAGGGATGTCCAGTTTCGGCCATGTTGTATGTCATTTGTGTCGAACCATTGGCACATTTATTTCTAACAGATTCTTCTATTCAGCCTATATTGATCAGTAATGTAAACAGTTCATTAATTTATCAACATGCTGATGATACCACTATTACAATTAGAAATGAGTCATCTGTGTTTAATTCATTAGAATTATTTGATGTATATAGCAAAGCATCAGGTGGTGAAATTAATTATAACAAGACTCAAATCATGGCATTAGGTACATCTGTGGTATCACAGCAGATTGCAAGAAAATTAACAGTCCAAGATGACCATATAGAAATATTAGGTGTGTGCGTGGGAAAAAATAAATTAATATGTGAACAGAAAAATTGGGATAATACGTGTCTTGGCATTCGAAGAATTTTAAATTTTTAGAAAATGAGAAACATTAACATAAAGGGGAGAGCAATTGTCATTCAATCCTTATTACTGTCCAAATTATGGTACATGTTAAATGTACAGCCAATCCCTGATAAAGTTTTAACCTCCATCCAAGAAGCATGCATTGCATTCCTATGGAAAGGCTCACATTTGGTTAAATATAATACGATCATTGGTCGTAAATTAGAAGGGGGCCTAAATATTCCTGACATAAAGTTAAAAATGAAGGCATTCAGAATGAAAATGTTAAATCGCCTTTTTAATAATGAGCGTCAAATGACATGGATGTATGTTTTTAAATTCTTCTTGAATGAATATAACGGACTAAACATTGGAACATCAGTACTGTTTATGAAACTCACAGCCCATGTTGTTTCATTTATGCCACCTGTACATAGGCAAATGATTATGGCCTGGTATGCAATTAGAAATTGCTCTGATGTTATTGTTTCAGCTTGGGATATGATTGTAAACCAACCTTTATTTCATAACCCTAAGATTACTTTGGCTGATCACCCCTTAAGATGTGTTGAATATGAGCAAGCAGGTGTCGTATTGATAAAGGATATTTTGTATGAATTTGTGCCTGGATTTTTACCTGCTATCGCTGTTTCTGAATTAGTTCAGGATAAAATTGATGTGGATATAATTAAAATTGAAAAAATGTATAATATTTTGTTGCAAGCCATTCCACATGAGTGGATATGTGTAATTGAGCATGGCAAACCTGAGCATGAAGACACTTCTTTCTGTATTAAAACTGATAACCTTACAATTGCATTTGGAGGTTTAAAATCAAAAATATTTTATGATTTGTTCCGGCAAAGTCAATTTGAAATACCAACATCTGCTGCATTCTGGGACAATTATTTTACAGAAATTGAACAAATTAATATGTGGCCCTTAGTCTATTTATCACTGAAGCCGCCTGAATTAATCGATCTTGATTTTAGAATTACTCACAATTGTATTTTTACCATTGTGGTGCTGGCGGTATCCCGCAATTCCGCAGTTCGGGTTTCGCGGCTGCCGGGCTAGCTGATTCCCCCCGTTTCTACGGATGCCCAGCAGTCGTACCTTGGAACCTGAACCGTGCACATCTGCTGCTGGTTCCACTGGCCGATTCAAGACCTCTGTTGGGTGAGTAACCTTTTATACGTAGTTAAGTTACTACAAATGGTGTCAGGAGTACTTTGGGCCCTAAATTAAAAATTGTTATTAGTTATTTCTAAATTCTACTCACGATTTTGCTGTAAAAAAAAGATAGAATTCTCGGAAATATAAAGACTACTCTAATCCTGCCCGAACGTCAATTTTACAGACTCTGGCCGCCATTTTGATTATTTGATAGTTATTTTTGTAGGATTTAACAATCACAGATGATAGGCGAGTTATAGTTAAATATATATTATTTATTTATACTATAGCATGCAAATGTCGGGTATATAGATTAACATACCTTACATACATATGTCATATACGTCATAAATTCAAGATTCAATGTTATTTATTTGAACTGTAATGAATTGAGGTATATTTTCGTGCTTAGTTTCTATCATCTATGTCAGTATTCCGTGGAATGACAACCCTATAGTTTCTGGATTGTTATTGTTAGTTGTCTTCAGTGTCATATGTACGCGATTCTGAGCTGTAATTTAACCGTCGGTTTTTCGATATTTCTTTATATGTTAATTACAGTTCGATTTCTTTGTTTATTTCAGAATTATTTGAAATAAAGAAGTGATATAAATCACTTTTGTTGTTATTATTATCATTATTATTAACTTTTTGAACATTAGAGGGTAATCTCCATTCTAATTAGCAAATATGTTTCAATTGTAATATTAGGTTTACTAATTACGCTGAACACTATTTGTTTTGGGTTTTTTTCTTGTTATTATTAATTCAAAAAGTTCATAATCACATTGCTAGTTACTCCGTTGAAACAATACTCAGCTTACGCCTCCTTTTCAAGTTAAATCTAAGGAGTTTTGGCTCGCACCCAGTTTTCGTTGGATCAGTCCTTTACCCACAAAGCGATTTTGTTGGGTACAAGTAAAGGTTTCATTTTGAAAAGAACTGATCAAACTGGGTTTGTTGAGTATTGGTGTAAAAGCGGTGGTACTACACAAGACTTGGTCAATATTCTGCAGTCGAGAATAGCCAGCGCCGTTCAGAAATTTCACTGGATCGTTTTCTATATCTTGGCCGGAACGTGCGACCTTACCGAGAAACGAGGCGACGGTTTTGTCTATTTAAGGGCAGCCGATGATGAACTCGCGGTAGACCGCATTTGCCAACACTATCAATGTGTGATAGACATAGTAAGGCATTACGGCTAAACTGTGAAATTTATCGATATCCCGGCGTATTCTCTGGTCCTGTATAATGAGCAACTTCACCATTTGAATCCCTGTTCCTTCAAAGACCAAGAGCTGCAACTGCATGACCAACTCTCTCTTCTCAATGATAGAATTGAGAAAATTAATGCAGATATTGGTGTACACACCATCAAATGCAGTGTAGAGCTAATACTCCGTAAAAAATCTAGTGCACGTAAACGTGTCCGTTATCATTATACTTTCGAGTTTCTGAAGGATGGTTTGCATGCAGGTACGTTACTGAATTTGGTTTGGCTTCGGAAGATTCATTTAGACGTTCTCCGGAGTTGCACCACCATCACTACTCAGTGATTAATATATTTCAGTAAGCATACGCTTACGACTTATTTCAGTAGGTGATATTACTTTTTTAGCGGATATTAATTTCGCTTCCTTGGTATAAATCAACCGGTGACCCATAATGACGAAACCTTTGTGTATTAACACTGCAACCGTGGAGGAACTTAGTGCACTCCATAATATTGGTAAAGTTCGAGCTGCTGTCATAGTAAATTTTCGTGAGTCCAGAGGAGGTTTCATATCCCTGGCCGACATTAAGGCAGATACTGATCTGCCTGCCACAGCTGCAATCCTTGCACGATTGCTCCATGCTGGGGAAGTCGTATTCGACATCAATGATGAAGGCGCTGTTGGTGGGGTCGACTCACACCCAAGGGAAGAATCCCTGGAAGAGAAGGTAGCTAGACTGAACATGGAACTGTTAGCTCAAGGTATCAAATACAAGGCACTCCTTAACTCAACTAGTCAACAAAGGGGTCATCATACCCTAGTTGATAACCTGGCTCCTAGGGGGGTATATACCCCTAGAGAACCTAAGAGGGAGTCGCGATCAGTTTCTCACCATGACACTAGGACGTCATCACCAGTTCGTAGAGCTTACTGGGATGGCTCTTCGTACAATGACTCTAGAATGTCATCCCCCGGTCGTAGAAGCTACTCTGATGGTCCTCCTCCACCTAAAATGTCAACCTTTGATGGAAAATGTGAGTGGAAACCATTTTTCATACAGTTTGAGCATACTGCTTCAAGGTGCCATTGGTCTGATATGTATAAATTAGACATGCTCATCTCAGCTTTAAGGGACAAGGCCTTAAAGTTTTACTGCATCTGTTCTGGGCAAGTCCAGAATGATTACTTTAGTTTATGTGACAAATTAAAGTTGAGATTCGGGAAGAAAGATCTGCCCCACATCATCAGAAAAAAGATGCAAGATATTCGACAAGAGGGTAACTCTTTAGAAGAATTTGCAGACATCATTCAGGAGCTCACTTTAGATGGTTACCCTGATGCCTCAGAGAGTTTGGGCGAGACTATTGCCATTGATGCATTCCTACGGGGTGTTGAGCATAAACGAGCTGCTCTGATAGCTATGGATAAAGATCCGAGCACCCTGGAGGAGGCTGTACAAATGGTCAATGCAGCTATCCATAATCAAAGATTGATCATGGGTTCCAGAAGACCTGAGGTTCGAAAGGTCCGTTTTCCGGACGATGCTTCTGGGTTGTTGGAGGCAGATAATCCTGAGCAGTTGAGAGGCATAACGGCTCCAAGCAGGATAGATAAATTGGAGAAAGATGTCGAAGGACTTAGGAAGGATATGGCGGATATGAAGGTACCATTGATCTGACTAGACTGTGTCTGACAATTAATGGAGAACCGATTCAAGCCTCAATGTTGAGAGCTCATGGGAAGCAAGCCCAAGTAGCTCGGGTAACATTGAAGCAGAAAGTGGTCGTGGGTCCTTTTGAGGCCGTGAAGACCACAGGTGTTCTGGATCGGGAGGTACAGAATGATGTTGTGCTCCAGCCCTCATCTAAACTGGAGGGTCTGGTAACACCTCATACAGTGGCCACTGCCAAAGATTCGCAGATTCCTATTTTGTTAAGGAACCTGTTGGCCCAATATATTACTCTGGAACAAGACCACAACCTTGGTATTGTCACAGAAATTGAGGAGGTTTTAGACCCTAGAACAAAATTTCAACTTGCTGGTAATCCCATAAACCAGGACGGTTTACAGACTTCTACAGCCACTGAGGTGGACCTCCCTGTGTTCTTACAGGAGCTGTATGAGAGGTCGACATCGGGTTTATCGGAGACGCAGTCTTCGCAAGTTGAATCCATGTTAATCGAGTATCAGGATGCATTTGCAAAAGATGATCTTGATTTGGGTTTGTTCAAGGGGATAAGACATAAGGTTGACACAGGTAATGCACAACCTGTTCGTTCTAAACTTAGACGAACTCCTCTTGGTTTTGAGAATGAGGAAGAGAAACACCTTGCAGAAATGTTAGAGAAAGGTATCATAGTTCCGTCAAAATCTGAGTGGTCGTCAGCCCCGGTATTAGTTCAGAAGAAAGACGGTACCGTGAGGTACTGCGTCGATTTTCGAGCTCTGAACAGTATAACTCGCAAAGACCTTTACCCCCTACCAAACATTGAGACATGTCTGGATGCACTTGGTGGTGCTAAGTTCATCAGCACACTTGATATGGCAGCTGGGTATTGGCAGGTCGAGGTTGACCCAGAGGACCGCCACAAGCTCGCATTTATCACAAGATATGGGCTTTTTGAATTTGTCCGGATGCCATTTGGTACGTGCAACAGCCCGGCTACCTTTCAGAGGGTTGTTCAGCTGGTATTGCAAGGTCTTAACTGGTGCGAGTGTCTTGCGTATTTAGATGACGTGGTAGTGACAGGGACTGACTTTGACAGTCATATGACCAACTTGAAAGCTGTCCTTTCCCGATTCCTGTTGCACAACCTTAAATTAAAACCTAAGAAGTGTAATTTGTTCCGTACAGAACTCTGTTTCTTAGGTAAGTTGGTGAGTGATAAGGGAATCACTGTTAAGCCAAACAATATGGAAAGCGTCGCTAATTGGCCTGTTCCTAAGACCATGAAAGAGCTGGAATCTTTCCTAGGGTTCATGAATTACCACCGAGAGCACATACAGGGTTTTGCTGGTATTTCTGCTCCTCTCTCTGCACTTACCAGTTCCAAAGTAGAGTATGACTGGACTCTAAAGCATCAGGTAGCTTTCGAAACACTTCAGGGTGCTATGGCCAACCCTGCAGTGTTAGGTTATCCGACACCGGATGGTACCTTCATACTGGATACGGATGCTTCGGAGGCGGCTATTGGTGCAGAGTTATCCCAAATTCAGAATGGGAAAGAGGTGCTTATTGGTTTTGCGAGCCGAACGTTGACACCGGCTCAGCGTAAATATTGTGTTACACGCAAAGGGTTGCTGGCCGTGGTAGCATTTACTAGGCAGTACCGTATGTACTTGCTAGGACGGTCATTTATTGTGTGGACTGACCATCACAGTCTCACGTGGCTGCTCAGTTTCAAGCACATCGAAGGACAACTAGCTAGATGGCTAGAAGAACTGTCCCAATATAATATGACGATGCAGTACAGGCCCGGTAAACAGCACTCTAATGCTGATTGTCTATCACGAGTTCCAAGTGATTTTTCACCTTGCCACTGTTATAAAGCTGGCCAATCTCTTAGTTCGTTACCATGTGGTGGGTGCAAATATTGTACCAAGCTTCAGCAGCAATGGTCTCAATTTGAACAAGATGTTGATGATGTAATTCCTTTGGCTTTTCAAACCATAAGGGCCCTTCAACTGAGTAATAATGACGTATCAGACAGCGACACAGACAGCGACGATCCAGATGGACTGCTGAATGGTGTCCCCCAAACAGACCAGGTTATCGGAAGGTCAAACTGGTTAGACGCATTCTCTTTGGAAAATCTAATGGAGCGTCAGTTGGAGGATCCTGATCTGAAGACAGTTGTATCATGGATTGAGCAGTCACACACACCTTCTGACGCGGAGCTATATTTAGCTAGTCCAGCTGTCAAGTTTTGGTGGGCTCGTTGTGATCAATTGATTTTTGTCGATAGCATTTTGCACTATCTCTGGGTAGAAGCAAATACCACACGGAATCTGCTGGTAGTCCCAAAGTCTCTCCAGAAGCTGGTTTTGGAAAATTGTCATGATTCCAAGCTTGCCAGTCACATGGGTGAGCAGAAGACATTAGAGAGAGAGTGAAGGCTAAGTATATCTGGCACGGATACTCTCGTGATGTGGTGGCGTATGTGAAATCCTATCGGATTTGTAGCTGTAGCAAAAAAGCTTCCATCCGACCTAGAGCTGCTCTGGGCGAGTTCCATGCTGGGTTTCCCTTGGAACGGGTACATATGGACATTTTGGGCCCCTTTATCACATCTACACTGGGAAATAGATACGTGTTGATGATCATAGATCAGTTCACTAAATGGGTTGAGTGCTATGCGCTCCCTGAACAAGGGGCAGAACTGGTAGCCAAAACGTATGTGGAGCGTTTTGTCACCACATTTGGCTGTTCATATTTCTTACACACCGACCAGGGGCGTAACTTTGAGAGCAACCTATTTAAGGAACTGTGCCATCTACTGGAGATTTCAAAAACACGCACCACAGCTTATAGACCATGTTCGAATGGACAGATTGAACGTATAAACCATACTGTCTTGCAGTGTATACGGTGTTACCTGCAAGAGCATGACAGACAGAAAGATTGGGACAAGTGTATTCCTTTCATCGCTGGAGCTATACGATCTACTGTAAGCCGACAGACGGGGTATACTCCCAACATGATGATGCTTGGTCGAGAAGTACTACAGCCTATTGACATAATGTGCAAATGCCCTGTGTCTGCGACTACAGAGAATGCCCCTTCAGATGCCAGTGACTTCGTCCAACAGTTACAGCAAACGTTGCATGAAACTTATGAGATAGCACGGGATAACCTTAAAATGGCTCGGAAGCACCAGAAAAAAAGAGTATGATCTACGTTTGCATGAGCATGCCTATCATGTTGGTGATGTAGTTTATCTTGCTAATTCTGCAACTAAAATAGGCCAGTCCAGTAAATTACAACCTCCTTGGACTGGTCCATTTATTATTTATAAAAAGTTGTCAGAAGCACTGTTTGGGATAAAAAACCAACGCCGGGAACTAGTTGTTCACCATGATAGATTAAAGCTGTGCAGAGATCGTGATTTACCTCTCTGGATATTGTGAATGAGACGTCCTATAAGCTCTGAAGATCATGGCGATGATGATGACTTATTATCCCCTGATAATGGCCTTAGGTTATCTGATGATAACCGTGCTTCCATTTTTGAAGAGGATTCGGATGAAACCATTTCATATGGTATTGATCCATCCTCATCAATTCTGCATAATGATCTAGATGCTGTTTTGACAGATGACCTGGATATCGACTCTGTTTTACCCGTCCCACAAACACAGCATCACTCTCCTAGGCGCATGAGGTGTCAGGTCCGATGAGAAACGCATAACACGTCCCCTAGGCGCATGAGGTGTCAGGTCCGAGGGGAACCGCATCACACTTTTTCCCCTAGGCGCATGAGGTGTCAGGTCCGAGGGGAAATACATCACACATCTCCTAGAGATGACCAACTCCAAACTCACACCATTCAGAGTCGAACAGGAAGGCAGTGCCGTCTTCCTAACAGGTTCCTAGATTATGAAATGTATTAGAATGATCTTTAAGCATTCATGAATTAGACTATAAGTCTTCATGGACCCTACTTGTTCACCTGAATAAACGTTCCTCTGGTTTCGTCTTATTCCGGATTCATTTGGTCATGGTATTGTTGCGGACTGCAGTTAGCTTTTCGGTCGTAGTACCGTACTACAATAGTAAGGTGATAATGTACAATGGTAACAGTAATTCAACATTAAAAGAATTACTGTAATCCAGATGATATGAAATTATGACTTCAAATTTTAATATGCTGCATGACACTGAAGACATTCAAATTGTCCGGAAAACATTTATAATTATTGGCTTATGTTCCGTTTCCATCTTAGCTTTAGTTTCAGCAACAGCAAAATCGTGATGTTCTATTTTTTGTAAGTTTTGGGACACTAAATTAGTTGGACACATAAGCACATAGTGGCTTTTTCCAGCAATAATACTCCGTGAGATACCAAAAACCAACAGGGGTCCATCGCTGTATGACTCACAGAACGCGTTATTATAATTACGCATTTTTTCAAATGACGCGTGAATAATTGCGCGTAGTAATGCGTGGTTATATTTACACATTTCTTGATCGCACATTACAGATATGCGTTGTCAAATGATGTGTAAATTGTTACACATTAATCATACGCATTGTATTGTTAACTGCAATTATTGTCCGTCATGACGTGTGGTCATAATAATGCTCTCTGTTATGTGTATATGGATTAAATCCATGTACACGCTTTTATAAGTATATGCATCATATGTTATGATGCAAACTCATCTATGTATAGTGAAATCCTGTATAGGTTAGCTATTTAATGCCAGTTCTACATTTGTCAGCTCAGATATTTTATAGGGTAGCTCAAATATATTATATGTAGTTTTAGTAGGTCAGCACAGATATTGTATAGGATAGCCCAGGTATATTAATTCTACATAGGTCAGTTCAGATATTTTATATTACGCCAACATATTATATATTGCCATACCTAGGTATTTCATTTATTAAACGTGTAGCAATTACATGTTAAAATGATGCAATGATGCATTATTACTCTATAATGCATAACTCAGGCATATTTATAATGTGCATTACTCTATAATGCAGAAGTCTTGCATATGACAGCATATTTATAATATGCATTTAGCAAAGACTGCATAAATCGTACAGATGCATTTCTTACGCTTATCATTTCCTAATGCGCGAAGTAATTGGCGCGTTAGTCATAGCGCAAATTCATATGTTTCTTTCTTCTGCTGTATTATCCGTTCCGTTTAGCTTCATTCAGATATCTGTATTGTGATAGGGATAGTGGTTTTCCGGATTTCCTAAATGTGTGGATTCAGATCCGTTTCAATTATATAAGAGGTATATCAAAAAGGTTAAGGTTAAAAATATTCACTAAATTAAAAAAAAATTTGCAATATTCATAGGTTTTCCTCGAATCTCACATACGTTAATTTCAAATAACACTCCAACTAAATTCATGTGAGATTATTTTTATTACTTCTTTATCAATTCGGCAATTCCGTCAATTCTGTCAGTTTTCTGCTGTGGTGGAAAACCACTGTCCTTAATTTTAGTTAGGATGCTATGCTATTTTTAAATCTGTGACGCTGGCCCTCGTCCGGCAGCTGTTGATCTATCCATCTGTTTTATTATTAACAGCTCCTTCCTTCTAGATGGATCGACACCTATATTTTTTTAATTGGCAATTTCTGATGCTATCTTTAGCAGTTGAGCGTCAATGCCTGTGTGTTTTTATGGTGTGCAGATTTTTAAAAGAGTAGATTTTTAGATAAGATTTTTAATTAAACAAGCATGTTTTTATAAACGGGGGAGAGTGTGGTGCTGGCGGTATCCCGCAATTCCGCAGTTCGGGTTTCGCGGCTGCCAGGCTAGCTGATTCCCGCCGTTTCTACGGACGCCCGGCAGTCGTACCTTGGAACCTGAACCGTGCACATCTGCCGCTGGTTCCACTGGCCGATTCAAGACCTCTGTTGGGTGAGTAACCTTTTATACGTAGTTAAGTTACTACACCATGGTGAAACTACTACGGATTGGAAAAACAGATAACAATGTCTGTCCTGTGTGCAAGTCCCAACCAGAGACAATGTTCCACCTGTTTTTAGACACTAGTGAACTGTCTGAATTGACATCAGTTTTAATGGATATGCTTGAAACTTTATTTAAAAATTTATCACAACAGCAATTGAATGAAATTAACCTTAATCTAGCAAGATTGGTCGGCGTTGACAAATCTTTTAAAAGTGTGAATATCCTCTTTGTTAATCTACTTCTTAGCATTTATCGGTATTGTGTTTATATACGCAGACAAATTGCTATGAAATACGACAAGATCATACCCATGTTGGCATATTTTAAGAAGAAATGTAGAGTAATTATACTCCAAATTTATACTTACAATAGGGAACATGAACGAGAGGATAAAAACATGAAACTGCTAATGAATAATACATTATTGAAAGTAGGGAATGATAATACATTACATATTACATTTTAATATCTAATCAATTTGTTACTCATTGCTGTTTTAACCTCATATATGGTTTTATTTTATTTCATCTGTGATTAATTATGCGTATGTTAACAGCAATCAGTTGTGTGTGAATTATAATGGCGAGTTACTCAAGGGAGGTAACCCTTTAACTACCCTTTAAATCTGTTTGTGCTCACCTAGTCATACAATTCTATGTTAGCTAAGGCTATATTAAATTTAAAATTGTGATACACACTCTTATAGGAGCTAATGTTAATCTTTTAAAAATGCTCTAGTGTTGTACAGTCTCGTAGCGTTTGCATAATTATTTTAAAACTTAGTGTTTTAAGTATTCACACTGTATTTATTATTATTAATAAAGTTAGGGCAATGATGATTGAAAGCTTTATTAAAATAATTGTAAAATATCATTGGGCACATCAGAGTCACTGAACAATCCAAATTACAAAGATGTACAGACAGCATGCATGATTGGATCTTGTCTGATTAATTAAATGCTTAAGGTATGATTGACTGGTTAACTGCATTAACACCTGCTTAGAAGAATGACTGAAATTGCTTGTTTGTCTTGATGTTTGTTCAGTCCGGGCGATCGGTTGGCTGGGATTCTGGTTTCAATATTCGAGATTATTTATTTCCATATTTAGTTTGGAATCTTGGATCTTGAGTCTTGAACAGCCGATCGCTTGGATCATTTGGATCGCGCAGTTCATCGGTCGGTTAAGTAAGCAATTGAGTGACTGGTGTGTTTGATAACTTGACCGTTTCAGTATTCGCTTGCTTATTTACTTACCAGATTGATTGATTTATTGATTTATTGAGTAATTAAGTGATTGAGTAATTGAGTGATTGAGTAATTGAGTGAACGATTGATTGATTGATTGATTGATTGATTGATTGATTGATTGATTGATTGAATCTATGGTGTGTGGCTGGGGGTGACGTTTGTGGTAAGGGGTGGGTGATGGTAGATGGAAGCGGGTGGTTGGGTGTGTGTAGATTGGAAATTGATTAACTGATTGAATGTTTGAGTGGCAGATGGGTGGAGGGTGGGTCAGTGGGAGGTTGGGTGGGTCACTTGTTTGATTGATTGAATTTTGTGCTGCTTGATTATTTGGTTGCTAGATTAATTGGATGCTTAAGTGATCTAACTGACAGGTTAATTTGCTGTCCTAGGAAACTTCTCCTTCTTTCGGTTTCGTCGAGAAGCTTCCATTTTTGGACAATATTCTGATTCTCGTCATGTTAGACAGGCTGACCTCTCCTCTGTTTTCGATTTCGTCAGGAGAGGAGGGATGCCTGAAAGTAGATGTGCATACTCTGAAATGTGTTTTAACAATGATTGGTAATTACATTCGAAATAGCTTTCATACTGAGCCAAGAAGAAAGAAAAAAAAAAAAAAAGCGGAAGAGTGCGTAGTATTTTCAATATCTAGATATCCTTAGGATGGCGGTTCAAATCCCTCTCGTCGAAATATGTGTATTTTGGAACGTTTTCTGAGGAAAGATTCAAAATCTCCATATAGCAATTAATATATACCATTGGATCAGTGTTTGAAAATCCATCTCGTCTGTCTAGTGGAATTTGAGAGCATGCATATGCCATCCATCCACATATATCGTGTTGCTTAATGATTTCTTTCAGCTACAGTCTAGAAAGAACAGCATTACCATAGAATATTGTTTATACTCAGTCCTCTACCGGGGATGTAGCTCATCGGTAGAGTGTTCGATTTGCATGTGAAAGGCCCCGGGTTCTATCCCCGGCATCTCCACACTTTCTCTCCAGTCGAGAGTTGCAGCGAGACAATTTTGAAAGAATTTAAAATGAAATACTTTACTGATTATGGCTCGCAGTTGGTATAGTGGAGGATTGATTGATTTGATTGCTTACATACAGTGGGTGTGGTAACTATCCTTACGTCGGTGGTTCAATCAAGTCTGTCTCGCCGGAATATGGATTTCCAGACGACACATTTTCGGCTGAACATTCAACAACAATACCCCAGCAGGCACATGACGTTATTTCAACGTTGAATCCACATTGAAATCACGTCATAACGTGGTTTCAACGTGGATTCAACGTTGAACCGACGTCATGCGCCTGCTGGGACCTTTGGGCTGAATGAAATCCATCTCGTCGGAATAGCGAATTTCAAAGCATATATGCAATCGTGCACTAATTAATTAATCTGTTGCTACATAAATTATGGCAAAGTTTACGGGTAACATGCAGATTTGAAACTATAGAAATATTCGTGGAGGATCCTAGTATCAATCCCGGTACCTCTCGCACGCTAAGCGAGCGCTCTACCATTTGAGCTAATGCCACATTAAAACATTGCATGGCGACGTGCTTCCATGGAGTATCTCGATGACTCTTATATCAAAAAAAAAATGTGATCGGTAACCACAGATCTTGCCATATCATACGCAATGAGAGCAAAATGCACATGGTTTCCGTATCCTGAAGGAGTGCATGGCATCAGACGTAACAATTCGCATATGTGAGCTTAATTAATTGCTATATGCATCAATTTCAGAAGGGGGTGAAAGAAGTACTACACTAGCTCGCTTCAACACAATGCTGCATAGGTCTTTCCATTTGTGCAAAGGATAGCCTACTAAACAACCTCATACTCTATTCATACATTTGAAACTGATCGACGCTTATTTAATAATTCCCAACGACTAACATTTAATATGTTGTTCATGGGGATGTAGCTCAGTGGTAGAGCTTCGCATGTGAAAGGCCCCGGGTTCGATCCCCGGCATCTCCACATTTTTTCCTCCTTTCGAACGTACGTCATCGAAAGAAGAGGCGATTTAGCGAAAATCTTTTATCAATAGTCACGTCGCCGCATGACAGTTTTGAAAGAAGATTCCGATTTAAAACACACAATTTGTGTGACAGTAGCTCAGTTGGTAGAGTGGAAGAGTGTGTAGGATTTTCAATATCTAGATATCCTTAGGTCGGTGGTTCAAATCCCTCTCGTCGACATATGTGTATTTTGGAACGTTTTCTGAGGAAAGATTCAAAATCTCCATATAGCAATTAATATATACCATTGGATCAGTGTTTGAAAATCCATCTCGTCTGTCTAGTGGAATTTGAGAGCATGCATATGCCACCCATCCACATATATCGTGTTGCTTAATGATTTCTTTCAGAAGGGGTGAAAGAAGTACTACACTAGCTCGCTTCAACACAATGCTGCATAGGTCTTTCCATTTGTGCAAAGGATAGCCTACTAAACAACCTCATACTCTATTCATACATTTGAAACTGATCGACGCTTATTTAATAATTCCCAACGACTAACATTTAATATGTTGTTCATGGGATGTAGCTCAGCTTAATGATTTCTTTCAGCTACAACAGATAGAACAGCATTACCATCGAATATTGTTTATACTCGACTGGAGAGAAAATGTGGAGATGCCGGGGATCGAACCCGGGGCCTTTCACATGCGAAGCGAACGCTCTACCACTGAGCTACATCCCCATGAACAACCTATATAATGTTAGTCGTTGGGAATTATTAAATAAGCGTCGATCAGTTTCAAATGTATGAATAGAGTATGAGGTTGTTTAGTAGGCTATCCTTTGCACAAATGGAAAGACCTATGCAGCATTGTGTTGAAGCGAGCTAGTGTAGTACTTCTTTCACCCCTTCTGAAATTGACGCATATAGCAATTAATTAAGCTCACATATGCGAATTGTTACGTCTGATGCCATGCACTCCTTCAGGATCCGGAAACCATGTGCATTTTGCTCTCATTGCGTATGATATGGCTAGATCTGTGGTTACCGATCACATTTTTTTTTTCATAAAAGAGTCATCGAGATCCTCCATGGAAGCACGTCGCCATGCAATGTTTTAATGGGGGATTAGCTCAAATGGTAGAGCGCTCGCTTAGCATGCGAGAGGTACCGGTATCGATACCCGGATCCTCCACGAATATTTCTATAGTTTCAAATCTGCGTGTTACCCGTAAACTTTGCCATAATTTATGTAGCAACAGATTAATTAATTAGTGCACGATGGCATATATGCTTTGAAATTCGCTATTCCGACGAGATGGATTTCATTCAGCCCAAAGGTCCCAGCAGGCGCATGACGTCGGTTCAACGTTGAATCCACGTTGAAACCACGTTATGACGTGATTTCAATGTGGATTCAACGTTGAAATAACGTCATGTGCCTGCTGGGGTATTGTTGTTGAATTTTCAGCCGAAAATGTGTCGTCTGGAAATCCATATTCCGGCGAGACAGACTTGATTGCACCACCGACGTAAGGATAGTTACCACACCCACTGTATGTAAGCAATCAAATCAATCAATCCTCCACTATACCAACTGCGAGCCATAATCAGTAAAGTATTTCATTTTAAACTCTTTCAAAATTGTCTCGCTGCAACTCTCGACTGGAGAGAAAGTGTGGAGATGCCGGGGATCGAACCCGGGGCCTTTCACATGCAAAGCGAACGCTCTACCGCTGAGCTACATCCCCCTGTAGAGGACTGAGTATAAACAATATTCTATGGTAATGCTGTTCTATCTAGACTGTAGCTGAAAGAAATCATTAAGCAACACGATATATGTGGATGGGTGGCATATGCATGCTCTCAAATTCCACTAGACAGACGAGATGGATTTTCAAACACTGACCCAATGGTATATATTAATTGCTATATGGAGATTTTGAATCTTTCCTCAGAAAACGTTCCAAAATACACATATGTCGACGAGAGGGATTTGAACCGACAACCTAAGGATATCTAGATATTGAAAACACTACACACTCTTCCGCTCTACCAACTGAGCTACCGTCGCAGGAATGTTATGTTTTAAATCGGAATCTTCTTTCAAAACTGTCATGCGGCGACGTGACTATTGATAAAAGATTTTCGATAAATCGCCTCTTCTTTCGATGACGTACGTTCCAAAGGAGGAAAAAATGTGGAGATGCCGGGGATCGAACCCGGGGCCTTTCACATGCGAAGCTCTACCACTGAGCTACATCCCCATGAACAACATATTACATGTTAGTCGTTGGGAATTATTAAATAAGCGTCGATCAGTTTCAAATGTATGAATAGAGTATGAGGTTGTTTAGTAGGCTATCCTTTGCACAAATGGAAAGACCTATGCAGCATTGTGTTGAAGCGAGCTAGTGTAGTACTTCTTTCACCCCTTCTGAAATTGACGCATATAGCAATTAATTAAGCTCACATATGCGAATTGTTACGTCTGATGCCATGCACTCCTTCAGGATCCGGAAACCATGTGCATTTTGCTCTCATTGCGTATGATATGGCTAGATCTGTGGTTACCGATCACATTTTTTTTTTCATAAAAGAGTCATCGAGATCTTTCATGGAAGCACGTCGCCATACAATGTTTTAATGGGGGATTAGCTCAAATGGTAGAGCGCTCGCTTAGCATGCGAGAGGTACCGGGATCGATACCCGGATCCTCCACGAATATTTCTATAGTTTCAAATCTGCGTGTTACCCGTAAACTTTGCCATAATTTATGTAGCAACAGATTAATTAATTAGTGCTTTGAAATTCGCTATTCCGACGAGATGGATTTCATTCAGCCCAAAGGTCCCAGCAGGCGCATGACGTCGGTTCAACGTTGAATCCACGTTGAAACCACGTTATGACGTGATTTCAATGTGGATTCAACGTTGAAATAACGTCATGTGCCTGCTGGGGTATTGTTGTTGAATTTTCAGCCGAAAATGTGTCGTCTGGAAATCCATATTCCGGCGAGACAGACTTGATTGCACCACCGACGTAAGGATAGTTACCACACCCACTGTATGTAAGCAATCAAATCAATCAATCCTCCACTATACCAACTGCGAGCCATAATCAGTAAAGTATTTCATTTTAAACTCTTTCAAAATTGTCTCGCTGCAACTCTCGACTGGAGAGAAAGTGTGGAGATGCCGGGGATCGAACCCGGGGCCTTTCACATGCAAAGCGAACGCTCTACCGCTGAGCTACATCCCCCTGTAGAGGACTGAGTATAAACAATATTCTATGGTAATGCCGTTCTATCTAGACTGTAGCTGAAAGAAATCATTAAGCAACACGATATATGTGGATGGGTGGCATATGCATGCTCTCAAATTCCACTAGACAGACGAGATGGATTTTCAAACACTGACCCAATGGTATATATTAATTGCTATATGGAGATTTTGAATCTTTCCTCAGAAAACGTTCCAAAATACACATATGTCGACGAGAGGGATTTGAACCGACAACCTAAGGATATCTAGATATTGAAAACACTACACACTCTTCCGCTCTACCAACTGAGCTACCGTCGCAGGAATATTATGTTTCAAATCGGAATCTTCTTTCAAAACTGTCATGCGGCGACGTGACTATTGATAAAAGATTTTCGATAAATCGCCTCTTCTTTCGATGACGTACGTTCCAAAGGAGGAAAAAATGTGGAGATGCCGGGGATCGAACCCGGGGCCTTTCACATGCGAAGCGAACGCTCTACCACTGAGCTACATCCCCATGAACAACATATTAAATGTTAGTCGTTGGGAATTATTAAATAAGCGTCGATCAGTTTCAAATGTATGAATAGAGTATGAGGTTGTTTAGTAGGCTATCCTTTGCACAAATGGAAAGACCTATGCAGCATTGTGTTGAAGCGAGCTAGTGTAGTACTTCTTTCACCCCTTCTGAAATTGACGCATATAGCAATTAATTAAGCTCACATATGCGAATTGTTACGTCTGATGCCATGCACTCCTTCAGGATCCGGAAACCATGTGCATTTTGCTCTCATTGCGTATGATATGGCTAGATCTGTGGTTACCGATCACATTTTTTTTTTCATAAAAGAGTCATCGAGATCCTCCATGGAAGCACGTCGCCATGCAATGTTTTAATGGGGGATTAGCTCAAATGGTAGAGCGCTCGCTTAGCATGCGAGAGGTACCGGGATCGATACCCGGATCCTCCACGAATATTTCTATAGTTTCAAATCTGCGTGTTACCCGTAAACTTTGCCATAATTTATGTAGCAACAGATTAATTAATTAGTGCACGATGGCATATATGCTTTGAAATTCGCTATTCCGACGAGATGGATTTCATTCAGCCCAAAGGTCCCAGCAGGCGCATGACGTCGGTTCAACGTTGAATCCACGTTGAAACCACGTTATGACGTGATTTCAATGTGGATTCAACGTTGAAATAACGTCATGTGCCTGCTGGGGTATTGTTGTTGAATTTTCAGCCGAAAATGTGTCGTCTGGAAATCCATATTCCGGCGAGACAGACTTGATTGCACCACCGACGTAAGGATAGTTACCACACCCACTGTATGTAAGCAATCAAATCAATCAATCCTCCACTATACCAACTGCGAGCCATAATCAGTAAAGTATTTCATTTTAAACTCTTTCAAAATTGTCTCGCTGCAACTCTCGACTGGAGAGAAAGTGTGGAGATCGAACCCGGGGCCTTTCACATGCAAAGCGAACGCTCTACCGCTGAGCTACATCCCCCTGTAGAGGACTGAGTATAAACAATATTCTATGGTAATGCTGTTCTATCTAGACTGTAGCTGAAAGAAATCATTAAGCAACACGATATATGTGGATGGGTGGCATATGCATGCTCTCAAATTCCACTAGACAGACGAGATGGATTTTCAAACACTGACCCAATGGTATATATTAATTGCTATATGGAGATTTTGAATCTTTCCTCAGAAAACGTTCCAAAATACACATATGTCGACGAGAGGGATTTGAACCGACAACCTAAGGATAACTAGATATTGAAAACACTACACACTCTTCCGCTCTACCAACTGAGCTACCGTCGTTGGAATGCTATGTTTTAAATCGGAATCTTCTTTCAAAACTGTCATGCGGCGACGTGACTATTGATAAAAGATTTTCGATAAATCGCCTCTTCTTTCGATGACGTACGTTCCAAAGGAGGAAAAAATGTGGAGATGCCGGGGATCGAACCCGGCGCCTTTCACATGCGAAGCGAACGCTCTACCACTGAGCTACATCCCCATGAACAACATATTAAATGTTAGTCGTTGGGAATTATTAAATAAGCGTCGATCAGTTTCAAATGTATGAATAGAGTATGAGGTTGTTTAGTAGGCTATCCTTTGCACAAATGGAAAGACCTATGCAGCATTGTGTTGAAGCGAGCTAGTGTAGTACTTCTTTCACCCCTTCTGAAATTGACGCATATAGCAATTAATTAAGCTCACATATGCGAATTGTTACGTCTGATGCCATGCACTCCTTCAGGATCCGGAAACCATGTGCATTTTGCTCTCATTGCGTATGATATGGCTAGATCTGTGGTTACCGATCACATTTTTTTTTTCATAAAAGAGTCATCGAGATCTTTCATGGAAGCACGTCGCCATACAATGTTTTAATGGGGGATTAGCTCAAATGGTAGAGCGCTCGCTTAGCATGCGAGAGGTACCGGGATCGATACCCGGATCCTCCACGAATATTTCTATAGTTTCAAATCTGCGTGTTACCCGTAAACTTTGCCATAATTTATGTAGCAACAGATTAATTAATTAGTGCACGATGGCATATATGCTTTGAAATTCGCTATTCCGACGAGATGGATTTCATTCAGCCCAAAGGTCCCAGCAGGCGCATGACGTCGGTTCAACGTTGAATCCACGTTGAAACCACGTTATGACGTGATTTCAATGTGGATTCAACGTTGAAATAACGTCATGTGCCTGCTGGGGTATTGTTGTTGAATTTTCAGCCGAAAATGTGTCGTCTGGAAATCCATATTCCGGCGAGACAGACTTGATTGCACCACCGACGTAAGGATAGTTACCACACCCACTGTATGTAAGCAATCAAATCAATCAATCCTCCACTATACCAACTGCGAGCCATAATCAGTAAAGTATTTCATTTTAAACTCTTTCAAAATTGTCTCGCTGCAACTCTCGACTGGAGAGAAAGTGTGGAGATGCCGGGGATCGAACCCGGGGCCTTTCACATGCAAAGCGAACGCTCTACCGCTGAGCTACATCCCCCTGTAGAGGACTGAGTATAAACAATATTCTATGGTAATGCTGTTCTATCTAGACTGTAGCTGAAAGAAATCATTAAGCAACACGATATATGTGGATGGGTGGCATATGCATGCTCTCAAATTCCACTAGACAGACGAGATGGATTTTCAAACACTGACCCAATGGTATATATTAATTGCTATATGGAGATTTTGAATCTTTCCTCAGAAAACGTTCCAAAATACACATATGTCGACGAGAGGGATTTGAACCGACAACCTAAGGATATCTAGATATTGAAAACACTACACACTCTTCCGCTCTACCAACTGAGCTACCGTCGCAGGAATATTATGTTTCAAATCGGAATCTTCTTTCAAAACTGTCATGCGGCGACGTGACTATTGATAAAAGATTTTCGATAAATCGCCTCTTCTTTCGATGACGTACGTTCCAAAGGAGGAAAAAATGTGGAGATGCCGGGGATCGAACCCGGGGCCTTTCACATGCGAAGCGAACGCTCTACCACTGAGCTACATCCCCATGAACAACATATTAAATGTTAGTCGTTGGGAATTATTAAATAAGCGTCGATCAGTTTCAAATGTATGAATAGAGTATGAGGTTGTTTAGTAGGCTATCCTTTGCACAAATGGAAAGACCTATGCAGCATTGTGTTGAAGCGAGCTAGTGTAGTACTTCTTTCACCCCTTCTGAAATTGACGCATATAGCAATTAATTAAGCTCACATATGCGAATTGTTACGTCTGATGCCATGCACTCCTTCAGGATCCGGAAACCATGTGCATTTTGCTCTCATTGCGTATGATATGGCTAGATCTGTGGTTACCGATCACATTTTTTTTTTCATAAAAGAGTCATCGAGATCCTCCATGGAAGCACGTCGCCATGCAATGTTTTAAGGGGGGATTAGCTCAAATGGTAGAGCGCTCGCTTAGCATGCGAGAGGTACCGGGATCGATACCCGGATCCTCCACGAATATTTCTATAGTTTCAAATCTGCGTGTTACCCGTAAACTTTGCCATAATTTATGTAGCAACAGATTAATTAATTAGTGCACGATGGCATATATGCTTTGAAATTCGCTATTCCGACGAGATGGATTTCATTCAGCCCAAAGGTCCCAGCAGGCGCATGACGTCGGTTCAACGTTGAATCCACGTTGAAACCACGTTATGACGTGATTTCAATGTGGATTCAACGTTGAAATAACGTCATGTGCCTGCTGGGGTATTGTTGTTGAATTTTCAGCCGAAAATGTGTCGTCTGGAAATCCATATTCCGGCGAGACAGACTTGATTGCACCACCGACGTAAGGATAGTTACCACACCCACTGTATGTAAGCAATCAAATCAATCAATCCTCCACTATACCAACTGCGAGCCATAATCAGTAAAGTATTTCATTTTAAACTCTTTCAAAATTGTCTCGCTGCAACTCTCGACTGGAGAGAAAGTGTGGAGATGCCGGGGATCGAACCCGGGGCCTTTCACATGCAAAGCGAACGCTCTACCGCTGAGCTACATCCCCCTGTAGAGGACTGAGTATAAACAATATTCTATGGTAATGCTGTTCTATCTAGACTGTAGCTGAAAGAAATCATTAAGCAACACGATATATGTGGATGGGTGGCATATGCATGCTCTCAAATTCCACTAGACAGACGAGATGGATTTTCAAACACTGACCCAATGGTATATATTAATTGCTATATGGAGATTTTGAATCTTTCCTCAGAAAACGTTCCAAAATACACATATGTCGACGAGAGGGATTTGAACCGACAACCTAAGGATAACTAGATATTGAAAACACTACACACTCTTCCGCTCTACCAACTGAGCTACCGTCGTTGGAATGCTATGTTTTAAATCGGAATCTTCTTTCAAAACTGTCATGCGGCGACGTGACTATTGATAAAAGATTTTCGATAAATCGCCTCTTCTTTCGATGACGTACGTTCCAAAGGAGGAAAAAATGTGGAGATGCCGGGGATCGAACCCGGCGCCTTTCACATGCGAAGCGAACGCTCTACCACTGAGCTACATCCCCATGAACAACATATTAAATGTTAGTCGTTGGGAATTATTAAATAAGCGTCGATCAGTTTCAAATGTATGAATAGAGTATGAGGTTGTTTAGTAGGCTATCCTTTGCACAAATGGAAAGACCTATGCAGCATTGTGTTGAAGCGAGCTAGTGTAGTACTTCTTTCACCCCTTCTGAAATTGACGCATATAGCAATTAATTAAGCTCACATATGCGAATTGTTACGTCTGATGCCATGCACTCCTTCAGGATCCGGAAACCATGTGCATTTTGCTCTCATTGCGTATGATATGGCTAGATCTGTGGTTACCGATCACATTTTTTTTTTCATAAAAGAGTCATCGAGATCTTTCATGGAAGCACGTCGCCATGCAATGTTTTAATGGGGGATTAGCTCAAATGGTAGAGCGCTCGCTTAGCATGCGAGAGGTACCGGGATCGATACCCGGATCCTCCACGAATATTTCTATAGTTTCAAATCTGCGTGTTACCCGTAAACTTTGCCATAATTTATGTAGCAACAGATTAATTAATTAGTGCTTTGAAATTCGCTATTCCGACGAGATGGATTTCATTCAGCCCAAAGGTCCCAGCAGGCGCATGACGTCGGTTCAACGTTGAATCCACGTTGAAACCACGTTATGACGTGATTTCAATGTGGATTCAACGTTGAAATAACGTCATGTGCCTGCTGGGGTATTGTTGTTGAATTTTCAGCCGAAAATGTGTCGTCTGGAAATCCATATTCCGGCGAGACAGACTTGATTGCACCACCGACGTAAGGATAGTTACCACACCCACTGTATGTAAGCAATCAAATCAATCAATCCTCCACTATACCAACTGCGAGCCATAATCAGTAAAGTATTTCATTTTAAACTCTTTCAAAATTGTCTCGCTGCAACTCTCGACTGGAGAGAAAGTGTGGAGATGCCGGGGATCGAACCCGGGGCCTTTCACATGCAAAGCGAACGCTCTACCGCTGAGCTACATCCCCCTGTAGAGGACTGAGTATAAACAATATTCTATGGTAATGCTGTTCTATCTAGACTGTAGCTGAAAGAAATCATTAAGCAACACGATATATGTGGATGGGTGGCATATGCATGCTCTCAAATTCCACTAGACAGACGAGATGGATTTTCAAACACTGACCCAATGGTATATATTAATTGCTATATGGAGATTTTGAATCTTTCCTCAGAAAACGTTCCAAAATACACATATGTCGACGAGAGGGATTTGAACCGACAACCTAAGGATATCTAGATATTGAAAACACTACACACTCTTGCGCTCTACCAACTGAGCTACCGTCGCAGGAATGTTATGTTTTAAATCGGAATCTTCTTTCAAAACTGTCATGCGGCGACGTGACTATTGATAAAAGATTTTCGATAAATCGCCTCTTCTTTCGATGACGTACGTTCCAAAGGAGGAAAAAATGTGGAGATGCCGGGGATCGAACCCGGGGCCTTTCACATGCGAAGCGAACGCTCTACCACTGAGCTACATCCCCATGAACAACATATTAAATGTTAGTCGTTGGGAATTATTAAATAAGCGTCGATCAGTTTCAAATGTATGAATAGAGTATGAGGTTGTTTAGTAGGCTATCCTTTGCACAAATGGAAAGACCTATGCAGCATTGTGTTGAAGCGAGCTAGTGTAGTACTTCTTTCACCCCTTCTGAAATTGACGCATATAGCAATTAATTAAGCTCACATATGCGAATTGTTACGTCTGATGCCATGCACTCCTTCAGGATCCGGAAACCATGTGCATTTTGCTCTCATTGCGTATGATATGGCTAGATCTGTGGTTACCGATCACATTTTTTTTTTCATAAAAGAGTCATCGAGATCCTCCATGGAAGCACGTCGCCATGCAATGTTTTAATGGGGGATTAGCTCAAATGGTAGAGCGCTCGCTTAGCATGCGAGAGGTACCGGGATCGATACCCGGATCCTCCACGAATATTTCTATAGTTTCAAATCTGCGTGTTACCCGTAAACTTTGCCATAATTTATGTAGCAACAGATTAATTAATTAGTGCACGATGGCATATATGCTTTGAAATTCGCTATTCCGACGAGATGGATTTCATTCAGCCCAAAGGTCCCAGCAGGCGCATGACGTCGGTTCAACGTTGAATCCACGTTGAAACCACGTTATGACGTGATTTCAATGTGGATTCAACGTTGAAATAACGTCATGTGCCTGCTGGGGTATTGTTGTTGAATTTTCAGCCGAAAATGTGTCGTCTGGAAATCCATATTCCGGCGAGACAGACTTGATTGCACCACCGACGTAAGGATAGTTACCACACCCACTGTATGTAAGCAATCAAATCAATCAATCCTCCACTATACCAACTGCGAGCCATAATCAGTAAAGTATTTCATTTTAAACTCTTTCAAAATTGTCTCGCTGCAACTCTCGACTGGAGAGAAAGTGTGGAGATGCCGGGGATCGAACCCGGGGCCTTTCACATGCAAAGCGAACGCTCTACCGCTGAGCTACATCCCCCTGTAGAGGACTGAGTATAAACAATATTCTATGGTAATGCTGTTCTATCTAGACTGTAGCTGAAAGAAATCATTAAGCAACACGATATATGTGGATGGGTGGCATATGCATGCTCTCAAATTCCACTAGACAGACGAGATGGATTTTCAAACACTGACCCAATGGTATATATTAATTGCTATATGGAGATTTTGAATCTTTCCTCAGAAAACGTTCCAAAATACACATATGTCGACGAGAGGGATTTGAACCGACAACCTAAGGATATCTAGATATTGAAAACACTACACACTCTTCCGCTCTACCAACTGAGCTACCGTTGCAGGAATGTTATGTTTTAAATCGGAATCTTCTTTCAAAACTGTCATGCGGCGACGTGACTATTGATAAAAGATTTTCGATAAATCGCCTCTTCTTTCGATGACGTACGTTCCAAAGGAGGAAAAAATGTGGAGATGCCGGGGATCGAACCCGGGGCCTTTCACATGCGAAGCGAACGCTCTACCACTGAGCTACATCCCCATGAACAACATATTAAATGTTAGTCGTTGGGAATTATTAAATAAGCGTCGATCAGTTTCAAATGTATGAATAGAGTATGAGGTTGTTTAGTAGGCTATCCTTTGCACAAATGGAAAGACCTATGCAGCATTGTGTTGAAGCGAGCTAGTGTAGTACTTCTTTCACCCCTTCTGAAATTGACGCATATAGCAATTAATTAAGCTCACATATGCGAATTGTTACGTCTGATGCCATGCACTCCTTCAGGATCCGGAAACCATGTGCATTTTGCTCTCATTGCGTATGATATGGCTAGATCTGTGGTTACCGATCACATTTTTTTTTTCATAAAAGAGTCATCGAGATCCTCCATGGAAGCACGTCGCCATGCAATGTTTTAATGGGGGATTAGCTCAAATGGTAGAGCGCTCGCTTAGCATGCGAGAGGTACCGGGATCGATACCCGGATCCTCCACGAATATTTCTATAGTTTCAAATCTGCGTGTTACCCGTAAACTTTGCCATAATTTATGTAGCAACAGATTAATTAATTAGTGCACGATGGCATATATGCTTTGAAATTCGCTATTCCGACGAGATGGATTTCATTCAGCCCAAAGGTCCCAGCAGGCGCATGACGTCGGTTCAACGTTGAATCCACGTTGAAACCACGTTATGACGTGATTTCAATGTGGATTCAACGTTGAAATAACGTCATGTGCCTGCTGGGGTATTGTTGTTGAATTTTCAGCCGAAAATGTGTCGTCTGGAAATCCATATTCCGGCGAGACAGACTTGATTGCACCACCGACGTAAGGATAGTTACCACACCCACTGTATGTAAGCAATCAAATCAATCAATCCTCCACTATACCAACTGCGAGCCATAATCAGTAAAGTATTTCATTTTAAACTCTTTCAAAATTGTCTCGCTGCAACTCTCGACTGGAGAGAAAGTGTGGAGATGCCGGGGATCGAACCCGGGGCCTTTCACATGCAAAGCGAACGCTCTACCGCTGAGCTACATCCCCCTGTAGAGGACTGAGTATAAACAATATTCTATGGTAATGCTGTTCTATCTAGACTGTAGCTGAAAGAAATCATTAAGCAACACGATATATGTGGATGGGTGGCATATGCATGCTCTCAAATTCCACTAGACAGACGAGATGGATTTTCAAACACTGACCCAATGGTATATATTAATTGCTATATGGAGATTTTGAATCTTTCCTCAGAAAACGTTCCAAAATACACATATGTCGACGAGAGGGATTTGAACCGACAACCTAAGGATATCTAGATATTGAAAACACTACACACTCTTGCGCTTTTTTTTTTTTTTTTTTTTTTTTGGCTCATTGGAAGGCTATTAATATATACATGCACATGTAACCATCTCAATCACAATCGTCTGTAGGCTGAGCCCTCTCCTCCCGCAAAGTTAAGGAGAGGACTGCCATAGCTATATAATCCATGTACCTAATAATGCCCATAATAGGATATCCTCCAAAATTCGAAAATGAGGACTTCCTAGGGCATTCTAACAACAACTTTAAAGCTTGATATGCAAAACATTCAAACATCCATTCAGCCACGTATTTGTCAGTAGTTAAAAAATAACCACGTCATTGGTAATCCTTTCTCACATACACATCAACCTCTCCCGTTCATATAATATCAACAAACACTTGACATACATACACACATGTAATTGTTTCAACCATTCACAAATTTACTCCTAATCCACACACCAGAGGCAGTCAATAGATTCATCCACCGTCAATGTAGATTGACTCTACCATCAGTGTCAATCTAGTACAGTTAATCAAAAAAAAATTGTTCATCCAATTAATACCTTCATACACCATGCAGGTACTCACCCACCACTTCATCCATGTATTTACACATAGCTTCATCTTCACTTGCATACATACACACATCCACGCACACATGTGATGAATATACATTCACTTAAAACAATATAGCACACACACACACAGACCCACCCACCCACCCACCCACACACACACACACACACACACACACACACACTCACCCCACTATGCAAATCACAAATCTTTTATTAACTGATTTAAAGACGATTATGATGGATCCGGCATAATAGCTCTCCTCTATCATTGCCATTAATTAAGACTAATGATATTTATTTAAAAATACATACATAATTTAATTATAATATAGGCATACCTAATTAGAATTATTTAATCAGAGGACCTGCATCAAAGCATTAACTTTACTAAAGACTGATTAAGAAAAATAAAATAAGACTATGTATGACTAGATGAATTTGACAAAAATAAAATGTTGTTGAAGGGTTACCTCCCTTGATAATTAATTCACTATTATATTGCACATACAGTTTAAAGTGGAGTTTTCCTTGACATAGGTCAAATTGATAATTTAAAATGAAACAAAAAGTACAAACGACTCAATAACTAATCAATTAAAATGGCAATATGAAATTCAGTAATTGTCTACATTTTATTTTGTTTCACAATAAAACCTGAACATCTTTACCTTGAACACGTACCATGTCATTATTATTTAAAAGTTGATTAACAACATTCTCATTACCTTTCTCAATATGGTAATGGAAAATAGCATCTAGAATAGCACAATATCTCTTTTTAAAATATGCAACCAATGGAATTACTTTGTTGTGCTGTACAGCTACTTGCCTACGAGTAAAAATACAAAATCTAACAATACTGAATAACAAATTTGTGAAGTGGAAATTCATATTTGAAAACTGTTTATGCAGCCCACACAAAATAAGGCCATCAAAATTAAGGTAGCCTAATTGATCTTGTGACAGATTCTTTGATAAAATTTCAAATAAATCAAGAATTAAAACTTTAAAATCATGTAACTCAGTACAATCTAAAAACAAGTGAATTAATGACTCGTTATGTGCTTTACACACAGGACACAATGGTGTCTCAACCTTTCCAATTTTATACAACTTTTCCATTGTGAATATACTGTTATGCAAAATCCGAAAATCAAGTTCAGTTAAGTCTGGTGGTTTTATATTTCCATTCACATGCCAGAGCTTGGAAATGTCAATATTAGGAAACACCTGTACCCAAAAAGTATACGATGTTGGTGGTAGCGCAGCCTTATCTCTGAAAAGTCCATAAAATAACCTAGATTTTTGCCTACCCAGTGTATATGAATTCAAGCCAATGGATAATTCTGTAGTATTTTGAAGCTCCGATTTAATATTTCCAGTGTTTATCACAGTAATCCACTCTTGTGGAATGGCTTGCAATAAAATTTGATGTACTTTTTCAATTTTAATTTCATCATGATCCTCTTCAAATGATTGTATCAGCTCAATTACAGCTGCTGTAGGCAAAAATCCAGGAATAAATTCATAAATTATATCACTTATTTTTGACACATTACACTCTTCAAAGAAATCGCAAGATAAGGATTTCTCAGCAATTATTATCCTAGGGTTATGAAACAAGGGCTGACTTATTATTATGTTCCAGTGACTTATCTCAATAGTAGCTGATTTTAAACATTCATACCAAGACAAAATCATTTCTTGGAAGAAAACAGGCATATAATTAAAAGCAGATATTGGTAATTTCATGAACAGAAAGCTATGTGAAAGATTCAACTGTTTATACTGGTTCAAAAAATAATTAAAAACTGCCACCCAGGGCAATTTGCTGTCATTTTCAAAATATCTGTTAATCATTTTCATTCTAAATGCCCATTTCTTCATGGTAATGTCGGGCAGGTTAAGCCCACCTTGGCTAGTTTGACCAATAATGGTATGATATTTAACCAAATGTGCACCACGCCATAAAAAATCTATGCAGGCTGTTTTAGTACCATCGATGGCCCACTGAGGCATTGGTTGCACATTTAGCATATACCATAGTTTAGACATTAATAATGCTTGAATGACTATTGCTCTCCCCTTAATTGTTGTTTTTCTTAGTTTCCACATGTTCAACAAACGTTTAATATCTTTAACCTTTGAGTCCCAGTTACTATGCTCACATATTAATTTATTTTTCCCTAAGCAAACACCAAGTACCACAATATTTTCACTCTGTACCTTGATCTTTCTAGCCAAGGTGGGACCTATCTGTGCTGCACCAAGGGCTAACAATTCTGTCTTGTTATAATTGATTTTGCCTCCAGAAGCAGCAGAATAAATAGAAAACAATTCTAATGACTTCTCTATAGCAGCTTCCTCAGTAACTGTGATTGTTGTGTCATCAGCGTGCTGGTATATTAATGATTCCACTGATGACCCAACAATTTCAATACCTTTAATATGACTTGCTTCATTGGCTTTCATAAAAGACCTAGCCAATGGTTCTGCAGCTAAAATGTATAATAAAGCTGAAATTGGACATCCTTGACGGACAGACCTGGTAATATTAAAATATGAAGTTAAGTGGCCATTATTCTTAACAGCACTTGAAATATCTGTATACATAATTTTAACCCATTTAACAAAGCGATCGCCAAATCCAAAATGTTTTAATACATCAAATAAATACTTATGAGACACTTGATCGAATGCTTTTTCCTGGTCAACTTTTAATAAAAAACCCTGCGACTGAGTATATTCAACATACTCCATAACATCTCGAATATTGGATACATTATTAGAAATATCTCTTCCCAGTACACAACATGACTGGTTTTCATTAATAATACTTGGCAATGTCTGTTTCAATCTGTTAGCCATAATCTTTGCTAATATTTTATAATCCACCCCCAAAAGAGAAATTGGCCTATAGTTGGCAATCTCACGCTTATCTCCCTTCCGTTTGTATGCCAATGTAATTATCCCCCTTCTCATACTTTGTGACATGATTTCATCTTGTTCTACTTCCTTAAACAATTTAGTAAAAATTGGCTGAAAAATATCATAAAAACATTTATAAAATTCAGATGTAATTCCATCTTTACCAGGCGATTTTCCATTTTTCATTGAAAATAATGCGCTAGTTATTTCATCAGCTGTGATATCATAATCACAACTGTCTTTATCTTCATCTGAAATTTTAACATCAACATTTGATAAAATATTTTGAATAGCATTGTTATCAACATCTCTATGACTATAAAGATTGCCATAATATTCATGTATTCTAGTTAATATTCCAAAACAATCCCGTAAAATGGCCCCATCCCCACCATACAAACATTTAATTGCATTATTTTCTTGCCTCTGTTTTTCTAACCCAAGAAAATAACCAGTGCTTCGCTCACCTTCAATAGACCATTGTGCCTTTGAACGCAAAATTGCCCCTTTGGCCACCTCATTTTCAAGGTTTTCCAACTCTCCCTCTAATCTAGCAAGCTGATCAACATTAGGTGTATTCTTATTTAATTCCTGTTGTAGTTCAATTTGTAATGATTTCATGTGCTGCCTTTTATTTGTCGCTTGCTTTCTAGCAAATAGCTGAGAATATTTCTTAATAAAATACTTCAGGTTATCATACCATACAGTAAAACATTGCTCATACAAAGGGCATGCCATTTTTTCCCGAATTAACTGTCTTATTCCTTCTTTATACAATTCATCAGTTAGTAAACTGTTGTTCAAGACCCACATTCCAGGACCCCTTTCTTCCGAATTAAAATCAATCACCAATTCAACAAAAGAATGGTCACTAAACCCTGAAAGTTTGTAACCAGTAAACAGGACATTTGGCGCAATGTTATTACTGATTAAAAAATAATCAATCCTGCTTTGAAGCGAGTTACCCTGAACAATAGCTCTCCTTGAATAAACACGTTTGAATGGATACCTATCACGCCAAATGTCAGTTAAATTGTTACTAACAACAAGATCATTTAAAATGGCTTGTGAACGGTCATGGGTAAAATTAACTGCTGGCTTCCTATCACATGCAGTCATAGCAATGTTAAAATCACCCCCAAGCAAGATATTATTCAAATCAGCCATACCATTGCTTACAAATTTCAAGAATTCACATCTTTCATTCAATTCATTTGGTGCATAAATATTTAAAATATTAACTATCATGTCCTCACATTCATACTGCACATGTATAAAGCGTCCTTCAATATCTTTAGTAATTAATTTACATTTAAGTTTTATATCATTTTTAATCAGTATCGCCACCCCACGTCTATTATTATTATAATTACTAAAATAAATCTCTCCATTCCAATTTCCAGAATATTTCATAGCCAGCTTATCATCCCAGAATGTTTCTTGCAATAGAATGATGTCATAGTTCTGATTATTTAAAGTTCCAAATAATCTGTTACACTTATCCTCATTTCTCAAGCCATTTACATTTATGGAAGTAATATTTAGTTTGAATGTAATTATTACAATAATTAACAAATTAATAAAATGATTCATTGCAAGGCTTTTTAAGTGACTTTCCCCTCCCTTTATTCTTGTTAAAATTGGCCACAAAAGCTCTTGGTACAATATCACTTGCTGGGACAGAAGCACCACTTAATGGAATTGGTGTTATATTTAATTCAGCAGGTGTATTATTAGTAACATCTACAGTTTCTGGATCATTATTTACCATATTATTTTCTTTAGTTTCTTTGTTACTTTTGGCTGTGTCAGCAGCGGGACACGAACCTTCAACCTGTGGATCTGAAGTCGGATAACATACTGATTGAGCCATGGGAACAATAGGGTTATCCGTGTCACCGCCGTCAGCGCCGCCGGCCACGACGCTTTGATTATTATTCAACACTGCGACAGTATCGCTCACCTGGCTTACATTCTGGCATACTTCAACCTTATTTGAACACTTTTCGCCATTGTCTATAACAGAATCATTCAATCGTTTGTCAGGCTTATTTTGTTTTTTCTGTTTTCTTTTCCTTTTCTTATTTTGCGTATTACTGGCCTTGGGAGGTACACTTCCACCTGAATTGCTGTCATCTCTATCACTACCGCTGTCAGAAGTATTGTTATTCTCGCCACACTCGTCCATCTCACTAACATCGCCACAGCTTTCCTCGTCATCAACCAAGTCTAACTCATCCATCTCGTGACCCTTATCTTCAGCCACCCGTTCATTATCCGGCTCTGCAACAGGTTCATTGTTATCAATGATCATTACATCTTCATTATTGTCTCCAACCTTAACAGACGCTCCTTCTTGATGATCACCGACCTCGTCTGATACCTGGCCATTTACAGCCTCCTCATCATGGTCACTAATATAACATTGACAACGCTGTTCACTCAGGTGACAGTCAGGACACAGCCTTGTCTTACATTGAAATGATAAATGTCCACGGCCATGGCACCGGTAACATTCAACATTTGGGCAATCCCTCGCAATATGTTCATCACTCATGCAAACTTTGCACACACGCACTTGGTCATTATGGATCACTCTGAAGAACTCCTTCCCATTCACTGTGTCAAATTTCATAGAGTATGGGAGAGATTTAATACTGGGCGGAAATTTACAGCGCATGTACCTAGTGCCATCTGTGACATTAATATTGGAATGGCATCTTCGGAATATGTCTGAAACAACCTCAATATCATAAACTGACAATATTGCTCTAATGTCATCATCAGTAACATATGCTGGTAGATGCAGAAATGACACCATAATATAGTCATTAACGACTTTACTTACTTGGTATTCCTTGTTGTTACATTGTAGTCCATGTTCTATTATCCTTACAACGTCAGCATTAGCAACAGTCAGTTCATAGCAATTCCTCTGTCTGGGTACACACGCAAATACCGACGCAATTCCAGTCATACCTTCTACTGCAGTTATCACATCCTTTGCACTCACATTATAAATGTCACCTACATCTACTATAACTGTATGTTCCTTAGCATAAACACGCTTCTGTACAATATCCCTACTATTCTGGACACGCCCAGGCAGTCTAGCACGCCCACCACCCTCTGCCATGGCGGCAGGTGAGTGGGGAGAAGCACCACAGTTAAACAAACAACTTATTTACAAAAACTATGCTTCACTATATACACAAAAGTCAAACACAAAACAAAACATCAATTCCCGAAAATAGAAAACACGAGAGAGCTCAAGAAAATAGGTCTTCACTCATTGAAGGCTAAATCAAGAATCCCACACTCTTGCGCTCTACCAACTGAGCTACCGTCGCAGGAATGTTATGTTTTAAATCGGAATCTTCTTTCAAAACTGTCATGCGGCGACGTGACTATTGATAAAAGATTTTCGATAAATCGCCTCTTCTTTCGATGACGTACGTTCCAAAGGAGGAAAAAATGTGGAGATGCCGGGGATCGAACCCGGGGCCTTTCACATGCGAAGCGAACGCTCTACCACTGAGCTACATCCCCATGAACAACATATTAAATGTTAGTCGTTGGGAATTATTAAATAAGCGTCGATCAGTTTCAAATGTATGAATAGAGTATGAGGTTGTTTAGTAGGCTATCCTTTGCACAAATGGAAAGACCTATGCAGCATTGTGTTGAAGCGAGCTAGTGTAGTACTTCTTTCACCCCTTCTGAAATTGACGCATATAGCAATTAATTAAGCTCACATATGCGAATTGTTACGTCTGATGCCATGCACTCCTTCAGGATCCGGAAACCATGTGCATTTTGCTCTCATTGCGTATGATATGGCTAGATCTGTGGTTACCGATCACATTTTTTTTTTCATAAAAGAGTCATCGAGATCCTCCATGGAAGCACGTCGCCATGCAATGTTTTAATGGGGGATTAGCTCAAATGGTAGAGCGCTCGCTTAGCATGCGAGAGGTACCGGGATCGATACCCGGATCCTCCACGAATATTTCTATAGTTTCAAATCTGCGTGTTACCCGTAAACTTTGCCATAATTTATGTAGCAACAGATTAATTAATTAGTGCACGATGGCATATATGCTTTGAAATTCGCTATTCCGACGAGATGGATTTCATTCAGCCCAAAGGTCCCAGCAGGCGCATGACGTCGGTTCAACGTTGAATCCACGTTGAAACCACGTTATGACGTGATTTCAATGTGGATTCAACGTTGAAATAACGTCATGTGCCTGCTGGGGTATTGTTGTTGAATTTTCAGCCGAAAATGTGTCGTCTGGAAATCCATATTCCGGCGAGACAGACTTGATTGCACCACCGACGTAAGGATAGTTACCACACCCACTGTATGTAAGCAATCAAATCAATCAATCCTCCACTATACCAACTGCGAGCCATAATCAGTAAAGTATTTCATTTTAAACTCTTTCAAAATTGTCTCGCTGCAACTCTCGACTGGAGAGAAAGTGTGGAGATGCCGGGGATCGAACCCGGGGCCTTTCACATGCAAAGCGAACGCTCTACCGCTGAGCTACATCCCCCTGTAGAGGACTGAGTATAAACAATATTCTATGGTAATGCTGTTCTATCTAGACTGTAGCTGAAAGAAATCATTAAGCAACACGATATATGTGGATGGGTGGCATATGCATGCTCTCAAATTCCACTAGACAGACGAGATGGATTTTCAAACACTGACCCAATGGTATATATTAATTGCTATATGGAGATTTTGAATCTTTCCTCAGAAAACGTTCCAAAATACACATATGTCGACGAGAGGGATTTGAACCGACAACCTAAGGATATCTAGATATTGAAAACACTACACACTCTTCCGCTCTACCAACTGAGCTACCGTCGCAGGAATGTTATGTTTTAAATCGGAATCTTCTTTCAAAACTGTCATGCGGCGACGTGACTATTGATAAAAGATTTTCGATAAATCGCCTCTTCTTTCGATGACGTACGTTCCAAAGGAGGAAAAAATGTGGAGATGCCGGGGATCGAACCCGGGGCCTTTCACATGCGAAGCGAACGCTCTACCACTGAGCTACATCCCCATGAACAACATATTAAATGTTAGTCGTTGGGAATTATTAAATAAGCGTCGATCAGTTTCAAATGTATGAATAGAGTATGAGGTTGTTTAGTAGGCTATCCTTTGCACAAATGGAAAGACCTATGCAGCATTGTGTTGAAGCGAGCTAGTGTAGTACTTCTTTCACCCCTTCTGAAATTGACGCATATAGCAATTAATTAAGCTCACATATGCGAATTGTTACGTCTGATGCCATGCACTCCTTCAGGATCCGGAAACCATGTGCATTTTGCTCTCATTGCGTATGATATGGCTAGATCTGTGGTTACCGATCACATTTTTTTTTTCATAAAAGAGTCATCGAGATCCTCCATGGAAGCACGTCGCCATGCAATGTTTTAATGGGGGATTAGCTCAAATGGTAGAGCGCTCGCTTAGCATGCGAGAGGTACCGGGATCGATACCCGGATCCTCCACGAATATTTCTATAGTTTCAAATCTGCGTGTTACCCGTAAACTTTGCCATAATTTATGTAGCAACAGATTAATTAATTAGTGCACGATGGCATATATGCTTTGAAATTCGCTATTCCGACGAGATGGATTTCATTCAGCCCAAAGGTCCCAGCAGGCGCATGACGTCGGTTCAACGTTGAATCCACGTTGAAACCACGTTATGACGTGATTTCAATGTGGATTCAACGTTGAAATAACGTCATGTGCCTGCTGGGGTATTGTTGTTGAATTTTCAGCCGAAAATGTGTCGTCTGGAAATCCATATTCCGGCGAGACAGACTTGATTGCACCACCGACGTAAGGATAGTTACCACACCCACTGTATGTAAGCAATCAAATCAATCAATCCTCCACTATACCAACTGCGAGCCATAATCAGTAAAGTATTTCATTTTAAACTCTTTCAAAATTGTCTCGCTGCAACTCTCGACTGGAGAGAAAGTGTGGAGATGCCGGGGATCGAACCCGGGGCCTTTCACATGCAAAGCGAACGCTCTACCGCTGAGCTACATCCCCCTGTAGAGGACTGAGTATAAACAATATTCTATGGTAATGCTGTTCTATCTAGACTGTAGCTGAAAGAAATCATTAAGCAACACGATATATGTGGATGGGTGGCATATGCATGCTCTCAAATTCCACTAGACAGACGAGATGGATTTTCAAACACTGACCCAATGGTATATATTAATTGCTATATGGAGATTTTGAATCTTTCCTCAGAAAACGTTCCAAAATACACATATGTCGACGAGAGGGATTTGAACCGACAACCTAAGGATATCTAGATATTGAAAACACTACACACTCTTCCGCTCTACCAACTGAGCTACCGTCGCAGGAATGTTATGTTTTAAATCGGAATCTTCTTTCAAAACTGTCATGCGGCGACGTGACTATTGATAAAAGATTTTCGATAAATCGCCTCTTCTTTCGATGACGTACGTTCCAAAGGAGGAAAAAATGTGGAGATGCCGGGGATCGAACCCGGGGCCTTTCACATGCGAAGCGAACGCTCTACCACTGAGCTACATCCCCATGAACAACATATTAAATGTTAGTCGTTGGGAATTATTAAATAAGCGTCGATCAGTTTCAAATGTATGAATAGAGTATGAGGTTGTTTAGTAGGCTATCCTTTGCACAAATGGAAAGACCTATGCAGCATTGTGTTGAAGCGAGCTAGTGTAGTACTTCTTTCACCCCTTCTGAAATTGACGCATATAGCAATTAATTAAGCTCACATATGCGAATTGTTACGTCTGATGCCATGCACTCCTTCAGGATCCGGAAACCATGTGCATTTTGCTCTCATTGCGTATGATATGGCTAGATCTGTGGTTACCGATCACATTTTTTTTTTCATAAAAGAGTCATCGAGATCCTCCATGGAAGCACGTCGCCATGCAATGTTTTAATGGGGGATTAGCTCAAATGGTAGAGCGCTCGCTTAGCATGCGAGAGGTACCGGGATCGATACCCGGATCCTCCACGAATATTTCTATAGTTTCAAATCTGCGTGTTACCCGTAAACTTTGCCATAATTTATGTAGCAACAGATTAATTAATTAGTGCACGATGGCATATATGCTTTGAAATTCGCTATTCCGACGAGATGGATTTCATTCAGCCCAAAGGTCCCAGCAGGCGCATGACGTCGGTTCAACGTTGAATCCACGTTGAAACCACGTTATGACGTGATTTCAATGTGGATTCAACGTTGAAATAACGTCATGTGCCTGCTGGGGTATTGTTGTTGAATTTTCAGCCGAAAATGTGTCGTCTGGAAATCCATATTCCGGCGAGACAGACTTGATTGCACCACCGACGTAAGGATAGTTACCACACCCACTGTATGTAAGCAATCAAATCAATCAATCCTCCACTATACCAACTGCGAGCCATAATCAGTAAAGTATTTCATTTTAAACTCTTTCAAAATTGTCTCGCTGCAACTCTCGACTGGAGAGAAAGTGTGGAGATGCCGGGGATCGAACCCGGGGCCTTTCACATGCAAAGCGAACGCTCTACCGCTGAGCTACATCCCCCTGTAGAGGACTGAGTATAAACAATATTCTATGGTAATGCTGTTCTATCTAGACTGTAGCTGAAAGAAATCATTAAGCAACACGATATATGTGGATGGGTGGCATATGCATGCTCTCAAATTCCACTAGACAGACGAGATGGATTTTCAAACACTGACCCAATGGTATATATTAATTGCTATATGGAGATTTTGAATCTTTCCTCAGAAAACGTTCCAAAATACACATATGTCGACGAGAGGGATTTGAACCGACAACCTAAGGATATCTAGATATTGAAAACACTACACACTCTTGCGCTCTACCAACTGAGCTACCGTTGCAGGAATGTTATGTTTTAAATCGGAATCTTCTTTCAAAACTGTCATGCGGCGACGTGACTATTGATAAAAGATTTTCGATAAATCGCCTCTTCTTTCGATGACGTACGTTCCAAAGGAGGAAAAAATGTGGAGATGCCGGGGATCGAACCCGGGGCCTTTCACATGCGAAGCGAACGCTCTACCACTGAGCTACATCCCCATGAACAACATATTAAATGTTAGTCGTTGGGAATTATTAAATAAGCGTCGATCAGTTTCAAATGTATGAATAGAGTATGAGGTTGTTTAGTAGGCTATCCTTTGCACAAATGGAAAGACCTATGCAGCATTGTGTTGAAGCGAGCTAGTGTAGTACTTCTTTCACCCCTTCTGAAATTGACGCATATAGCAATTAATTAAGCTCACATATGCGAATTGTTACGTCTGATGCCATGCACTCCTTCAGGATCCGGAAACCATGTGCATTTTGCTCTCATTGCGTATGATATGGCTAGATCTGTGGTTACCGATCACATTTTTTTTTTCATAAAAGAGTCATCGAGATCCTCCATGGAAGCACGTCGCCATGCAATGTTTTAATGGGGGATTAGCTCAAATGGTAGAGCGCTCGCTTAGCATGCGAGAGGTACCGGGATCGATACCCGGATCCTCCACGAATATTTCTATAGTTTCAAATCTGCGTGTTACCCGTAAACTTTGCCATAATTTATGTAGCAACAGATTAATTAATTAGTGCTTTGAAATTCGCTATTCCGACGAGATGGATTTCATTCAGCCCAAAGGTCCCAGCAGGCGCATGACGTCGGTTCAACGTTGAATCCACGTTGAAACCACGTTATGACGTGATTTCAATGTGGATTCAACGTTGAAATAACGTCATGTGCCTGCTGGGGTATTGTTGTTGAATTTTCAGCCGAAAATGTGTCGTCTGGAAATCCATATTCCGGCGAGACAGACTTGATTGCACCACCGACGTAAGGATAGTTACCACACCCACTGTATGTAAGCAATCAAATCAATCAATCCTCCACTATACCAACTGCGAGCCATAATCAGTAAAGTATTTCATTTTAAACTCTTTCAAAATTGTCTCGCTGCAACTCTCGACTGGAGAGAAAGTGTGGAGATGCCGGGGATCGAACCCGGGGCCTTTCACATGCAAAGCGAACGCTCTACCGCTGAGCTACATCCCCCTGTAGAGGACTGAGTATAAACAATATTCTATGGTAATGCTGTTCTATCTAGACTGTAGCTGAAAGAAATCATTAAGCAACACGATATATGTGGATGGGTGGCATATGCATGCTCTCAAATTCCACTAGACAGACGAGATGGATTTTCAAACACTGACCCAATGGTATATATTAATTGCTATATGGAGATTTTGAATCTTTCCTCAGAAAACGTTCCAAAATACACATATGTCGACGAGAGGGATTTGAACCGACAACCTAAGGATATCTAGATATTGAAAACACTACACACTCTTCCGCTCTACCAACTGAGCTACCGTCGCAGGAATGTTATGTTTTAAATCGGAATCTTCTTTCAAAACTGTCATGCGGCGACGTGACTATTGATAAAAGATTTTCGATAAATCGCCTCTTCTTTCGATGACGTACGTTCCAAAGGAGGAAAAAATGTGGAGATGCCGGGGATCGAACCCGGGGCCTTTCACATGCGAAGCGAACGCTCTACCACTGAGCTACATCCCCATGAACAACATATTAAATGTTAGTCGTTGGGAATTATTAAATAAGCGTCGATCAGTTTCAAATGTATGAATAGAGTATGAGGTTGTTTAGTAGGCTATCCTTTGCACAAATGGAAAGACCTATGCAGCATTGTGTTGAAGCGAGCTAGTGTAGTACTTCTTTCACCCCTTCTGAAATTGACGCATATAGCAATTAATTAAGCTCACATATGCGAATTGTTACGTCTGATGCCATGCACTCCTTCAGGATCCGGAAACCATGTGCATTTTGCTCTCATTGCGTATGATATGGCTAGATCTGTGGTTACCGCACATTTTTTTTTTCATAAAAGAGTCATCGAGATCCTCCATGGAAGCACGTCGCCATGCAATGTTTTAATGGGGGATTAGCTCAAATGGTAGAGCGCTCGCTTAGCATGCGAGAGGTACCGGGATCGATACCCGGATCCTCCACGAATATTTCTATAGTTTCAAATCTGCGTGTTACCCGTAAACTTTGCCATAATTTATGTAGCAACAGATTAATTAATTAGTGCACGATGGCATATATGCTTTGAAATTCGCTATTCCGACGAGATGGATTTCATTCAGCCCAAAGGTCCCAGCAGGCGCATGACGTCGGTTCAACGTTGAATCCACGTTGAAACCACGTTATGACGTGATTTCAATGTGGATTCAACGTTGAAATAACGTCATGTGCCTGCTGGGGTATTGTTGTTGAATTTTCAGCCGAAAATGTGTCGTCTGGAAATCCATATTCCGGCGAGACAGACTTGATTGCACCACCGACGTAAGGATAGTTACCACACCCACTGTATGTAAGCAATCAAATCAATCAATCCTCCACTATACCAACTGCGAGCCATAATCAGTAAAGTATTTCATTTTAAACTCTTTCAAAATTGTCTCGCTGCAACTCTCGACTGGAGAGAAAGTGTGGAGATGCCGGGGATCGAACCCGGGGCCTTTCACATGCAAAGCGAACGCTCTACCGCTGAGCTACATCCCCCTGTAGAGGACTGAGTATAAACAATATTCTATGGTAATGCTGTTCTATCTAGACTGTAGCTGAAAGAAATCATTAAGCAACACGATATATGTGGATGGGTGGCATATGCATGCTCTCAAATTCCACTAGACAGACGAGATGGATTTTCAAACACTGACCCAATGGTATATATTAATTGCTATATGGAGATTTTGAATCTTTCCTCAGAAAACGTTCCAAAATACACATATGTCGACGAGAGGGATTTGAACCGACAACCTAAGGATATCTAGATATTGAAAACACTACACACTCTTGCGCTCTACCAACTGAGCTACCGTTGCAGGAATGTTATGTTTTAAATCGGAATCTTCTTTCAAAACTGTCATGCGGCGACGTGACTATTGATAAAAGATTTTCGATAAATCGCCTCTTCTTTCGATGACGTACGTTCCAAAGGAGGAAAAAATGTGGAGATGCCGGGGATCGAACCCGGGGCCTTTCACATGCGAAGCGAACGCTCTACCACTGAGCTACATCCCCATGAACAACATATTAAATGTTAGTCGTTGGGAATTATTAAATAAGCGTCGATCAGTTTCAAATGTATGAATAGAGTATGAGGTTGTTTAGTAGGCTATCCTTTGCACAAATGGAAAGACCTATGCAGCATTGTGTTGAAGCGAGCTAGTGTAGTACTTCTTTCACCCCTTCTGAAATTGACGCATATAGCAATTAATTAAGCTCACATATGCGAATTGTTACGTCTGATGCCATGCACTCCTTCAGGATCCGGAAACCATGTGCATTTTGCTCTCATTGCGTATGATATGGCTAGATCTGTGGTTACCGATCACATTTTTTTTTTCATAAAAGAGTCATCGAGATCCTCCATGGAAGCACGTCGCCATGCAATGTTTTAATGGGGGATTAGCTCAAATGGTAGAGCGCTCGCTTAGCATGCGAGAGGTACCGGGATCGATACCCGGATCCTCCACGAATATTTCTATAGTTTCAAATCTGCGTGTTACCCGTAAACTTTGCCATAATTTATGTAGCAACAGATTAATTAATTAGTGCTTTGAAATTCGCTATTCCGACGAGATGGATTTCATTCAGCCCAAAGGTCCCAGCAGGCGCATGACGTCGGTTCAACGTTGAATCCACGTTGAAACCACGTTATGACGTGATTTCAATGTGGATTCAACGTTGAAATAACGTCATGTGCCTGCTGGGGTATTGTTGTTGAATTTTCAGCCGAAAATGTGTCGTCTGGAAATCCATATTCCGGCGAGACAGACTTGATTGCACCACCGACGTAAGGATAGTTACCACACCCACTGTATGTAAGCAATCAAATCAATCAATCCTCCACTATACCAACTGCGAGCCATAATCAGTAAAGTATTTCATTTTAAACTCTTTCAAAATTGTCTCGCTGCAACTCTCGACTGGAGAGAAAGTGTGGAGATGCCGGGGATCGAACCCGGGGCCTTTCACATGCAAAGCGAACGCTCTACCGCTGAGCTACATCCCCCTGTAGAGGACTGAGTATAAACAATATTCTATGGTAATGCTGTTCTATCTAGACTGTAGCTGAAAGAAATCATTAAGCAACACGATATATGTGGATGGGTGGCATATGCATGCTCTCAAATTCCACTAGACAGACGAGATGGATTTTCAAACACTGACCCAATGGTATATATTAATTGCTATATGGAGATTTTGAATCTTTCCTCAGAAAACGTTCCAAAATACACATATGTCGACGAGAGGGATTTGAACCGACAACCTAAGGATATCTAGATATTGAAAACACTACACACTCTTCCGCTCTACCAACTGAGCTACCGTCGCAGGAATGTTATGTTTTAAATCGGAATCTTCTTTCAAAACTGTCATGCGGCGACGTGACTATTGATAAAAGATTTTCGATAAATCGCCTCTTCTTTCGATGACGTACGTTCCAAAGGAGGAAAAAATGTGGAGATGCCGGGGATCGAACCCGGGGCCTTTCACATGCGAAGCGAACGCTCTACCACTGAGCTACATCCCCATGAACAACATATTAAATGTTAGTCGTTGGGAATTATTAAATAAGCGTCGATCAGTTTCAAATGTATGAATAGAGTATGAGGTTGTTTAGTAGGCTATCCTTTGCACAAATGGAAAGACCTATGCAGCATTGTGTTGAAGCGAGCTAGTGTAGTACTTCTTTCACCCCTTCTGAAATTGACGCATATAGCAATTAATTAAGCTCACATATGCGAATTGTTACGTCTGATGCCATGCACTCCTTCAGGATCCGGAAACCATGTGCATTTTGCTCTCATTGCGTATGATATGGCTAGATCTGTGGTTACCGATCACATTTTTTTTTTCATAAAAGAGTCATCGAGATCCTCCATGGAAGCACGTCGCCATGCAATGTTTTAATGGGGGATTAGCTCAAATGGTAGAGCGCTCGCTTAGCATGCGAGAGGTACCGGGATCGATACCCGGATCCTCCACGAATATTTCTATAGTTTCAAATCTGCGTGTTACCCGTAAACTTTGCCATAATTTATGTAGCAACAGATTAATTAATTAGTGCACGATGGCATATATGCTTTGAAATTCGCTATTCCGACGAGATGGATTTCATTCAGCCCAAAGGTCCCAGCAGGCGCATGACGTCGGTTCAACGTTGAATCCACGTTGAAACCACGTTATGACGTGATTTCAATGTGGATTCAACGTTGAAATAACGTCATGTGCCTGCTGGGGTATTGTTGTTGAATTTTCAGCCGAAAATGTGTCGTCTGGAAATCCATATTCCGGCGAGACAGACTTGATTGCACCACCGACGTAAGGATAGTTACCACACCCACTGTATGTAAGCAATCAAATCAATCAATCCTCCACTATACCAACTGCGAGCCATAATCAGTAAAGTATTTCATTTTAAACTCTTTCAAAATTGTCTCGCTGCAACTCTCGACTGGAGAGAAAGTGTGGAGATGCCGGGGATCGAACCCGGGGCCTTTCACATGCAAAGCGAACGCTCTACCGCTGAGCTACATCCCCCTGTAGAGGACTGAGTATAAACAATATTCTATGGTAATGCTGTTCTATCTAGACTGTAGCTGAAAGAAATCATTAAGCAACACGATATATGTGGATGGGTGGCATATGCATGCTCTCAAATTCCACTAGACAGACGAGATGGATTTTCAAACACTGACCCAATGGTATATATTAATTGCTATATGGAGATTTTGAATCTTTCCTCAGAAAACGTTCCAAAATACACATATGTCGACGAGAGGGATTTGAACCGACAACCTAAGGATATCTAGATATTGAAAACACTACACACTCTTCCGCTCTACCAACTGAGCTACCGTCGCAGGAATGTTATGTTTTAAATCGGAATCTTCTTTCAAAACTGTCATGCGGCGACGTGACTATTGATAAAAGATTTTCGATAAATCGCCTCTTCTTTCGATGACGTACGTTCCAAAGGAGGAAAAAATGTGGAGATGCCGGGGATCGAACCCGGGGCCTTTCACATGCGAAGCGAACGCTCTACCACTGAGCTACATCCCCATGAACAACATATTAAATGTTAGTCGTTGGGAATTATTAAATAAGCGTCGATCAGTTTCAAATGTATGAATAGAGTATGAGGTTGTTTAGTAGGCTATCCTTTGCACAAATGGAAAGACCTATGCAGCATTGTGTTGAAGCGAGCTAGTGTAGTACTTCTTTCACCCCTTCTGAAATTGACGCATATAGCAATTAATTAAGCTCACATATGCGAATTGTTACGTCTGATGCCATGCACTCCTTCAGGATCCGGAAACCATGTGCATTTTGCTCTCATTGCGTATGATATGGCTAGATCTGTGGTTACCGATCACATTTTTTTTTTCATAAAAGAGTCATCGAGATCTTTCATGGAAGCACGTCGCCATGCAATGTTTTAATGGGGGATTAGCTCAAATGGTAGAGCGCTCGCTTAGCATGCGAGAGGTACCGGGATCGATACCCGGATCCTCCACGAATATTTCTATAGTTTCAAATCTGCGTGTTACCCGTAAACTTTGCCATAATTTATGTAGCAACAGATTAATTAATTAGTGCTTTGAAATTCGCTATTCCGACGAGATGGATTTCATTCAGCCCAAAGGTCCCAGCAGGCGCATGACGTCGGTTCAACGTTGAATCCACGTTGAAACCACGTTATGACGTGATTTCAATGTGGATTCAACGTTGAAATAACGTCATGTGCCTGCTGGGGTATTGTTGTTGAATTTTCAGCCGAAAATGTGTCGTCTGGAAATCCATATTCCGGCGAGACAGACTTGATTGCACCACCGACGTAAGGATAGTTACCACACCCACTGTATGTAAGCAATCAAATCAATCAATCCTCCACTATACCAACTGCGAGCCATAATCAGTAAAGTATTTCATTTTAAACTCTTTCAAAATTGTCTCGCTGCAACTCTCGACTGGAGAGAAAGTGTGGAGATGCCGGGGATCGAACCCGGGGCCTTTCACATGCAAAGCGAACGCTCTACCGCTGAGCTACATCCCCCTGTAGAGGACTGAGTATAAACAATATTCTATGGTAATGCTGTTCTATCTAGACTGTAGCTGAAAGAAATCATTAAGCAACACGATATATGTGGATGGGTGGCATATGCATGCTCTCAAATTCCACTAGACAGACGAGATGGATTTTCAAACACTGACCCAATGGTATATATTAATTGCTATATGGAGATTTTGAATCTTTCCTCAGAAAACGTTCCAAAATACACATATGTCGACGAGAGGGATTTGAACCGACAACCTAAGGATATCTAGATATTGAAAACACTACACACTCTTCCGCTCTACCAACTGAGCTACCGTCGCAGGAATGTTATGTTTTAAATCGGAATCTTCTTTCAAAACTGTCATGCGGCGACGTGACTATTGATAAAAGATTTTCGATAAATCGCCTCTTCTTTCGATGACGTACGTTCCAAAGGAGGAAAAAATGTGGAGATGCCGGGGATCGAACCCGGGGCCTTTCACATGCGAAGCGAACGCTCTACCACTGAGCTACATCCCCATGAACAACATATTAAATGTTAGTCGTTGGGAATTATTAAATAAGCGTCGATCAGTTTCAAATGTATGAATAGAGTATGAGGTTGTTTAGTAGGCTATCCTTTGCACAAATGGAAAGACCTATGCAGCATTGTGTTGAAGCGAGCTAGTGTAGTACTTCTTTCACCCCTTCTGAAATTGACGCATATAGCAATTAATTAAGCTCACATATGCGAATTGTTACGTCTGATGCCATGCACTCCTTCAGGATCCGGAAACCATGTGCATTTTGCTCTCATTGCGTATGATATGGCTAGATCTGTGGTTACCGATCACATTTTTTTTTTCATAAAAGAGTCATCGAGATCTTTCATGGAAGCACGTCGCCATACAATGTGTTAATGGGGGATTAGCTCAAATGGTAGAGCGCTCGCTTAGCATGCGAGAGGTACCGGGATCGATACCCGGATCCTCCACGAATATTTCTATAGTTTCAAATCTGCGTGTTACCCGTAAACTTTGCCATAATTTATGTAGCAACAGATTAATTAATTAGTGCTTTGAAATTCGCTATTCCGACGAGATGGATTTCATTCAGCCCAAAGGTCCCAGCAGGCGCATGACGTCGGTTCAACGTTGAATCCACGTTGAAACCACGTTATGACGTGATTTCAATGTGGATTCAACGTTGAAATAACGTCATGTGCCTGCTGGGGTATTGTTGTTGAATTTTCAGCCGAAAATGTGTCGTCTGGAAATCCATATTCCGGCGAGACAGACTTGATTGCACCACCGACGTAAGGATAGTTACCACACCCACTGTATGTAAGCAATCAAATCAATCAATCCTCCACTATACCAACTGCGAGCCATAATCAGTAAAGTATTTCATTTTAAACTCTTTCAAAATTGTCTCGCTGCAACTCTCGACTGGAGAGAAAGTGTGTAGATGCCGGGGATCGAACCCGGGGCCTTTCACATGCAAAGCGAACGCTATACCGCTGAGCTACATCCCCCTGTAGAGGACTGAGTATAAACAATATTCTATGGTAATGCTGTTCTATCTAGACTGTAGCTGAAAGAAATCATTAAGCAACACGATATATGTGGATGGGTGGCATATGCATGCTCTCAAATTCCACTAGACAGACGAGATGGATTTTCAAACACTGACCCAATGGTATATATTAATTGCTATATGGAGATTTTGAATCTTTCCTCAGAAAACGTTCCAAAATACACATGCATACATGGCCGAGATAGTTAATGCGTTGTATTACACACTTTTAAAATCACAGGTTCAAATCTCGTTATGTGTTATTAGCAAATGGTAAACTTTAAAATCACAGGTTCAAATCTCGTTATGTGTTATTAGCAAATGGTAAACATGTGTACAATTACTCTTTACCCGTTACCCGAGAAGCATGCCATCACGTCAAGACCAACTCGCACAGTCACATAAAACCCATGATTGCAGACCACATACCCTCAACTGGGCCAAAGTCAAGAATAGTAGTTTATTTAGCTCACCTACTATGCGTTAACACCCAATTAGACACAGCATCCATAATGGTATACCGGCGATCATAAATTACATGTGAGCGCACAACCATACATTATGTGTAAACACTCAAACACCCAACTACGTGTAAACGCTCATCTACAAACAATATTACACACAATGGGCTAGCCTGAAGAGCTATGGTCATGCATGCATGATGTAGGATGTGCGGCGCGATGAGAAAAAGTACCCGGGCCATTGCGTGATATGGGCAACCATGCAGATTGAAATCTTGAGAAATGGAGAAGCTCAGGGAACCTAACATTCCGCTCGTCAGTTCTACTAACATGCCTTACATGTCGCGGGCGTTATCCAATGACTGTGATAGCGATGGAAAAACTCTTCAAGTATATGAATTATTTCGAAACGGTTTGCAGTTTTGATGTGGATGCTGCTATCGAGTTGGAACAAGAGTGGGAACAAGAAATGCAGTGATCCCTCGCCCACCAACATGTCAATGCGCGCACTACTCCCACGTATCACATCAGCTCTCCTGAACATCTACCACATCTCACACAAACACATAGTCTCCGTCGGTATCACATCGACATGATGGACCACCCACAGGTACTGATCGCCTTGTGATCAACCACACATAATAGGGTCTGAACGCCCATTTAGAGACAAGCATCCACAGTGATATACACCATGATTACTGTTGCACAGCTTCGCACTATTGCAAAGCAATTCGGCCCTAGAGGCTACTCTAAGGTCACGAAAGCCAAACTGTTCCAGAAGATCAGACAGGCCCATGCCGAGGAGTGGCAGAAGCGACTCTCCTGAGCAATGAAGACGGGAAGGTTTCCAGCGCTTACCAAAGAGGCTCCTTGGAATCCCCACAAGAAAGCGCAGCGGATCCGTGAGCTTCGTCAGCTGGACGAGGAGGTGACTGCTAGCTTGTGAGCCAAGACCTTACCTCCCATACGCAGGACCACTAAGCGAGTGATGAGGGGGCCGAGGTCTGAACCTTTAGCCTGGAGCATGAGGCGAGAAGCAAACACATTCTCGACCAGCGTCTTGGCGAAAGGGAGACAGAGGATAGCACTGGTCAGTATGCTGGACATTCTTCAGAGGTCTAGAAGGAGACCTCACAGGCCGGATCATGGAAAAGATCCAGCAGACTGTCCAGAACGCCTTCTACCTCCGCTACACCCATACCTATCGCATCCGTCACATCGAAAACGGTGGTGTGATGCTCTTCCACAATATTGCGCCAGCGATCCCGTGGCTGAACACCATAGGAGCAGCTCAGGACTGGGTGGCAGCAAGAGAGCAAACCCGCCTCGACACAGACAATATCGATCGACACAACACCAAGTGGGCTTCGTTCGATCAATCAACGTTGAGCCAACCTCTGCTTGGGACAGGCCCCCTCCCAGACTGGCTACGACAGAAGAAGAGTATGACTGCCCTGGACACCTATAGGGACATGTGTCTCTGGAGATGTCTAGCAGTTCACTGAGGAGCGAGAGCTGATAGAAGTACAGCGCCTGTACGAGATCTTGCCACACTGTTCTACGGCAAGACAGTACCTGATGTCCGCAAGACCTCGCTGGATCAGCTGGACAAGGTAGAGTTCTTCGCTAAGATCGGCATTCGCATGTATGAACCAACTGAAGAGGGCACCTGGCACTTGATCAGGCAAACGGTTCACTACCGTGACACCATGACCATTGGTGTGTGGGACCACCACGCCTTCTACATCAAGAACATCTCCAAGCTGGCACATACGCTAGTCTGCAATTACTGTCAGCAGAGGTTTACACAGGCATGCCATCTTCAACACCATGATGGAACAACAAACATGGTTGAGGCGCCACAATCTCCGCTTGAGAAAGACTTCTATCCGCCCCAACCATCCAGTTCAGCAGCTACTCGTGGGATCGAGTATGAGTCGAGAAACAGAGGGGTACACATACACCATGTAGAGTGTGGGCACAGTGGCGAGGATTGGATCGAGGGTGCTCCCGTAGATGGTTATGATCTGACCACCAACACCGTTTACCAGTTCCATGGCTGTTACTGGCATGGGTGTCCACAACACCACCGAGGTGAGGATGCTGAACAAAGATACCGCAAGACAGTCCTGAGAGAGGAAAAGCTGAGAGCATCTGGATGCATGCTTGTGGTACAGTGGGAGTGGTGTATAAAACTCTGTCCAAGCGTCCCTAAACGAGTTCGGACTGTCCCATACCCACACTTCATAGTTTACGACTTCGAAGTACTCCTAGATGGTATCAAGACTCATCCTATGGAGACTCTCACGATCGAGAGTACTCACATACCTATCTCTGTGTCAGTTGGCTGCTCCTTAGATGGGGCCACGAGTGCACCCACTCACCTGTGCAATCCTGACTCCAAAGAACTGATCAGAGAGTTCATGCTGGTGATCCAACTGCGAGCATATCTAATCCGGACAAGGGTTAGGGCACAGTACATACCGACAGACCTGGAGAAGCTCCCAAAGCGACAGCACTGACTGATCAACGAGTGGGGTGTGACAAAGTGCCTGTACTGGGGTTCAACTCTGGGCGGTATGACCTGAACCTCATCAAGAAGTACTTTATCGATGAGCTGACTGACAGTCCAGGTACAATGAAAGTCGCCAAGAAGGCTAGTCAGGCCATGTTCCTCATAACACCTGAGCTACGGTTTCTCGATGTGCTGAACTACCTCATCCCAGGAGTCTCTTACGAGGTATGGGTCAAAGCTTACGTGTGTACACAGCAGAAGAGCTGGTTCCCGTATGAATGGTTTGACACACATGAGATGCTCAACTATCCAGGGTTTCCTGACTACTCAGCATGGACATCTAAGCTCAAGGGTGCCTACCTCCTGACGCGATCAGAGTGGGAACAGTGTAACCAGACATTCAGCGAGCATGGAATGCGGACATTCGCCGAAGCCCTAGAGCGGATGCGGGAGTTCTACACAGAATGAGAAATAGACATACTCAAAGATGCGGTGTCTCTCCCAGGTGTGTCACTGCGATACCTCCTACGTGGAACCGCTCAGCACATGCCGGATGTTAGCCTCTATTCACCGGGCAAGGAAGCCTACGAGATGCTGAAGGGTGCTGTTGTTGGAGGTCCCAGCATCGTGTTCACTAGATACCACGAGGCCGGTGTGACTAGAATCCGCCAGAGTGGCATGTCTGCCAATGTCTATTCGGCTATGACGCAAATGCTCTGTACCTGTCAACGATGGCCAAGCGATGCCATGTGGTAAGGAGACAGTGCGACATTGGTCCAGTGCTAGTGGTGTAGGTAGCTTTAAGGAGGCTCTCCTAGCAGACAGCTGGTTTGGGTTTGCTGAGGTGGATATAGAGGTCCCCAAGGCTCTGTGGGCAAAGTTCGAGGAAATGCCCCCTCTCTTCTATAACCGCGAGATCCCAGTACAGGCAATCTCTTCTGAGATGCTGGCATATCTAGGACGAACAGGGAGGAAGTGTCCCACCACCCAGAAGCTGGTCAGTGCCCTCTCTGGCAAGAAGTGGCTGCTGTACGCACCGACTCTCAAGTGGTATATAGCCCATGGCCTGGAGATCACTGCTATATACTGCACCATAGACTATGAGGCCAAGCGCCCATTTGAGTGGTTCATGGAGAAGGTTACGGAGGCCCGCCGGTCGGGAGATGTAGATAAGAGCAAAGCGCTCTTGTCAGATCTCCACAAACTCCTCGGCAACAGTGCTTACAGGAAGTTCATCGAGGCCCTAGAACGTCATAGCAACACCAGCTTCACGAAAGATGACCGCATGGTAGACAAGGCCCTGCATAGTGCATGGTTCGAAGATCTCGAGGAGATCGGCGAGTCATACGAGCTCCAGAGTCGCAAGCTGAGAATCACTATTCGAAGGCCTTTCTAGGTGGGGATAGCCGTTTATGAGCTCGCGAAGCTGTGAATGCTTGAGTTCTACTATGACTTGATTGCTACGTAGCTCGTGACAGCTTTGAGAACCTGCAGATGGACACTGACTCCATGTATATCGCTATAGCAGGCTCCAACCTCGACGACGTCATTCGCCCTGAGATGCGAGTAGAGTACCAGGCTCATAAGCGAGACTTGCTAGCTTGGGACAAATGGTCTGGACCGACTCGAGTTCGAAGGCTCTCGTGGTATCGCTCTCTGCTCCAAATGCTACTACATGGAGAGCACAGATGCAAGTAAGTGCTCGGCTAAGGGAATGTCAAAGCGGCAGGATGAGGTCTCTTGTCAGAGGTTCTACAGAGCCCTACATGGCGGGGTGGACAGAGCTTAAAACTGAGGCCTACACATGCGCAACCAGGGTATGGTGACGTATGAGTAGGAAAAACTCAGACTCCGCTTACTATGATAAGCACCATGTGCTGCCAGATGGTGTCCATACCGAGTCCATCGAGGAGCTGTTAGCACCCTAGGTGGTGGTAGCTGTGTGTCCGCATGGACCAGCTGATCCTCTTCTACGACAAATGGTCGGCTGGGCACTCTGTGCTGGCGTGCCAGGTACTGGAGTGTAGGCTGGCGCTCCACCTCCACATACCTGTCAAGCATGTGAACATCTATCGACCGGTTAGGATCTGTTGCACGCCGTCGACCACCTTCCAGCTCACCAGGTTCATACAGGTACCGATCCGGAGCATCGGATGGTAGGCACTCCTCTCCCTTGTTCGCTCCTCTAGAGCTGTGACTGGCAACAGCAGAGTGTCTGATAGCCTCTACCGGCTTCTTCCCGATTAGCCTAGTAACATTGGTATTGCATCTCTCCACCACAACAGGCAGCTCTCTCACCCCTACTCTAGAACAGTCACTCGGCGTGGCCATTTCCTGGGCATATTGGTGTGGGAACAGTCTCTCTGCCAGTGTCCGATTCCACTGCTCAATGATAGCCTGGGCACGGTGATGCCCTACATCGCCTCACCTATCATGAGGGCTGCAGTCTCACCTCTGAACTCCTTACCCACCTGCAACAATTCTGGCCACTTGGAGGGCATTTTCCGAAGCCTCGTAGACACCCTGTAATGTCTGGGCCACCTGGCCAGCTGACGTGTCTGTGAGCGGTACTGCAGTCTTGTACCTGTTGGCGACATCGACGATGGTGAGGGCATACTTGTAGGTCTTACGACCAACCGAGTCATGTGGAAGGAATAGAACATCTGCCTGGTGAACTCTGTTCGGGACAGTTTCATCGAAATGGGAATGCCTGATGTGCCGTGGACTAGGTATGTATATCTGCCACATCGCCGGGCAGCTGAGCCACTGGCCAACTGTCTCAAATCTGAAGTTGTGACGTGTATCCTCGAGTAGTTGAGGGGGCTCATGGTAATATCCACCAGGCTGATAGTAGAGTTCCTCAAGAACGACGGTTGATAAACTCCCGGATTTCATCACTGATGTCCACTCCCGTCCTGTCACGCACGGCCTGGATGAACTCTAAACAGATGAACAGACGGCTGACATTCATTCGACCATCACTGAAGACCTCCGTAGACACCTCCATACTAATCTCTGCTGGATCCTCACTGAACGGTAGTTTATCGACAAAGGCTTGCCTGTTAAGGGACCTGACTAGGTTGTACAGAGACGCCATCCTTATATAGCATGGCTTAAATGTTCGGCTGCCCAGATGGCCACGAGCGCTATGGCAACGTAGGGTAGCCAAGAGCCTGTGACTCCGAAGAACGTACCTACTCCTGAGGCGATGGCTGGTATGGCTTCAGAAATCTTCTCCACACCATGGAGAACATTGTTGGTGATCTTGCGGACCGTCTCGCCAGCCTTCATTGTGAACAGAGCGATCAGAGCCCCAACTGCTGCAAGCGGACCGATAGAACCTTTTACTAAGTGCGATAGATTCCTTTCGCTCTGTGTACTAGCTTGCGGGATTCAGGCTCTACATCATCATACTCACCACCGACATCGTAGTCTGCATCATAATCCTCCTCATCATAGTCCTCCTCATAGTCCTTCATACGCCTCTGGTTCATACATCGCGTCGCTGGGGGACAGCTATATAGTAGCTTTAAACTGTAGTCTATAGCATGGCATCCGCAATCTTGAATGCGGGCGTGTTTGCCTTAGCGAACTGGGGACTCAGCTTCGCTGACAAGAAGGCGGCAGAGGTCGAGCGTAAGCATCATAACCAGGTGATGGATAAGCTGTCTAAGGAGAAGTTTGAGTACAGCAAAGCACTCGAGCATATGTGCCAGAGGGAGGCACGCCGACGACAACTCCAAGCTCAGGCCAACCAGAGGCAGATGAGAGTCTCGATGAGTACTACGAGGCTGTAAAAATATCTGAGCCAACGCTCGACTATGAAGCATCGACAGGTCAGAAGACAGCAGAGCTTATAGTAGTAGTGGCAGCTGCAGCTGTGACGACAGGAGTCGTGTTCTATGCACGCTCAAGTTGAATACCTGATGTGTTTGACATGCATACCTTAGCATAGCCAAAGTAAAGTACCATCACACCCAATGAACGAGTCCCAGCTATGAGATTTCCGATGTTGAAGCTGAGCTGGTTGCCATGATTAGGTGGGATGTCCCTGCCCCCGAGGTGGTGATGGCCCTGGAGTGCTGACTCGACGTCGTCGCTTCCACTGGTTAGTCGCAGAAGCGCATATGACTTAGTTCTATGTCTGTAGAGTTGGCAATCAGCCAGCTCGCGTACCTCACCAAGAACATTTGTCCCAGCAATGACCAGCTTGAAGTTGTCTAGCTTATCCACCTGCTGGATGACTCCTCCATTCTGAACCAGGACCGCAACAGCGACACAGTCCGATGCACCACGATGCAATGTCAGCTCTACCCATTGGTTAGCTGTGACTTGGACCTGCTGGTGTTTTCGCTCCACATGCACAATCCGCTACTTGGAACCCATTTGCTTCAGCTCCTGGTCATTCTCGTCATGACAGACATGAAGTCTTGGAGCATTCATCTTCACATCTGCGAGCTGCTCAGTGTACACCTGGAGGAACAGCCTATCCTGCATGGCAGCCGTATTCACGTGCGTGTTCTCGAGGAGGGTTAAGAGTCGAACAGCCACGGGCATCTCGACACCTACCTGTAGTTCGAATTCCGTGAACCCCTCATTGCATCCCACAGCGTAGTACCCCTTTCCCTTCACATAGAAGCTTGGTCCACGAGCCAGCGGACCTAGGACTCGGTACTCATCGTTCACATAGGTGATGTCCACGGTGCTGTTGCTCTGCATGATCTCCCACCTGTTCAGAACCTGCGGGAGCTCTACCATCCATTCTGTTGTGCTCTGAAGCTTGAACTCGAGTGTCATTCTCTTGATCTCATGGATCTGTGCCGAGATTGCAAAGTCGATGTACTTCCCAGCAGCGGACAACGGGTCCTCATCCTGTATACTGGGTCGATTGACCATCAGGCGGTCCTTCCGAGGATCAGTGCAGTGCGATATCACGGGTTGAATGGCCCCATCTGGATGTTGCACATACTGCAGCATGTTTAAGGTCTGGGTATATAGAGGGTGTAAACGGCTGCCATGTTCGGTAACATTCTCCAGCAGATTGTCTGTAGGCAGCAGGACAGCAGCCAGTAGGCACGACAGTCATGGCCACGGCGTGCACTGTCCCACTGTGACAGGGTCCGAGGACTGCTTCGTGACATCAACATTATCCACGAGCGAGCCAAGGTTACACCTCCGTCTGATGCAGAGATACTGGCCACCATAGAGGAAGGAGCGCCAGCTTGTAGTACAATAGAACTGCTGACTCGGATACTCTACCGGAAGTTTGACAGCACCGAGGGTAGGGCACCCAACCTACCTGTTATTCTAGCTCTCCAAAGGGCGAGGGTCGAACCCAAAGATCTACTAACAGTCGGGAAGTTGGCTGCCGTATTTAGCCTCCATAGCCAGAAAGAGCGAGATATGCGGGATAGCCTCCAGTCTGAAGCAAAAAACTACTTTAGGGAGGAGGTGAGTGCCGCTGTAGCAGAGAGACATGACACCAGTCATGCAGAAGGTACTCAGGAGGGGTTCACTGTTGGCTGCAAGGAGGCTGTTGAGCACATCTTCAACGAAAGAGGGCGCATGAGATTGGACAGTAATCTGCCAGTATTTCTGAAATTCCCAGATAACTACCAGGACTACCTCATCAAATTCGCTCGCAAGTCAGATGCTCGTCACATATGGACAAAGTAGGTCTTCAGTGAGAAGTTCCAGAAGAAGAGAGTCCTAGAATCTGACCCTCAGTGGATAGAGTTTCAGCAACAGGCTTCTGACGAAACTGACGAAGTTCCTCTAGCTTCTGACGAAGTTCCTTAAGCTTCTGACGACGGTCCTCAAGCATCTGACGAAGTAGCGGAGACCTCGGACGAAGTTCCTCAGCCTTCTGATGGATGAAAAAAAAAAAGCTGCGGCAGCTGTGACAGTCTGTCAGCGATGAATTCAGCTTGTAAGTGACGGTCTGCGCCTTTTCCAGAGATGGCTTGAAGTGTGACAGCTCACGTGTCTCCTTGTTGCTGAAGATTAAGCGGTACAGATCAGCTTCCCTCTGGACACCTGCGATAAAGTCCCCTTTGGTCTCCTTGAGGGTTAGGCTGTCGTATATGGTCCGGAGCAGGGCACGTCCACACTTGGAGCTGAAGTATAGCAACCAGGTATTGTGGCAGATGTCCGGTGAGATCTCACAGGTGTACTTCTGAAAGAGGATGAAGACAGTTATCTTTGGGTGCTGGATGCACCTGGTGATGTTGCTGAGGTAGGTGACTGTCTTCTGGTCCATTGCAGGGTCATCGATAACTAGAACAAGTGGTTCTGTCAGTCGGGCTGCCAGCAGCTTCTCCATCAGTGCTTGTGGGTTCTGTGTCTTGGCGATTGGGCCATTGTACCATTTATCATTACTGTCAACCGCCTCAGCGACGGTGTCAAACACCAGAAGGATGTATTGAGAGTGTAGATGTTCGGCCAGGAGAGCCCGCAGCAAGATGTTTTTCCCATGTCCTGATGGGGCAATGATCAGCACCACCTGGCCAGCATCGGCCGGCCTACTGTCGAATGGTACAGATATGCATGCGGATGATGGTTAGCACTTGGTCGGCAGTAGCCACGTCTATATCTGGGAGACTAAACGGCAGTACTTCCTGCACCAGATCTTTCGCCTGCAGAGCGGGAAATCCTGCACCTCCGGCAGATACGAAAGTTATGATGGAGGCGTCAAGCATGAAATCCCAGCAGCAGCTGAGAAGACAGCGCAGATGCCTGTGTCAGCAGCCACAGTGTCTAGTACATCCAGTATCTGTATGATACATGCACGGGAGGCCATGACTATCCTGTGGTCTTAAACGGCAAACCAATGAACCCTGACTTCTTCACCTCTGGTAGCTGGAGGCTGGCGGTAGCATATTTGTTGCCATCGACAGTGATATTGCTCAGGCCGATGGTGCCTACCTTGAGATTCAGTTCATCCTGTTGGAATGAGCTCCGCGATTTCAGGAGGTCCTTAACCAGGTCCTGTTCAAAGGACTCAGCCATAACCTTCATGGCTCCAGCCTCATCGACTCCGAGCATACCGAGAATCGTCGCCCTCTCCTTGATGCCCATCCCCTTGTATACAGTCTTGGCCTTGTTAATGGCCGATTGTTCTACCGTATCAGTGTTCCCGATGAGATCTCGGACTGGGATGGTACCTTGGATCTCCCGTGGGTCTCCCTTCTCATTGAAGTGTTGGAAGGAGACAGGGGCAACAGTGTCCTCTGAACCGAGGCGTGTCTCGCCCAAGTGAGAAAGATCGCCTAGCTTTTTGCTTTCTAGGTCGGTGAGTGACAGAGACATAGTGCTATATACAGACGGCTTAAACCTACTAGTCATACCCCCAGTGAAATAGTTGGGCATAGGAGGACCACGCAATCGGCCAAGGGAGTAGGTAGCAGTGCTCAGGGCACTGGCCCTCTCTGCATGGGCATGCCTTGTGAGCGGTCCACCATTCCCAGGCAATCCTCAGTCCGTGTGCCCGTCTATGGGCTACACACCGCCCTCCAGCACGCCATGCCTCATATGCTGCAGTGGTCTCGTGAGCCATCTCTCACTATTCAGAGGTTTTAAATGTAGGCGACAATGATCTCAGCCATTGCACTCGTTGCTAGCCCTGGAACCGCAGCCTCCATTAGTGTAACACATTCACCCATGATCTTGGTGGCGGCAGTGTAGGAGACACCACTGATGGCGATCTTTGGGATGGGGTGAGTTATTCCGAGACAGTGCCCGGCCACCTCACTCACCACTGTAGCGAGGACAGCCACAATGGCGGCAGGAAGAACGTCATTTCCACCTGTCATCTTCACCATGGCCACATTCGCCACCACGTTACTGGCGACATGGACTGCCAGAGGTTTTGCTTTGGTCTGTAACTTCTGTGTCTTGGTTCGCAGCTCCACCTTCTGAAGTCTCGCCTGGCTCTCGGGCAGTTGTTTCGCGATCTGTACCATTGACGTCATTGTTTCAGCACTGAGTATACAACTCGGTTAAACGTCCGCGTCCCCTGTCAAGAGAGCTAATAAGATCTTCTCTTCCCAGTCTGCATCTGCCAAGTGTCCGGGTTGGTACTCAGGAATATTCATCTCTCTATTGAGACATCTTAAACATGTCCGGGCTCACGCTATGCGAGAAGTACTATGATGTCTTCCGGAGGGAGTTGAAGGACTACAAGAAGAAGACCCCAGATGAGCTCGCTCAGCTCTCTGGTGCTGAGCTGATAGAGGAGCTGACAGCTGTGAAGCTCTATCTAGGATTTGGTACGGGACAGATCGGCTTCCTCGAATACCTTATCATGGGTGGGAGTATCGTTAAGCAGCTCCTGCGACCTAAAGGTTTCTACAAGGATCGGGAGTATCTGTCAGATGTATTCCAGCAGTTGCAGACCACCATGGCCTCACCTGACTCAGAGCTGAACAAGGCTCTGCGATACTACAAGCTGGAAAAAGGATGCGCTGCGGAACCATCCAACCCTTGGATGTGCATGTTGGCAGCGTGTATAGGGGCTGTAGGGCATGTCAAGCTGGTTCAGTGTCTCACCGTGGGTATCGCTGCTACTGTAGAGAGTCAGGATAGTCTTGCAGCTGATTTGCTAGCGGCGGAGTAGGCTGATCCCGAGCACCACGATAGCTAGGCCTCACACCACTCATAGAGCTGCCATGGGAAGCGGTGCCGCTGGAGCGTTTGAGGTATTGCTGTCGCACTTTAGGTTTCTCCATGCGGTACAGGGCTTGGAGCTTTAATATATGGTGGTACTCTTCATCGGTGACCTGTCATCCTCGAGAGCTTTGTTGACAGACTCGTCGATAGTCCGTAGCATACTCTCTGCCAGTGTCACATACGTAGCATGCTTCTCCAGCCTCCTTGTGATCTGCCGCTGCCTCACCACCAAGCCAGTGGCCAAGACAGTGGTAGCTAGTGTCACGCCACCCAGCGGAATGGCGACGATGGCACCCACCCCTGTAGCGAGTTGTCACAGCTGCCACACCAGCACTGGCTCCAATCACACCCGCAGTAGTGGTTGTACACGCGAGGACACTGTAGGCTGTCTTATATCGCCTGCACATTCTGCTGTACTTTTCTGCCTCATGGACGAGATTCTGCCTGATGGCATCTATCTGCTGGAGTCGCCAGCCATGGATGGTACCGCCCTCGTCAGCAGTCAGGGAGGGATATAGTTCTGGTTGCTTCCGCCACTCTGATTTTGCCATAGTATACCTGGAGATTAAACCTGCATCACCTGCAGAATCTGCTCATGAGTCATAGAAGGGTTCATTTTGGAGAGCCTGGCGAACCGTTCCAGCTTTTTAATGTCGAGACAGACATCTCTTAGAAAGCAGTCATCCAGCACCATGTTGGGTGCCAGTAGCTTTCTGAGACATGACATCTGGAACTTCACAGTATGACAAAAGATAGTAGGTCCGTCGCTGGATGGCTTTCAGGGTCTTACACTTCTGCACCATCTCCTCTTCCCACTGTATGACATCTGGCTCATCCTCGTCTGTGACGACACCTGGATCATCGTCGTATGTGAAGACATCTGGCTCATCATCATCTGTCAAGACTCCTGCATCCCGCTTAATCTCCTCCAGGAGGGCCTGCCAGTATCAGAACCCTTCACTGTTCCTTCACCTCCTTGCCTTGCTGGCAGCCTGTTGATACCAGCTCTCCCGCTGTAGTCGCTCGCCTTCTTGTTGACAGATCTGATGCTGTGCGAGCATCTGTTTGTTTAAGGCCTTTATCGGTGCAGGGGTCATGAAGGGGCAACCCTCTATCGGGTTCATTATCTCGGCAAAGGTCAGATATTCCTAGTATGATATCATGTTGTCGTCAGGTCAATGAGTAATAAGAGTGTAAACTCTAAATGGGCATCCGATATCCCATCCATGCTGGCATATATGTTAATGGAGGGGCGGTCAAACAGGTGATTTACAGGTGTGAACAGGCTAGGACTGATAGCTTTCCATAGGTTGCTGTTGGCACCTGGGAGATACTCTATCACATCCTGGCCGACTTCTACCAGTGAGCTGCTGTGTGCACTGCCCGGAGGTTGATGTAGCACATCGGCGTGTATGTATGTTGTGCCCCGCTGGGGCACCTCGAAGAGGACCCATTCTACACGGTACTGTACCACCCGTCTCCCATCTAGAGAGGGTGAGATTACGCTCACCACCGGAGAGCAGCAGTCGGACAATCATCATGATTATATCTCCTGTTTAAACATCTCCTATAGCGTGCTGTGGAACCCATATTTGCTCACTCGAATGGTCTTGCTGACCTGGCAAATGTGTACGCAGTTGATGCTGCCAAGGTAGAAGAGAGCGATGGCAAGTCATTCGCCCTACAGTACGAAGCAAACTCAAAGGCATTCTCCCTCTACCCCATTGGTAGTGATGGGGTGGAGCTGCTCACAGACCTCAAGGATGTGTCGAAGGAGTGCCTGGGTCGCAGCACAGATGGCCACAAGATCGTGTTTCAGTACGATTTCCCGAAGAGGAAGTACATCCTCGAGCCGTTGATTGACGTCTCGGATACAGAGGTGGCAGACATCAACACCCTAAATGATGACCTCAGCTTTCATCTGGTCAAACCCTATTCGATCAATGTCCCGCCGATGACACATGATGGTCTGTTATTAACCCTGGCAAAAAACCTGCAGTTCATGGTTGAGAAGACTGAAGTGTGGTACCGTGCTGGACCTGGTGGTGACTGGCAAACATGGTTGCCACTATATAGGGCTCTCGCAGTCATTGACATAGAGGTTACTCCCCTCTCCACTGTTGTGAAAAGGGATGGGAAAGTTCGAAAGCTCTACAATAGGGGATCCTTCTTCCTCACCTCCATAGGTGAAGGTGTCTCCCTGACGAGGGTGGGGCACTGGATCGGGGTTCCAGGTGGAAAGCTCCTGCTGCGTCATCCATTCGATGGACCAAAAGAAGCTGTTGACCTCCAGGAGGGCATCCTACGGATAGATGGTGTGTCACATGTCTCCAAAGACAAGGGTCCTGTTAAACTGCTTCAGCGAGTCAGACTCACTAGCCCGCAAACGACTCATATAGTCCTAGAGCTACATTTCTTAGCCGGTGGCAGAGTGAAGCAGCTAGCCCTGCCCCTGAGGGGACGAAGATCACTATCAATCCGGATGGAACAAGGCTCGATCTGGCACAGATATTTCTCGAGGGGTTCACTCTGTTCAGTTTAACTCTTCATGTATAGCCATGATTCTCATCATACTGCTCGTGCTGGCGTCTACAGCAGTGGCACAGGGCGCTGAGACTGCCATGATATTGGATGCCATGTGGGCCCACTTCCGGGATGAACGCCACCTCCCCACCCCCTACAATCCTTGGGTCAACCCCTTGCAGAGAAACATTTACGACCCATTTCACCCACGTGAAGAGATCGAGTCTATCTGCCACTTCTATGGTGTGGAGACGACAGGACGTGGTTGTCTGCTGGAGACACCTGATCAGCACCAGATTCTCTGCACAACATGTGAACATGTCAGAGTCTGCTGTGGTGCAACTGCTAAGCACTTTAGCATCCTACCAGGTGAGCGTTGTCAAGGTAGATGCAAGACACTATGGGTGGTCCCATCATGCCGATGCGACTCTGGCAGAGATTACATGTTTGTCTGAGCTCACACAGAGTGCAATGGCCGTCCCGTATGGGTGGGGGCCCCGCCGGGGGGGGGGGGGGGGGGCAGGGCCTAATGCATTTTAAACTGTTTAAACTTTGTTAATCATGCACCAGGCAGATGAGGGAAGAATTTTCCATGCATGTAGTCAGAAAATGTTTTGCCCCTATACGGTGGCAGGTAATGGACAAGTGCTGCCCCATCCATTAACAACACATTGATAGTTTGATTCTGTAATATTGGGGTGGAGTTTGCGGACTTCCCAAGAGCAATGACAATGCCATTTTTCATGTTTGATCAGAGATTCCCATTTCACTGAGAAATGGGGGATGCATCTGGTTTTCATGCGAGAATAATTTGTCGGAATTTACATCCACGTACTTCACTGGCCACATATATTTGGGCTAGCTGTAAACACGTGCCTTGGAGTGCCTTCTCCTGTGTTGTTTTGACTTGTCTGGTGGTTGTAGGGGAAATGAGATGTAGCTTGTTTGTCTTGGTTAGCTGGAATATGGGTTTAGTATGTGCTATCAGACTATCATTGGCATAAGTTTCGTACTACTCCAAGCCTGCTTCTTGTATTCATAGAACTGCTGCGTCCATGAGGACCTTCATTATGTGTCAGCGGCAGATAAGCTTGCCATTGACTGCAAAGCGATTGCACATAGCAGTGATCACTTGCTCCAATGATCTGACATCTTTGATAAGCTCTTTTGGAACACCTTTGTTTTGTGCATGATGTGGCTTCAGGGTTGTTTGTCCTGTAGCACTGGTGCAATCGATGGATGCGTCGAAATCAGTAATGATGCGCCCGACTTCTGGTGAAGCAAGAGACTACCGCTTGAGAGCTTCAGCATCGTGTGTCTGCTTGATTACACCACCACCTCCTTCATAGTTATGTTGTTCTGCTTATGAGCCTGATCAACTGTCAAGTTCAAAAATCGCTGCTCAGATTTCTTGACTATGAAGTGTCATTGTCAAACTCAAATGCTGTGGATGTGGACTGGTACCTATCTAGCATAGTGGCATTATCAACCAGGGCGTAAAGTCCAGTCAGGCTTGATTTGTAAATGGTGAACTTCACCTCTCTGATTGAACGAGTGCTTCTTGGTGGCCTGCTGTACTCATTTGATCTTGAATTTCTTTATCATGGCTTTGCATGATGAATGCCATTTTGTTTCATGATGCAATAAAGTCAAGGACATACCGTCTCCTTGATCCAGAACACCTAAATTTAGGTATTGAAAAGGCAGTGGAGCAAGACGGCAGTCATTTTCTACATTGTCAGATTTTGTGGTATTGGCTGGACAGCACAATAACCCTCAAAATCTATCGTCTTTACAGAATACACATTTTGGCCAATCCATATTGAATCAGTATTGCAGTCCTTCTGAAGTTGGCATATGTGGATCTTGTTCATACGAATAGTGGGTGTCTGCCTTGCATCCTCCTGAAAAGGAAAAGAACATGGAGTAACTTTTATGTGTAGCTTAATTATTAAGTGGGATGGCTATGATAATGCCTTTTATGTCTAGAAACATTTCAGCTGGGTGGTGAAAGAATATATCTGGAATGAATGCAATTTCATAAATTTAAGTGGACCATGACTGAATATGAAACCTGTCTGAAACTTGCATATCCATAATTAAGATACTTGTAAGAATTAATGGATGGTAGGGATTGACCTTGAACTTTGCTGATGGATTTGACCTCTGAAGGACATGAAACCAATTCCATTGAATTGCTCACCCAAAGGACTATCATGATAGAACCCAAGTCTGTCTTCATTGGCCTTCCTACCGAAAATTATGATTTTAGTGATTAACCTTGACCTTGCTTCGTTAACATGACGACTGAAGGTCACGTAACAATGTCCTTTGATTGGCCATCTCAAGAACTATCATGATAGACAACAAGTTTGTCTTAATCGGCTACGTCTATGCAGAAATATACATATTTTAGACAAGACATCATTTTGCGGTGGTGGCCATCTTTAATTTATACGGATTTATGTCGTTCCAAACAAATTTTTTCGTGGCTTCCCATCTGAAAAGTTTCTATATATATATATATATATATATATATATATATATATATATATATATATATATATATATATAGACGAACATATATGCCAATTTTGGCAAACTTCCAAAATAGCATAATCTTAACATCTTAGCACCCCACTACACCGCAAATACATAAATACAATCACCGGACATGGATGGCAATACAGCATAATTTCAAACAATACACTGTACAAGATGCGTGATACATCTCTACTGCCCATAAAAGTCATCCACAGGCCATTACTAACACCAAGTAAAACAGTGGAAGATGAGAAAGTACTCAAAGTGCTGCAAAATGGACGTGCATCAGGTCCTGAGCAATGGACAATTGAAAAACGCAAATGACATTATGTCGAAACCAAACACGAACTTAATCAATTCAGCTTTTATGCACCCATCGATGCTGTAGGCCACGGCACCCACATCGCGCTACCCAGTTGGCACAAGCCTTCGACATAATTAAACTCGCAAAGATCCTACGTCAGGCCAGTTGCAATGAAGATGCTACTAGTGAGACTACTACTTGCAAACAGCAAGCTGAAAGTACGAGTCAAGTCAGTCACGTCTGTAGAGTTTGAGACATTAATCAGCTCCTCACAGGGAGATGGTCTATTCCATGTGCTCTTCACATGTTACCCTGCTGCTGCATTGAATTCTGTGAAGGAAACTTCCAGAAGACCAAACCCCATGATGGGTGCATAAAAGCTGAATTGATTAGGTTCGTGATTGGTTTTGACAAAATGTCATTTGCGTTTTTCAATAGTCCATTGCTCAGAACATGCACATCCAAGGGCTGGAGGGTTCGGCAGCGCATCCTTTTTCCAGCTTGTAGTATCGCAGAGCCTTGTTCAGCTCCGAGTCTGGTGAGGCCATGGCAGTCTGCAACTACTGGACCACATCTGACAGATACTCCCGATCCTTGTAGAAACCTTTAGCTCACAGGAGCTGCTCGACGTTACTCCCGCCCATGATAAGGTATTCGAGGAGGCAGATCTGTCCCTTGCCAAGTCCTAGATAGAGCTTCACAGCTGTCAGCTCCTCTGTCATCTCAGCACTGGAGTTCTGAGCGAGCTCATCTGGTGTCTTCTTCTTGTAGTCCTTCAACTCCCTCCGGAAGACATCATAGTACTTCTCGCATAGCGTGAGACTGGACATGTTTAAGATGTCTCAATAGAGTGATGAATATTCCTGAGTACCAACCCGGCCACCTGGCAGATGCAGACTGGGAAGATCTTATTAGCTCTCTCGACAGGGGACGCAGACGTTTAACCGAGTTGTATACTCAGTGCTTAAACAATGACGTCAACGGTACAGTTCATGAAGCAACTGCCTGAGAGCCAGGCGAGTCTTCAGAAGGTGGAGAACCTGCTGCGAACCAAGACACAGAAGTTACTGACCAAAGCAAAACCTCTGGCAGTCCATGTCGCCAGTAATGTGGCGGCGAATGTGGCCGTGGTGAAGATGACAGGGGGAAATGACGTTCTTCCAAGATCATGGGTGAATAGTGAGAGATGGATCACGAGACCCCTGCAGCATATGAGGCATGGGGTGCCAAAGGGCGGTGTGTAGCCCATAGTCGAGCACGCGGACTGAGGATCGCCAATTCCTAGGAATGGTGGACCACCCACAAGGCGTGCCCCTGCAGAGGGCCAGTACCCTAAGCACTGCTACATATTCTCTTGGCCGACTGCGTGATCCTCCTAAGCCCAACTATTTCACTAGGGGTATGACTAGTAGGTTTAAGCTGTCTGTATATGACTATGACTCTGTCACTCACACGCCTAGAAAGCAGAGCTAGGCGATCTTGCTCACATGGGCGAGGCATGCCTCGGTTCAGAGGACACTGTTGCCCCTATCTCCTTCCTAGACTTCGATGAAAGGGGAGACCCTCGGGAGATCCGAGGTACCATCCCAGCCCAAGATCTCATTGGGAACACTGATACGGTAGGACAATCGGCCATTAACAAGGCCAAGACTGTATACAAGGGGATGGGCATCAAGGAGAGGGTGACGATGCGAGGTATGCTCCGAGTCGATGAGGCTGGAGCCATCAAGGTTATGGCTGAGTCCTATGCACAGGACCTGGTTAAGGATCTCCTGAAACCACGGAGCTCATTCCAACAGGATGGAGAGAATCTCAAGACAGGCACCCTCGGCTTGAGCCATATCACTGTCGACGGCCAAACAGGTGCTACCACCAGACCCCGGCTACCAGAGGTGAAGAAGTCAGAGTTCTTTGGTTTGCCGTTTAAGACCACAGGATAGTCATGGCTTCCCGTGCATGTATCATACAGATACTGGTTGTACTAGACACTGTGGGTGCTGACACAGGCCCTCTACGCTATCTTCTCAGCTGCTGCTGGGACTTCATGCTTGACGCCTCCATCGCACCCTTCGTATCCACTGGAGGTGCAGGATTTCCTGCTCTGCAGGTGAAAGAGCTGGTGCAGGAAGTACCGCCGCTTAGTCTCCCAGATATAGACGAGGCTACCAGCGACCAAGTGCTAACCATCCTCCGCACGCATGTCTGTACCATTCGACAGTAGGCCGGCCGATGCTGGCAAGGTCGTGCGGATCATTGCCCCATCAGGTCATGGGAAAGACATCTTGCTGCCGGCTCTCCTGGCCGAACATCTACACGCTCAATACATCCTTCTGTTGTCTAACTTCTGAGGCAGTTGACAGTAATGATCAATGGTACAATGGCCCAATCACCAAGACGCAGAACCTACAAGCACTGATGGAGAAGCTGCTGGCAGCACGACTGACAGAACCACTTGTTCTAGTTATCGATGACCCTGCAATGGACCAGAAGACAGTCACCTACCTCAGCAACATCACCAGGCGCATCCGGCAGACAAAGATAACTGTCTTCATCCTCTTTCAGAAGTACACCCGCGAGATCTCACCAGACATCTGCCACAATGCCCGGTTGGTATACTTCAGCTCCAAGTGTGGACCAGCCCTGCTCGAGACCATATACGACAGCCTAACCCTCAAGGAGACCAAAGGGGACTCAGGTGTACAGAGGGAAGCTGAGCTGCACCACTCCATCTTCAGCAACAAGGAGAGAGGTGAGATGTTACACTTCAAGCCATCTCTGGAAAAGGTGCAGACCTTCACCTACAAGCTGAATCCAGCGAGGAAACGAGGCTGCTCTATGCGTCATCGCTGACAGACTGTCGCAGCTGCCGCAACTTTTTTCATTCATCAGAAGGCTGCGCTGTCTCCGCTACTTCGTCCGCGGTCTCTGATACTTCGTCAGATTCTTGAGGAACATCGTTAGAAGCTTGAGGGACTTCGTCAGAAGCTTGAGGAAATTCGTCAGAAGCATGTCACTTAAACTCTACCCACTGAGGGTCAGAGTCCAGGGCTCTCGTCTTCTGGAACTACTCACGGAAGATCCACTTTGTACATGCGCGACGAGCATCTGACTTGCAAGCGGATTTGATGAGGTAGTCCTGGTAGTTATCTGGGAATTTCGGAAATGCTGCCAAATCACTGGCTAATCTCCTGCGCCCTTCTTCATTGAAGATGTGCTCAACAGCCTCCTTGCGGCCAACAGTGAACCCCTCCTGAGTACCTTCTGCATTGCCGGTGTCATGGCTCTCCGCTACAGCAGCACTGATCTCCTCCCTGAAGTAGTTCTTTGCTCCAGACTGGAGGCTATCCCACATCTCTCGCTCTTCCAGGCTATGGAAGTTAAATATGGCATCCCACTTCCCGACCGTTAGTAGATCTTTGGGGTCGACCCTCGCCTTTTTGAGAGCTAGAATAACATGACTGTTGGTTTGGGCCCCAGGAGGTAGGTCGAGTGTCTTGCCCTGGGTGCTGTCAAACTTCCAGTAGAGTATCCGAGTCAGGAGTTCTTTTGTACTACGAGCCGGCACTCCTTCCTCTATGGCGGCCAGTATCTTCGCATCAGACGGAGGTGTGACCTTGGCTTGCTCGTGGATAATGTTGATGTCACGAATCAGTCCTCGGACCCTGTCACAGTGGGACAGTGCACACCATGCCTGTCGTGCTGCCTATAGACAATCTGCTGGAGAACTTTACCAAACATGGCAGCCCTTTAACCCCTCTATATACCCAGACCTTAAACATGCTGCAGTGTGTGCAACATCCAGATGGGGCCATTGAACCTGCGACATCGCACTGCACTGATCCACGAAAGGACTGCCTGATGGTCATTCGACCCAGTATACACGATGAGTACCTGTTGTCCGCTGCTGGCAAGTACATTGACGTTGCAATCTCGGCACAGATCCACGAGATCAATAGCATGACACTCGAGTTCAAGGTTCAGAGCACAATAGAACAGACGGTAGAGCTCCCGCAGGTTCTGAACAGGTGGAAGATCATGCAAAGCAACAGCTCCGTGAACATCACCTATGTGAACGATGAGTACCGAGTCCTAGGTCCGCTGGCTCGTGGCCCAAAATTATATGCGAAGGGAAAGGGGTGCTATGCTGTGGGGTGCAATGAGGGGTTCACGGAATTCGTACTACGGGTAGGTGTCGAGAAGCCCATGGCAGTTCCACTCTTAACGCTCCTCGAGAACACACCCGTGAATCTGGCTGCCATGCAGGATAAGCTGTTCCTCCGGGTGTACACTGAGCAGCGAGCAGATGTGATGATGAATGCTCCAAGACTTCATGTTTGGCATGACGAGAATGACCAGGAACTGAAGCAAACTGGTTCCAAACAACAGATTGTGCATGTGAAGCAAGAACACCAGCAGGTCCAAGCCACAACTAACCAACGGGTAGAGCTGACATTGCATCGTGGTGCATCGGACTGTGTCGCTGTTGCGGTCCTGGTTCAGAAGGGAAGAGCCATCCAGCAGGTGGATAAACTAGACAACTTCAAGCTTGTGGCTGCTGGGACCAATGTTCTTGGTGAGGTACGCGAGCTAGCTGATTTCCAACTCTACAGACAGAGAACTAAGCCATATGCGCTTCTGTGACTAACCAGTGGAAGCGACGACGTCGAGTCAGCACTTGAAGGCCGTCCCCACCTCGAGGGCAGGTACATCCCACCTAATCAGGGCAACCGGCTCAGCTTCAACATCAGAACCCTCGTAGCTGGGACTCGCTCATTAGGTGTGATGGTACTTTACTTTGGCTATGCTAAGGTATGCGTGTCGAACACATCACGTATTCAGCTTGAGCGTGCATAGAGCACGACTCCTGTCATCACCGCTGCAGCTGCCACCACTACTATAAGCTCTGCTGTCTTCTGACCTGTCGATGATTAATTGTCGAGCGTTGGCTCAGATACAGCCTCGTAGTACTCATCGAGACTCTCATCTGCCTCTTTGAGGCTCTGGTTGGCCTGAGCTCGTGTTGGCGTCGGCGTGCCTCCCTCTGGCGCATATGCTAGAGGGCTTTGCTGTACTCAAACTTCTCCGTAGACAGCTTCTCCATCGCCTGGTTATGACGCTCACGCTCGACCTCTGCCGCCTTCTTGTCGGCGAAGCTGAGTCCCCAGTTCGCTAAGGCAAACACGCCCGCATTCAAGATTGCGGATGCCATGCTATAGACTCCAGTTTAAAGCTACTATATAGCTGTCCTCCAGCGACGGATCCCCAAAGCGATGTATGAACCAGAGGCTTATGAAGATCCAGTCGAGGATATAGATGATGAGGACTATGAGGAGGACTATGATGAGGAGGAGGATGCAGATGACTACGATGTAGCGTAGACCGCGGGTGAGTATGATGATGTAGAGCCTGAATCCCGCAAGCTAGTACACAGAGCGAAAAGAATCTATTGCACTTACGTAAAAGGTTCTATCGGTCAGCTGGCAGCAGTTGGGGCTGTGATCGCTCTGTTCACAATGAAGGCTGTTGAGACGGTCTGCAAGATCGCCAACAATGCTCTCCATGGGGTGGAGACGATTTCTGAAGCCATACCAGCCATCGGCTCAGGAGTAGGTACCTTCTTCAGAGTCGCAGGCCCTTGTCTCCCATACGTTGCCATAGCGCCCGTGGCCATCTGGGCAGCCGAACATTTAAGCTGTACTATATAAGGATGGCATCACTACGACCTGGTCAAGACCCTTAACTTCCGAGGGTTGGTCGATAATCTACGGTTCAGTGAGGATCCAGCAGAGATTAGATGCCAGTTTATGGAGGTGTTTGAGGAGGTCTTCAGTGATGGTCAAATGAATGACGGCCGCCTGTTCGTCTGTTTAGATTCCACCCAGGCCATGCGCGACAGGACGGGAGTGGACATCAGTGATGAAATCCGGGAGTTTATCAACCGGCTTTCTTGAGGAACTCTACTATCAGCCTGGCGGATATTACCATGAGCCGCCTCAACTACTCGAGGCTGCACGTCGCAAGGGCCACAACTTCACATTGGAGATAGTTAGCCAGTGGCTCATCCACCAGGCGATGTGGCAGATATACAGACCTCGTCCACGGCACATCAGGCATGCCCATTTCGAGGAAACTGTCCCGAACAGAGTTCACCAGGCGGATGTTCTATTCCTTCCACATGACTCGGTTGGTCATAAGACCTACAAGTATGCCATCACCATCGTCGATGTCGCTAGCAGGTACAAGGTGGCATTACCGCTCACAGACAAGTCAGCTGGCCAGGTGGCCCAGGCATTCCAGGGTGTCTACGAGGCTTTGGAAAATCCCCTCCAGTGGCCGGAATTGTTGAAGGTGGATGAGGGTAAGGAGTTCAGAGGGGAGACTGCAGCCCTCATGCGGAAACACGGTGTGGCGGTTAGGCGAGGCAAGGTAGGGCATCACTGTGCCCAGGCTATCACTGAGCGGTGGAATCGGACACTGGCAGAGAGACTGTTCCCACACAAATATGCCCAGGAAATGGCCGCGCTGAGTGAATGTTCTAGAGTATGGGTGAGAGGGCTGCCTGCTGTGGTGGAGAGATCCAATGCCGAGATTACCAGACTAATCGGGAAGAAGCCGGTAGAAGCTATCAGACACTCTTCTGGTCACAGCTCTAGTGGAGCGAACAAGGGAGATGAGTGCCTACCACCTGATGCTCTGGTTCGGTACCTGTATGAGCCCGGTGAGCTGGAAGGTGGTCGACGGAGTGCAACGATCCTAACTGGTCGATAGATGTTCACAGGTTTGACAGGTATGTGGAGGCGGAGGGGCGGCCTACACTGTACTACCTGGCACGCCAGCTCGGAGTGCCTAGGCGACCATTTGTCGTAGAAGAGCTTCAGCTAGTCCCTGAAGACACACAGCTACCACCCTTAGGGTGCTAACATGATACTCGATGGGCTCGGTATGGATCCCATCTGGCAGCACATGGGGCTTATCATAGTAAGTGGAGAGTCCGAGTTTTTCCTGCATACATCACCATATCCTGGCTGCGCATGCGTAGGCCTCGGTTTTTAGCTCTGTCCACACCGCCATGTAGGGCACTGTAGAACCTCTACCAAGAGACCTCATTCTGCCGCTCTGACATTCCTTTAGTCGAGCACTTACTTGCAGCTGCGCTCTCCACGTAGTAGCATTTGGAGCAGAGAGCGATGCCAAGAGCCTTCGAACACGAGGGTGAACGGTCCCGGAGTCCATCCAGACCATTTGTCCCAGGCTAGCCAGTCCCGCTTATGAGCCTGGTACTCTGCTCGCATCTCAGGGTGAATGACGTCGTCGCGGTTGGAGCCTGCTATAGCAATATACGTGGAGTCAGTGTCCATCTGCAGGTACTCAAAGCTGTCACGAGCTACGTAGCGATCGAGGAAGTCGTAGTAGAACCCCAGCATTCGCAGCTTCGCGAGCTCATAAACGGCTATCCCCACCGGGAAGGGCCTTTGAATAGTGGTTTTTGGCTTGCGACTCTGGAGCTCGTATGACTCACCGATCTCCTTGAGATCTTCGAACCATGCACTATGCAGGGCCTTGTCTACCACCCGTTCATCCTTCGTGAAGCTGGTGTTGCTATGACGTTCTAGGGCCTCGATGAGCTTCCCGTAGGCACTGTTGCCGAGGAGTTTAAAGAGATCTGCCAAGAGTGTTTTGCTCTTATCTACATCTCCTGAGCGGCGGGCCTCCGTAACATTCTCCACGAACCACTCGAATGGGCGCTTGGCCTCAGAGTCCATGGTGCGGTATACAGCAGTGATCTCCAGGCCATGGGGTATATACCACTTGAGGGTCGGGGCATACAGCAGCCACTTCTTGTCAGAGAGGGCACCGACCAGCTTCTGGGTGGTGGACCACTTCCTCCCTGTTCGCCCTGGATATCATGATTGCCTCTACCGGGATCTTGCGGTTATAGAAGAGAGGAAGCATTTCCTCGAACTTTGCCAACAGATCCTTTGGGACCTCTATATCCACCTCAGCAAACCCAAACCAGCAGCCTGCTAGGAGAGCCTCCTTAAAGCTAGCTACCCAATGGGCACCGGACCAATGGCGCACTTTCTCCTTACCACATGGCATCTCTTTGGCCATCATTGACAGGTACAGAGCATTTGCGTCGTAGCCGAGTAGACGTTGGCAGACATGCCACTCTGGCGGATTCTAGTCACACCGGCCTCGTGGTATCTAGTGAACATGATGCTGGGACCGCTAACAACAGCACTCTTCAGTATCTCGTAGGCTTCCTTGTCCGGTGAATAGAAGCTAACATCCAGCATGTGCTGAGCGGTTCCATGTAGGAGGTACTGCAGTGACACACCTGGGAGAGACACCGCGTCTTTGAGGATGTCTATTTCCTGTTCTGTGTAGAACTACCGCATCCGCTCTAGGGCTTCGATGAATAGACTGATGTCCAGGTTGTTGTAGTATCGCAGCCAGTCGGCGAATTTCCGCATTCCATGCTCACTGAATGTCTGGTTACACTGTTCCCACTCTGTTTGCGTCAAGAGGTAGCACCCCCCCCCCCCACCTTGAGCTTAGATGGCCATGCTGAGTAGTCAGGAAGACCTGGATAGTTGAGCTTCTCATGTGTGTCAAACCATTCATACGGGAGCCATCTCTTCTGCTGTGTACACCCATAAGCTTTGACCCATACCTCGTATGAGATGCCTGGGCCGAGGTAGTTCAGCACATCGAGAAACCGTAGCTCAGTTGTTATGAGGAACATGGTCTGACTAGCCTTCTTGGTGACTTTCACTGTACCTTTACTGTCTGTCAGCTTATCGACAAAGTACTTCTTGATGAGGTTCAGGTTAGACCGCCCAGATTTTAACCCCAGTACAGGCACTTGGTCACACCACTCGTTGATCAGTCGCTGCTGTTGCTTTGGGAGCTTGTACAGGTCTGTCGGTATGTACTGTGCCCTAACCCTTGTCAGGATTAGAGATGCCTTCCATTGGATCTCCAGCATGAACTCTCTGATCAGTTCTTTGGGGTCAGGATCGCAGAGGTGAGTGGGCTCACTTGTGGCGCCCTCTAAGGAGCAGCCAAGTGACACAGAGATAGGTATGTGAGTACTCTCGATCGTGAGAGTCTCCGTAGGATGAGTCTTGATACCATCTAGGAGTGCTTCGAAGTCGTAAACTATGAAGTGTGGGTATTGGACAGTCCGAACTCGTTTATGGACGCTTGGGTAGCGTTTTGTACAGCACTGTCACTGTAACACAAGCGTGCATCCAGAGGCTCTCAGCTTCTCCTCTCTGAGGACTGTCTTGCGGTATCTTTGTTCGGCATCCTCACCTCGCTGGTGTTGTGGACACCTGTGCCAGTGACAGCCTTGTTTTGCCGCCTGTACAGTTATCACCGTGGTGTTGAAGATGGCATGCCTTTGTAAACCTCTGCTGACAGTGACTGCAGACTAGTGTATGTGCCAGCTTGGAGATGTTCTTGATGTAGAAGGCCTGGTGGTCCAACACTCCGATGGTCATGGTGTCACGGTAGTGAGCCGCTTGCCTGATCATGTGCCAGGTGCCCTCTTCGGTTTGTTCATACATGCGAATGCCGATCTTGGCAAAGAACTCTACCTAATCCAGCTGATCCAGCGAGGTCTTGCGGACATCAGGTACTGTCTTGCCGTAGAACTGTGTGGCAAGTTCCCATGCAGGAGCTGTACTTCTATCAGCTCTCGCTCCTCTGTGGACTGCTAGACATCTCCAGAGACACATGTTGTCCCTGTAGGTGTCGAGGGCAGTTACTCTTCTTCTGTCGTAGCCAGTTTGGGAGGGGGCCTGTCCCAAGCAGAGGTTGGCGGTCGATGACAGCCATGACCTCAACGTTGATTGATCGAATGAAAGCCCACTTGGTGTTGGGTCGATCGATATTGTCTCTGTCGAGGCGGGCTTGCTCTCTTGGTGCCACCCAGTCCTGAGCTGCTCCTATCGTGTTCAGCCATGGGCTCCCTCGAGCATTCTTGTGGAAGAGCATCACCCTACAGTCTTCGATGTGACGGATACGATAGGTATGGGTGTAGCGGAGGTAAAAGGCGTTCTGGACAGTCTGTTGGATCTTTTTCATGATCTGGCCTGTGACGTCTCCTGCTAGACCTCTGAAGAATGTCCAGCGTACTTACCAGCATCCTCTATCTCCCTTTCGCCGAGACGATGGTCGAGAATGTGTTCGCCTTCTCGCCTCATGCTCCAGGCTAAGGGTTCAGACCTCCCCCTCACAACCCCCCCCCCCCCTTATGCTCAGACCTCAGCATTGCTTAACAATCCTGCGTTTGAGAGTTAAGCGCTCCAGTGGATGGGCCTCCATCCGCCTCGCTACAGTCTTGGCTTGCAAGCTAGCAGTCACCTCCTCGGCCAACTGACGATGCTCACGTATCCACTGCGCTTTCTTGTGGGGATTCCAAGGAGCCTCTTTGGTAAGCGCTGGAAACCTTCCCGTATTTATTGCTCGGGAGAGTCGCTTCTGCCACTCCTCGGCCTGGACCTGTCTGATCATCTGGAGCAGGTCGGAATTGCTTTGCAATAACGCAAAGCTGTGCAACAGTACTCATGGTGTATATCCCTGTGGATGCCTGTCTCTAAATGGGCATTCAGATGCTATTATGTGTGGCGATCAGTACCTGTGGGTGGTGTATATCCCCTGTCTGGGCGTTCAGACCTATTATGTGTGGTGCTGGCGATCAGTACCTCTGGGTGGTGTATCATCCCAGTGGATGCCTGTCTCTAAATGGGCGTTCAGACCCTATTATGTGTGGCGATGAGCGTTCAGACCTATTATGTGTGGTGCTGGCGATCAGTACCTGTGGGTGGTGTATATCCCTGTGGATGCCTCTCTCTAAATTGGCGTTCAGACGCGATTATGTGTGGCGATCAGTACCTGTGGGTGGTGTATATCCCCTGTCCGGGCGTTCAGACCTATTATGTGTGGTGCTGGCGATCAGTACCTGTGGGTGGTGTATATCCCTGTGGATACATGTCTCTAAATGGGCGTTCAGACCCTATTATGTGTGGCGATCAGCGTTCAGACCTATTATGTGTGGGGGCGATCAATACCTGTGGTGGTGTATATCCCTGTGGATGTCTGTCTCTAAATTGGTTTTCAGACCCTATTATGTGTGGCGATCAGTACCTGTGGGTGGTGTATATCCCGTCTGGGCGTTCAGGCCTATTATATGTGGTGCTGGCGATCAGTACCTGTGAGTGGTGTAAGTCCCTGTTTCTAAATGGGTGTTCAGACCCTGGTAGTAGTAGTGTCGGGATGATCCTACCTCCCTGCCAGCCGTTCGGCGATCCGTGGTGGCCCCCTCAACCCATGCCCTAGGGATTGAGAGGGTGGTGGGGCTCATGTGTCTAAATGGAAATCCAGTTGAGGGAGGTGGGGGCTCATCTGTCTAAATGGAAATCCAGTTGAGGGAGGTGGTATCATTTCGATCCCGACACTACTACTAGGGCTGATGCTGGTGCTAGTGCTCGTACTTGATGGGCATTCACTCGATCAATCTGCTTTCCCGTAGCTAATTTATGTGTCATTTGAATAGCGTCGACTATCCAATGCGAAATAGTATCTTTCGAGGCATGTAGATGGGGCGCCTTGAGACAGAGCCAAAAAGATTTTGGATCATCACTCGACTGCTGAGTACGTTTCTTGAAAATTTTCAGACATCGGACTGGACACCAAGTAGAAGAGCTGGGATCGTGTCTGATTAAAATTGGCAAATTGATCGGTTGACCTGGATATTTAAGCGACTGATTCGTTGACAAAAAGCAAAGATTGTGGTAATAGTCGTAAACCTTCACCCCTGATGACAAAGCGGTCTTGTTCAGCAGAAAGCAAATGAATTTCGCTTCTCCTCGCCGGTACTGCTGTAACCTAGAAAACTGTTAACAGTTTAATATCTATAGATCTAATAGGTTCAAAGGGAGCATGCCCTAACACCTGAAGCGACAAATTTTGCTGCTTGCTCAGAAAAGCCACTCAATTGCTTGCTGCTTGATAATATCTATGCAGTAAGTTTTAACATTTCCCGTCTGTTGTGAGGATACAGACCCCTGTTCTGGGATATCAGATCCCATCTGACTGGAAGCGACACCGGATTGCACCCCAGAAGGTCCAGCAGATCCGTAAACCATGATCGGCCCAGCCAATGAGGAGCGATCAGTAGTACTTGGCATGTGCTTTCTCTTATCGTTTCCAGAATTTTTGGAATTAAAATTGATGGAGGGTATGCATACACATACATCCCTTTAGCACTGATTGCCAGTTGCTCCACCGCTAATCCTAACAGGTCTGGGATTGGAGACACGCAAGTGGTCATCTTTGTGTTTCCTTTCATCACACAGATCCACGTTTGGCTTGCCCCAATGATTGAAGAGGACTTCTGCTACCGATTGGCTGAGCTGCCATTCTGTCGGATGATAAACCGTCCTTCGGCTGAGCGCATCTGCTAGGATGTTCAATCTGCCCGGAATGTGTTCTGCCCGAAGAATGACATTCTTCTCTTGGCACGACCAGAGAGGCCTCCAAATCATTATGCACAACTCTGGTGACCTCGTCCAGCCTTGGCAGTTTAAATAAGACACCACTGTTGAATTGTCTGTCCTTATTAGGAGTACTTTGTATCGGATTCGGTCCTCGAACCTTTGAAGTGCTAATGCTACCGCTAATAGTTCTAAGACATTTATGTGTTTCTATACATTTGTCAAATCCCATTCAGCCGACACTGACAGATTGTCCAGTAGCGACCTCCCAGCTTGTCGCAGAGATGTTCGTGAAAATGGACATCTGTGGCTGAGGAGGCTGTAATGGAACACCTCGCAGGAGATTTGGTTTTGATAGCCACCACTGAAGGTGGTATATCACTGGTTCCTTTACTGGAATTTTCAGACAACAGATCTGTTCTCTGAGACCAGAATGACATAAAGTACATTTGAATCGGCCTGTGTCTGAGTGTTGCATAAGGCACTAGCTTCTCCAGGGATACTAGAAAACCAAGTATCTTGAGAAACTGACAAGATAAGCTCCTACAGAAATTGACCCCGGGACGGCTAATAGGCTCCTGACTCGGCTTTCCACCGGAAGTCATACCGTCTTTGAGATTGAACAGTATTCCCAGGTAAACAAATTCCTAAGGAGTCAATTCTGACTTCTCCAGATTGACAATCCAACCTACCTCTCTCAATAGAGCTAGGACAATTTTCAAATTGCTGCACAGAGTGACTGGGTTCCCCACCTTCAGCAGCCAGTAAGTATGAACAACTATGTTTATCCTGCGAATCAAAGTACTCATGGCAAGAGCCACCTTAGTGAAGACCCTGGGAGCTGTTGTCAGATCAAACGGCAATGCATTCAATGCCCAGACCTTGTCCTGGAATGCAAACCACAGGTATTTCTGAAAAGGCATTGACATTGGAATATGAAAATAAGCATCCTTCAGCATGCCCTTCCTCAGGCCTGTCATCACAGCAGCCACCGTTTCCATTTGAAACCATGAGAAGACTTTTGTTTTTGCAAAATAGACAAATTTGTCTGTACTCAGGAATTGACTCGGTACCTGGCAGTAATGGTACTTCCCGGACACTGGCTGAGCAGGATCCTGGAGTTTATCTCTGTTAGTTATTTTGAGCTAGTCTTTCGATAACAGACATTATCATAATAGTACATCTGATAAGTATTATTCAAAGTAGAAACAGCAACCAGTTAAATTAGTTTCTAAATATTCTACAGCTTGTCTGTATAGTTGCCTTGAAATTGGGATTCTGGGAATTCAGAACTCAAAGGATATAAATTGATTCCAACGTGTGTAAAAGCTGGAAAGGGCTTTGTTAGAATTGATTGGGGCATAGTTGGAAATCGACTTCTATTCAATATTATCATGCTAGAATGTAACTAGTAAACTATGTATGATTACAGTATTCTGCGGCTGTAGTAGTAGAAACATCCCACAGCTGCAATCATTCCTCCTTTTGCTTTTGCCCACTTTCTTGTCCTCAGCCGAAATGCTTAGCTCAGGTCCATTCTTGATATGATGTACCGAGTCTTTCTTGAGATCACCTCGTAGCATGCTTAAGAGATTTATACAATGACGTCCTTTCCTGGATTTGCTGGATTTGCGAATTCCAAAGCTCGCTGCTGGTGTGTCTTTTGGCATCCTTTTGGCATCCTTTAGCACATGGCCAAACGGACATTGTTGGGCGACTTTTACAGACACTGGCGATGTATTACAAATCCTGATGGTGCGCAGGTGTTTGCGGTAGCAGGCACCAAGTTTGTCTAGAGCTGCCTTTGGAGCTCCCCAGCTGTTACTGCTATACAGCATCAAGGATACATGGGTTGCATTGTATAAACATAGTCTTTTTGTCAGGGCATCGTTGATCTACGAATCGATAGCTCCCAGAAGGTCTGGAAAGCTATGTTCCCCATGATGCAGCATGCAGCAATGTCAGCAGTACTGCAAAGCAGTGAGCACAGGATTTTACTTTTCCTCCATGGTTCGCCGTAAGGAAGTGGATCATCAGTTTGTTTAGTTTCATGCTATGTGGACAAGTATGTGGGTAAACTCTGTTTTGGATTCATTAATAAAGATTCTCAATTTTTAGTTTGCTTGCAGCTACTGGGAGAAGTTCTCCAAGCGGTTTCTTTTCCTCGTCTATGAAGTCTATGTCATCGGCATACATGTATTCTATCTCTAGCGTTATGGACATTGGGCGGTTTGGTTTTGTCGAATTTTCCCGTGCAGAATTCAATGCAGCAGCAAGGTAATAGGTGAAAAGCACATCGGATATACCATCTACATGTGGGGAACCGATTGATGTCTCAAACTCTAGACTTCACTGACTTGACTCGTACTCTCAGCTTGGTGTCCGCATGTAGTAGTCTCACTAGTTGTAGCTCATCTTCATTTCAACTGGCCTGACGTAGTACATCTTGGATCTTTGAGCGCTTAATTGTGTCGAAGCCTCGTGGCATGTCAATTCCCATTTTGTGGAAATCCCAGTGTGTGGACATGACTATTGACACAAGCAACCGTTGATCCCATACAATGTCGGCGCAGCTGCGTCCACATTTGAAGCCAGTTTGACAGGATCAGGTGAAGTCACCGATCTTGTTTCGGATGCGGCATAGGGTAACATTGAGTCAGACGGAAGGGCTTTTTTTGTCGATGTGGAAACTCTTGCTGTCAAGGGTGATAAGTCTGTAGCTTCGACTTCTTCGTCAACTTCCATGCCTTCTCATTGACCTCTTGCTCTGTGTCCCTTGATGCAACGATGGACAAGGCTATGTAGTCATCCCAGTCTTGGTGGCCATTGACACACTGGAGGACAAGGCTATGTAGTCATCCCGGTCTTGGATGACTGTGGCTTGACCTTTGTCGGCCCTTATGACTACAAAATGGTTGCTTTTTAGATTGAGTAGTGCAAGTTATTCTGACACCAGACCGATTGGTAGTGTATTGTCATTACACTGAACTATCAAAAGTTAAATGGTTAACAAAAAAGAATCAAGACGTACCAAGCTAAACCATGTCTGTGTCTGGCTACATCGCAAGCTTTGACTAAGCCGCCACAGTGACTCAAGGCAAAGGAGAAAACTCCATTTGCAGCAACGACGTCATCAACTGCTGCTTGACATATACACCTGTGCAAAAGTTAAGCACCACCCTATTTTTACGCACATGCGAGGGTATATTCATGTGCTATGAAGAAAGCAATAGCATAAACATGTATGTACCCATCCATCTTAGTGCAAGAGGTAATAATGCAACTAGAGGAATGCTGATTATGATGGTGGGGAAACACTGTATGTTTTTGTTTGAACTTGAAAACGAGGCCTGAATATGGTTACGTTGACACAACTGACAACTATTGCCCTACAGTTGACACACGTGGCTAGATTGTCATTAATGGTGTCTGAAAACGAAGTTTAACATCTGTGCACGAGTTTGAGACTGTCATTATTAATACCGGGTATATCCACCTTGTGCCTGGATGACGGCCTGGACACGACGTCTCATGCTGGTCACCAACCGACTGATACGCCATTGTGGTATTCGTTGCCATTCAAGATGGAGTGCGTCTGTTAATTCCTGTAGGTTCTGCACAGGAGGATCCCTCCTTCTCACCATGTTTCCCAGAATGTCCCAGATATGCTCAATAGGGTTCATGTCAGGGCTCCTTGCTGGCCATGGTAGGGTTTCGATGGCATTCTGGCGGAGGTATTCATGCACAGCTCTAGCACGATGTGGTCGGGCGTTGTCATCCATGAATATAGGGTAGGTTCCAGGTGCATGATTTACAAAATGAGGGACCACAACTCTATCCAGTATGGAATCTTGATATCTTTGTCCATTTAGTGTTCCAGGTACAGTCAACAGATCCAGCTTACAATCAAATGAGATGCACCCCCATATCATATCGGAACCTCCACCAAATGGAACTTCTTCCATGATGTTACGTTGGTCGTACGCCGTGCGTCTGGACCTCCATAAACGAGTTCGACCATCTGTGGCATGAAGCAGGAACCGACTTTCATCGGACCAGTGTACCCGTCTCCAGGATCTCATGTTCCAGTGTCTTCTTTCGTTGCACCACCTCAGACGCTCCTCTTTGTGGTGTGCAGTGAGGAGAGGACGTCTGACAGGTCTCCTAGCTTTCATGCCAGCAGCATACAGTCTCCTTTTGACGGTAGACATTGACACTCTATTGCGCGTTTCCCATTGCTGGCTGAGCACTCTGCTGTTGGTGAATGGAGATCTCCTAACAAGGTGTACTAGGGCTCGATCATCACGGGCAGTAGTCTTCTTCGGTCTTCCAGATCTAGGCCTGTCCTTCACCTCGTTAGTTTGCCCATGTTTTGCAATCAAACGACTGATTACAGTATGGTTAATGTTCAGCTGTCTGCCAATCTCTCTGCATGACATACCAGTGGTATGCATGCCTATGATTTGCCATTTCACACGATCGCTTAACCTTCGTCTTGCCATAGCGGTTCACAATCAAGAGCTAATTCTCTCTGTACAAATAAACCACGGTCATGAACACAAAATTCCTAATCTTGTCGCCTAAATCTGTATGTAATGTTCTACACCTCAAACTGGACTTTTACATAACTGAACACGTGTGCTGTTTCCCGCCACGCACGGACATCAAGCGGCGTGAAGTCATGCATGCATGTGTATTTCGTACTTGGAATTATGTCAGCTAACGCGGGGACAAAAAGTATGGCAGCCTAGTTGTACCATCATGTTTCTACGTTCTATTGTTTTTGCTGGTGCTTAAGTTTTGCATAGGTGTATATATCAATTGCAGATACTTTACATCATCCACTGCTGACACCGTCTTGACCGGCAGCTTCATTGAGATCCAAGACACGAAGTTATGCACACAGAGAAAAGCTGATAATTTGTGAGCAAAGAGCTACCACTTGAAAACATAATCACACACATACAGTTAAAATGGGTATAAGACAGGACGAGCCTTAAATAGACAAAATATGGTGAAGTGTTTGACAAAAATCCGTCTTAAGGTCCCATCAACTTTTGGCTCTGAAAGGCATATTCTAAACATAATTTGACTGCAATGGCTTCCAATCAAATAATTTCAAAATATTCAAGAGTTTTCATGTATGGCTGTCTTGAAAATGAGTGATTCATAGCGCACAATGTTACTTAACCCTTTCCCTGTCAAATCACTGAAAAAGTACATGTTTTATTTTGCATGCTTAACACTGGAAGACGTTGCTGACTAAGGCATATTAACCTCGAAATATTCAACAGCTTTCATATTTGATTGCGATGAAACAGAAATCGAAATTACCGGTGAAAGGGTTAACAATTTAAGGCCAAATATTCATCATGAAATTCAAAAAATGTGTTGAGCGAATATCCATTTGCAGGACACGCATTTGTTAAATGCTATCACTAGAATGACAACTGCAGACTGAAATACATGTAATTTTCTGCCAGCTTGACTATTAAATGACTTATGACAGATTTCAAAACATCAGCAAATGTTATTTCAATGCACCCCCACCCACCCCAAAAGACCCAGCCTAAAGAGAAATTTGAAGGCAAATACGTATATAATTAAAATCAATGAAGTGAAATTATCAACAGTATAATTGTGAACATATGATGGACAATTCACAAGAAGTCCTATGACACAAGTGAAATTATTCAGAGATCATATCTGATCTGACAATTAAAAGGTTAATTTATCTGAGTTTTGCCGGAAGTGATTGGCAGGAAAATGTATGAAATGGTATGTAATTACCTCACATGTTGGCTTATGGCACAATATATAGTGACATATCTAGCTATGTCATGACTAAATGAAGCATCCGTGAAGCATTCAGATTGTATGTCTGTAATGGATTTACTACTTAATAGAAATTTGGGTTCATATTTTGAAACTAATTTCCCTTAGGCAGCAACAGCAGCCAGTCAAATTAGTTTCAAAACATTCTACAGCTTGCCTGTATAGTTGACTTGAAGTTAGGATTCAGCATTCTGGGAATTCAGGACTCAAAGCATATAAATTGATTCCTAAGTATCCAAAAGCTGGACGGAGCTTTGATAGAAATGCGTGGGCATAGATGGAAATGGACCTCTATTAAAAATAATGAGCATGCTAGAATGTAACCAGTAAACTATGGCTTATTTGAGAGAGGGAGGGAATGCAGGATGGATGGTGGAGGCAGAGAAGAGGAAGAAGAAGGGAGGGAGAGGGTGGGTGGGAGAGTACACAACTGAGAACCCAATGAACTCTGACATAATAATAGCTTGAAGGAAATTTCAATTTCTCTTTCTCCGAGATCTAACAATGCTCACCATTCTATTACTTCTGATACAGCTAGCCCTGATAGCTGGGCCCTAGGATTTTAGACTTAGTAAGCTTTACCGACTCCTGGAACCGGGTACTCGGCTCCCAACTGCCAAGTACCCGTTTGCCATGAAGCTCATATTGTTGGCATAGCGACCAAACAAAAGATACCCATGGCTTGCCTCCATGGGGCTGGGAGGCTTGGTCCGTAATAGAATGGTGAGTATTGTTAGATCTCGGAGAAAGGGAAATTGAAATTTCCTTCATTCTCATTCGATCAATACTCACCATTCTATTACTTCTGATATACTCCAGATTTAGTCAGTAACCTGGTGGGAAGGGGCAAGCCATCAATTGCTACTTTTGCCCCTGGGAGAAAGAGCTAGACTTAAACTTGATTAATGGAGACATAAAAGGACCATCAAGTTAACGGAACCGAATCACATTCGCATCACTTCCCCCACCCCCTTTTCCCCTAAGAAAAGGGAGAGAACTCACGAACATGCATCTCGCCTGAAAACACAAATATGCCAAGAGGTTTAACTGCTCTTTGCATATATTAGCCAGGGAATGAGCATGAATATATAAGATGAATGAACATGATATATAGACATAATACAAAAAACTCTCAATCTTGAATTACCTCATGATATTTGAATTCCAGACGTGGAGCCTCCAACCATTCGCTTGTCTGGCCATCAGTGATACAATCTGGTTGACATCCTCTCGCTCGACCATGTCTGCTTCTTAATTCTTTCTTACAAATGCCAAAAAAGGGAGAAGAGCGGTGTGGTCGTATAGCTATCGTTTCAAAACAGCTAAAGTGAGTGGATTGGCGGAGTCTGACACATCCCTCATATAGTAATCCGTGAAAGAGGAGTCACAGTGCCATTGTGCAACAGCCATGATGTCCTCCAACGGAACACCATTGTAAAGGGCAGTCGAGGTGGCTATTCCTCAAAACATTGTGTGCCCTTGCGCATTGCACCTGGTGCCCAGTCGCAATCTCATGGGTAGTCTGAATGCATTCGACTACCCAACGAGAGATAGAATCCATGGATGCGGCACCATATGACTTCTTATGGCAGACACACAGATGGCTATCATTCGACCGTACCGAGTCTGTCCATTTCTTGTACTTAGTCAAAGCATGGACTGGGAACCAGAGACTGGCATCACGATCAAACTTAGTTAGTTACGGTATAATGATTGGTTTGCCGAGATATCTCAAAGATTGTTTCTTTGACATAAACTCTGCTCTTGGCAGTAGACGCAGACCCTCTCCGGAGACAATAAATCAGTCCCTTTCTCCTGAAAGCGCATGGATCTCACTGCGCCTTCTAGCTGAGGAAGCTGCCAATACAAAGACCGCCTTTAGAGTCAAATGCTTTAGACTAGCCGAATGCAACGGTTCGAAAGGGTGCTTGGCCAGTACATTAAGTACTAACGATAGACTCCAGGCTGGAATGACTACCGGTTGTCTCAGTCGGAGATTGCTCATTCCCTTCACCATCACATTCAACTGGGCCACCTCTGGACTATCCCTGTTGGCTAGACAAGAGATAACTGATGCCAAAGCTGACTTGTATCCAGCAATTGTGACAGGAGCTAGTCCTGAAAAGAACAGCTCACAGAGAAAGTTTGCTATTTGCTGAATAGTAGATTGAAAGGTATCAATACCCTTTTCTTCACACCAGTCTGCAAATCTGTTAACCTTGTTGTTATATGACTTGAAGGTTGACCTCCTTCTCGCAGCTGCGATGAAATCTGCAGCTTGTCGAGAAAAGCCTTCCGACGTGGAACATTGTTTGATAACATCCACGCAGTCAATTTGAACATTTCGGGACGCTCATGTAGGAAGCGTCCCTTGGCCTGGGAGATTGTGTTCGGAATCTCGGGTAACTGCACTCGATTTTCCACCAGCAGAACTAGAAGATCCGTGAACCAAGCACTGCTGGGCCAAAATGGCGCTATTAGCAGGACCAGGCACAGTTCCTCCCTGATCTTCACCAATATCTTTGGTAGAAGAATGGTGGGTGGGTACGCGTAAGCATGCATCCCTCTCCCCTTATCGCCAGAGCGTCTGTATTGACGGCATTTGGATCTTGAATCGGCGAGACATAAGTCATGATTTGAGCATTTTCCTTTGTGGCGACCAAGTCCACGTTTGGTTTGCCCCAATGCTCGAAGATCCTGTGAAGAACTGGAGGGTTGAGAGACCATTTTGTTGGCAGAATCCTCTGTCTGCGAGATAACACATCTGTCAGAATGTTCAATCGCCCAGGAATGTGAGCTGGTTTCAAAACAACTGAGTAATTCCTGCACCATTGAATCAAGTGCCACACCTTTATACACAATGTGGGTGACTTGGTCCCGCCTTGGCGATTTATGTATGATACCACTGTCGAATTTTCCGACCGTATCAATATCACCTTGCCCCTGAGTTTTGGAAGAAATTTCTCCAATGCCAGTTCCACTACCATCATTTCCAACAGATTGATATGCAGCTGGCTCTCTTGGAGAGTCCATGTGCCCGAAACCTGGATCTCTCCCAGGCAGCCCCCACCCCACCCCTCCAGCAATGCATCCGTGTACACGGACAGCTGGGGTGGGGTAGGTGCAGCGAATCTAGGAGATTCTGACGCTTCTTCCGCCATACAAGATGCAACATTATTGGCTCCAAAACTTGTACCAGCTTTGACAGGGGTTCTGTTCTCTGTTTCCACAGAGACATCAGATACAACTGGACAAGTCTTCGCATCAGAGCAGCGTACAGGAGTACCTGCTCCATGGAGACCATTATGCCCAGAATTTGAAGAAACAGCCTCGCCTGAATGTGGTTTCCCAATCGAAAACTCTTGAGGATGGCTAACAGACACACCACTCTGGGCTCTGATGGGTACATCCTGCCTTCCCCGAGATTGAATCGCATCCCCAAATAAACGAAATGTTGAGTGGGTGTCAGTTCGGATTTCTCCTTGTTGACCATACAGCTTAGATCTGAAGGTAACTTCAGAGTCAGAGCAGTATCCACTCCTAACCTGGCTGCCGTGTCCACCTAGATAAGCCAATCGTAGGGTTGGGCGATATTGCTCAAGGCATGACGATATCGGTATCTCATTAAAATACCGCGGTATCACGATATATCGTCATTTGGGTGGGGTGTGGAGTTAGGGTGTAAACATACAATAACATGTATTTCAAATTGGTGGTGTCTACAAGTTATTTTCATTAAATGTGTTGCATTGAACGCGTAAATTGAGATCGCCATGATTGCCATTTCCGCATATTTAATACACACAATTCCACACTTTGACACCCTTCAATATACAGTTTAAAGCAACGAATGCAATGCAACTAACCGTATTCATCACAAATAAGAAAAATAAAGGATTTTCTTCTGTTCTTGTGTTGTATTTTGTGTTATCTTTACCTCACGACAACTGTCAAAAGATTGAGCATGGAATACGCATTAACTTGATTGCGCAGAAAGGAATTCCGCCGAGCGAAATCCGATTGGCCGCCGTATCATACTTGAGCCAATCAGGATTCACACTGCAGAATTCCGACAGCTGTTATCACGCCCGCCGCTAGCGTGGACGATGCAAATTAATAAAATAACACTGCATGATTTTGAACGAGGACCAGCGTGAAGACTGGAAACAATTATATCAGATTTTATTTGGTCTGTAATATTAAATACTAATTTGGCCCCATTGTAGACCTATTCAAATTCGCTCACTACTTAGCGGTCCTATCCATTGATCCCAAGGCGTAGCCGGGATGTGTGAAATTAACCCAGTTAACACTGCAGCCAAAACTGCCACAACAGATTGAAGACTGTTAATAATTAGGCCTAAATTATTTATTTTAAGGCTGTTTCTCACTTAGAATAAATCTGTAATGTTATATGTGGAATGAATTTTGATCTGATTCGTTTAAAAATGCTAAATATATTGTATAGAGTTACATAAAAACGTTTAACGGTAAAGCAAGAGATTAACTTCCCCCTCACCCACCGTTCCAAGCTGTGGTATTGATAAGGGATTAAGTATGTGTGGTTTCCTATCGACCTCAAAAGTTTTAAAGTTTAAATCTTTCACGGTCAGAAGAATGTTTAACCATGCAGATCAATGACTAATGGATAAATAGCTTGACCTGTAGTAATGACGCCATCAGATTGGAATGTGGGTGGTACAAATGGTATTCCCCACTGACTAACACTCAGAATGAGGCAAGAAAAAACATGGCGTCGTCTATTTATATAATTATAAAAGGTGAACAACAAAGGATTATTTTGCACTTTAAATCATTTTATTAGCGCAAACAAACCATGAATTAAATTAACACAGATTATTTTGGAGTTTATTCAGTTTTTGTGACCTTAGACAAAGACTGGATTATTACTTAAAGACTATTATTGGACCGAATAGAGGCAAGAGTATGACATTTCTAACTTAGTTATTTATATTATGCTCACAGTTAAAAGTGCAATATCTTCCTGTCGGTATTGACGATACTTACAATTTTTCGAAATTATGACGATTTCGGTATCGGTATTCGGTATATCGCGATATTGACGATAATATCGAAAAATCGCCCAACCCTAGCCAATCGTCTATGTAGGTGTGAAGCGCCACATTCTCTCTTCTCAGAAACGCTGTCACCGCTAGGACCACTCTGGTGAAAACCCTCGGAGCGGTCGACAGGCCGAATGGGAGGACTACAAACTCCCATACCTGATTCTGAAACGCGAATCTCAGAAACCTGTGAAAACCCCTGTTCATTGGAATGTGGAAATATGCATCTTTCAGATAGATTGACACACACCACATTCCTTGAAACCTCAATCCTGCCATTACCGACCTCAGAGTTTTCACCTGGATAAACCAATTCAATGGCCTGAGATTGAGTACGTATCTCCACCCCACCCCGACACCCGCCACACACCCCACACCCACACCCTGTGCTCTTGGGAACAAGGAACATGTTTGAATAGATTCCCGGAGTGTTCTGGTTTGCTGGTTTTATTGCTCCCTTCAGAAGCAAACCTGACACTTCATGTTGAATGGCTTCTAACTTGTCTGGCTCCCATGGTACGGGTGTGCAGACAGGTGCCAAAGACAGGTTTTGCGGTGGAAAATCCCACCACACTGGCATGTACCCCTGGGATATCCATCCCAGGACCAGACGGTATGATGTCACACCTCGCCAAGCCTCAACGATCCGCCTCCCCCACCCCTCTCTGTTTACGATAGAACCATTTTTGTCTTGGCTTGACTGGTCTGACTGGCACCGCTGTTCCTGTCGCACAGGCGCGGTCCAGGCAGATACGAAGGGAGCTTCCATACCCTCAGGTACGATCAGCTCCCTTCTTTCCGCCCTTTGAGGATTTACCCTTGCTGTTACCGCCTCTCGGGCGATCAGGAGCAACAGTGGGGTGGGCAGGAACCTCTACAACCTTCGGCTGCGAAGACCCATCAATAGCAGAAGCTGGCTTGGCATTCGCCATGCTCCTATACTTTTTCTGTTTCTTGGAAGACGGTTGTATGGTCAGCGGCCTGGCTACAGCCCCTAGTGCGTGCGCCTGTCACACTAGTTCTAGCTGTAGATTCACAGCCAACTGATTCTGTGCAATATTCGCCGTGTCCTCTAGGATGACCCGCGCTTGGCCACCAAAGATGCTAGGGGTGTTCCAAGTAAACGCGCCCTGACGGCGGTAGCCGGACGCGTATGGTCATGGACCATCTGCCTCCTGGACTTGGTTACTCTCGCTTGCCCCCTTGCCAATGCGTCCATTTACAGCACCAGACCGTCATTGACACATGATAGCACCACAGGTGGCACAGGGCGGCCTGCCCCAGCTTCAGCCCACACCGACTGAAGCAGACGATAAGAGTGATTGATAGCACTCATTGCTGCCCTCACCCCCTCATCACACAAGGCCAGGACTTCATGGTGTACCTAGAACCTAGCCACCTGCTCCAGCACTCTGAAGTCCAAGCACCCAGCGGTCATCCTCAGTGACCACTGGTACCATACCATATCTGTAGTATTCCCCACGGGGAATATGGCACCTTGCCCGCACCTCCCTAGAGGCCACAGGGAGCTGATGCTTGCTATAAATAGCATCTAACAACTCTTTAAACCATGGATCCGGTCCAATGGACTGGATCTGAGCTGCAGGCAAGACCCCCATCCTAATCGACGCACCCAACAGACGGGGTGTGTCTTCCTCGGCCGAAGAAGACACAGGTGACGTATTCACGGTTCTACCAGCATCGGCCTCCCGGCTAGGAGCCACCGCTGGTAAGCCAGAAACACTGGTACCTGTATGGTTCCGCCACCACCCATGGAGTTCACCGGTCCATGGAAACTGTGGCCATACACAGACGCCAACTCCACCCCATCTGTGACCGCCGGACCAGACGAGATAGGCGTGTACCAAGCCTGGTCAGCAACACCCTTCACTGTGTCAGTTGGTGGCAAACCAACCAGCACTGGATGGGTGGCCCATACGGGTGTGGCCTCAACCACGGGTGGAGCGAGTGTCCTGGCTTGCGTCAAGCCAGACAGATGATGGGCGGTTCCGTCCAGGACGGAATCGAGCTCCATGCATTCCACCCGAGGCATCTCACGCCATAGCAATCTCTCCTCCTCGGCCTCCTCATCTTCAGACCACAGTCGTCACCAGATGAGGAGACACTGGAGCCGTCTTCGTGAATGGCTCCCATGCCCGATGGACCGGCCACCGCTACTGGACCACCCGGAGGTGGCCGCAGAGAGACAGAACCCATCAGGCCAGAGCCCGATGGGACTGCCAGGGAGCCATACGAGATGGCTCCCTCGGTAGCCAGTCCAGAACTGTGTACATGGACAGGGTCCGTATCGAACACGGAAAGAGACTGTCCCACACTTTCGGGATCAGGGACAACACCAATATGGGCAGGACGCTATGCAAGGCTTCTTGCATAGAGGGCCCAAACCACGCCGGGGGTACCACCTCCAAAACCTCTGGTTGCGGACGTGGAACGCCCCCAGGAGCCGAAACGGAACACCACAATTTGACTTCGAGTCGCCTGACCCCACATCAGACCCAGCCAAGTGCTTCTGGGAAGGGCCCAAACCATGCCAGGGGGTGCCATCCCCAAAACCTCCGGTTGTGGATGTGGAGCAACCCCAGGGGCCGAAACGGACGCTTCACGATTTGACTTCGAGCCGCCTGACCCCTCGTCGGACCCAGCCATGTCCTTCTGGGAAAGGAACTTGACTAACATTTCGATCAGCCACACTGAACATGTTACACCTATTATTGACATTACACCGTGAACAACGGTAACAGACATGATCTTTGTAAATGAATTTCACAAATGTGTGGCACTCCGGGCATGATGGCGAGGTAGGATTGGCCTATAAAATAAGCACAAAGCCTAAAATAAACAAGCGGAACGAAACAGGAATGGAAGGCAGACAAATAATTTTCAAATATATAGACCATAAATTAATTGCTAAACCCCCAGCACCCAACCCTGCAACGTTACAACAAAGATCGCATTTTCTGATGACAAGAACAATAGCGGACATTAATACACCCATATACTGATCCTAACGGATGTATAAAACACCAAGAACCATATCGCCTAGCATTCGCGGTATATTTAATAATAAATTTCAAATTATACTCTCAAACGAAGGTCAAAACGATACGCGAAGAAAACAGCAAAATGATTTCCAAGCAAACTGCTGTAACCCACGGTAAAACCGCAGAACACATCTTAAATCAAGAATTTTGAAACCACCGATCAATGCAAACAGATCGTGATTACCATGCAAAACTTGACATAATTCCAATGTTTTCTGGTACAAAAAGTATGCAGCACCCAGAACAAGATGCGCGAATTAATGAAATATTTTCTTCACCATAAAAAATCCGAGAAACAACACAGGTGTGACGTCACCCGCTCGGATAATACAGAGAACGACGTCAGGCAATTTTCGTGTTACACCGTATAGCCAACATACAATTTCATATTACTGCCGATCGCCGTTCGTATTAAAAGGAGGCGATCTATCTGGCATATTTCGTGGTCACCACATGTCCGAGATTTGGGGTCAGAAATGGGACATGTGACACAGATGAAACTTTAGAGATCTAAGTCTCCATACAGCTAAAGAATAACATCAAAGAATACGACCTGAGATTCAGAAGCTCCTTCTATGGTAAATCCACTATTCCGTGAAGCGAAAACAGCTAAACTTAGGCACAGAAAACACTAAGAAACGCTAAGATATTTCCAAATGCAAAAAGCATGTATAGCTCTTGTTGCTATGCAAACAAGAATGAGCCTCACTGGCAGATGGGTACCCGCTTGTTGGGAACCGGGTATCCGGTTCCAGGAGCCGGTAAACCTTTCTAAATCTAGATTCCTAGAGCAGCTAGCGAGCTAGCTTGTATTATCAGAGTAATATAATGGTAAGTATTGATCGAAAGAGAAATGTATCAATTTTTAGCTACTAAAGCCTGAATATCTTTCTTCGAAGGGATGATAAAGCATAAAATTCCATACATAGTTTATGAGTAGCCTATTAGATCATCTGTATGGATATCAGATGATGATAGTTATCCCACAGGCCTTTGAATTTTCGTCCATCCATCCCACTACCACATACACCTATATAATTATACTTATACTTATACTTATCATATACTACCCTTATAGGCAAAATGCCTGTAGATAGATGGCGACTACATTATGCTTATTTCTTAGTTAATTTGTTTCGAGGTAAAGGAAAGATAATGATTGTGTACTGGCTCTTGTGTATACAAAAGATCTGACCAAAATGAATCCAGTTTATTTTTTAAGATATTTAGGCTTACGGAACTAACTACTTCATTTGGTAAGCTATTCCAACTATTCGTAATTCGGTTTGCAAAAATGTTCTGCCTAATTAGTTTGTTACTTCGGCTCTTAGTGAGTTTAAAATTATGTCCCCGAGTGATGCTTTGTTTGTCTATCTCCAAAAATGGGCACTGAACACGATAAAGGCCATGAATGTATTTGTAAGTTTGAATCATATTCCCACGTGATCGACGGTAATAGAGAGATGGTAGATTCAGATATTTTAACCGGTCTAAATAAGTATAATTTCTTATTGAGGGTATCATTTTAGTTGCTCTTCGCTGCACATTTTCTAGTGTTAGAGTCCATTGACCGTTCCCGTATTCAAGTATAGGTTTAACTAGCGAAGTGTACAGCCTTACTAGAGTTGAAGAGTCTAAATGGGTGAGAGACCTTCTTATCAGTCCTAAAATCTTATTAGCTTTTGATACTTGGATTTGACAATGGATGCTAAATTTTAGTTGGTTGTCTACATTCAGACCTAAATCCTTTACGACAGTTGTTTCTACCAGCTTAATATGTGTATCAAGAGAGTTCATGAAGTATGAATGTTTAATATTAGCTGTACCTAGATGCATAGCACAGCATTTGTCAGCATTGAATTTGATTTGCCAGATAGAAGACCATTTCGTTACCCTATTTAAGTCATCTTGTAGTTCGATTGCATCAATTGATGATTTAATTTCTTTGTAGACTTTTGGATCATCAGCAAACATGTTAATTGTAGAGCACTTAATTACATCATGACGGTCGTTTATGTAACAGATGAAAAGAAGTGGTCCTAGTACACTACCTTGGGGCACACCGCTAATGACAGGAGTTTGAACTGATTTGCATCCATTCACGACAACTCGTTGGGCTCTGTTAGTAAGAAAATCCCCAATCCTTTTTAGTAGGTTACCATGGATACCATATTTTTCTAGTTTAAGAAGAAGTTGTTTGTGTGGTACAGAGTCAAATGCCTTAGCAAAGTCTAGATATAGAGCATCGATAGAGCTGCTGTGATCGATTGCATTTGACCATATATCTAAGACTTCAGTTAGCTGTGTGACACAAGAACGCCCTTTAATAAATCCGTGTTGACTTGGTACAATTAGGGCGTTTTGTTCAAGATGGCTTACAATAGAGTCTTTTATAATGGACTCAATGAGTTTACAGATTATGGAGGTAAGGCTTATAGGGCGATAGTTATTAACCAAATGTTTGTTTCCCTTTTTGAAAAGTGGAGATACATGACCTAATTTCCAGATTTGAGGTAGCTTACCATCTGTCAATGAACTAGAGTAAAGATGTAATAATGGGCAGACAATTTCAAATTTGAGTTCCTTTAAAACACGGGGATAGATTCCATCAGGACCTGCAGACTTGTTAGTTTTTAGAGTATCAATTTTTTTTATTATCATGTCACGAGTGACCTCGATATGATGTAATGGAGCAATGAAATGTCTACTGTTGAAACTAGGCAACTGACTGATATCTTCATCTGTAAAGACAGATGCAAAATATGTGTTTAATGCATCTGCCTTTTCCCCGTCAGTTGTGGTTAGTGTGCCATCGGACTTCATGAGGTCACAAATTGTGCTTCGAGTTTTTATTTTGCTTTGTGCATATTTGAAAAATGCTTTAGGATTTGACTTTGCCTCATTTGCTAGTTTACGTTCAAAATCTCTTTCAGCTATTCGACATTCGTTTTTGGCCTGGTTTCTCGCTTTAGCATAATTTTTGTAGTCACTGCTACTATGAGAATTTCTCCATTTAGTCAGGGTCACAGTGTAAAAAATATTTTTTTCGTTCAGAATTTTTGGGGATTTGTAAAACTATATATTTTCGGAAAGCTTTTAATGTGTCAATTTCAAAAACCAATGTTTGCATTTGCACAAAAGTCTTCATGGCGGCCATCTTGAATTTCAAAATGGCCGCCATAGAAAATCTTTGAAATCCAATATATCTGCAACCATATGACCTAGATTAATAATTTTGATGTCTATATTTATGTTTTCTGGGTCAGTGAATGCATTGGAAACATTTATAGTAAACTTCAAATAACAGAAATCATGTTTTGGTAGATAAGTCCTGACTTAATATGTAATTTACAGACATCATCGATTGAGTCATCATCATTTTCACACTCTGCGCTGCATTGACAAAGCTCAGTGCATGGTAAGTCTTTGGATTTGCACGAGCATCGATGAGAGGAGCAATTCGATTTGCATTGACACCTAACCATCTCAATGAGAGACTTTGGAGCTGGTAAAACATCTGTTGTTTTTGCCTTTAGTTGGCCACCTGTCTCCTTGTAGTATCCATTCTGTAGTGGATCCAGAAACACATGATGTGAAATGTCTGCCTGACCCCACACATTTGCCTGGACCTGTACTCTAAGGACATGCTGTTTCAAAGCACCAATAGTAGGCGGTAGACTTTCACTATCAGCAAGCTGCTTACAGAATAAATGCCAACGTAACTCTGGGATGTTCTCGATTCTAATAGACTTTGGACAGTATGCAGCACACATAAATTTTGCCAGAGTTGAAAGTAACTCATCTGTGACCTCAGTGCTTCTCGATAAATTTATCAGAGCGTCGATTACATCGCTGTCTGCCTTTAGGAAAAGCTTTAACCATGTTGATTTACCTATCCTAGAGAACCTGCCAATGGTGTCTGCTCCAGTAAAGGCATGGAATGCGGGTAATGCTCTTACTTTCTCCATGCCTAGAGTTTTCCATATAGGCCGTAGCTTAATGGTACCATAAACCATTGAGATAGACGTATTCTTAGGTAGATTGTCATAATATGCTATTGCCAGCACTAAGACATCAGTGTCTGGAGAGAAAATCACCAACTCTGCTGTATCAAGATTTCGCTGTGTTGCACATATGGCATGATAGATCATTAATGTATCAGCTTCCTCATGATTGTTGTTCTCAAATTGTAGGCTTCTGTTACTTATCGTCTGGCCTGATGATGATGCTATGACCAAGGTAGATGAGTCTTTATTGTACTCAATAGTCTTCTCTGCCAGATACTTCGCAAGGTCATTCTTTGTTTGGTCATGAGACAACAATCTTGTCATAAGGATATGCTTGATAGTGGTATCATCATTGACTTGATATCTAATTGGATCCTTCCCATGTCGTCGTTTCTCTCTGGTCGTGTTTTTCAGGGAATCTGCTTGATATGTATCAAATACAAGAATGATCTCATCATATCCTGCTGTCAGACTCATTAACCTGTCATTAAAACATTTACTAAGGTCGTTGACTGTCACAATAGTTGCTGGTTTCTTTGCCAGCTTCTGGACAAGAACCATTCCATCCACAACTGCGATTCTCCTACTAGATTCCTTAGTTGTGACGGCAGTTGCGACGGCAGTTGCGACGGCAGTTGCTTCTGTTGCACCTAATAAGAGTGAATCCTCCGTGCTCTCGGTTTGTGGTAGGTCAGTCAGGAGCTTGATTAACTTTGACTTGTCAGTGTACTGTAGGACAGAGCCAGACGGAGCAAACAGCGCCCTCTGTGTCAGTGTGAATTCAAAGTTGCCGATCGAATACTTCAAATCAATGTCTCGACTCAGCCTAGCATATAGATCTTTAGTTTCCTTGAGATCAACAGCTTTGTCACGAATACGTACTGTTGTCTTTTTGTTTCCAGATGTATACATCTTGTTTTTCTCACGCTTCACTGGTGCCCAAAGGCTTACCTCTACATTAATGTGCTCTTTCACATACTCTTCAAATAATGTCTATCCTCTTTCGTCTACATCCAGGATGTGTGGTACCGACTCTTGTGGTACATAAGCAAGTGATATAATGTTGTAGATCGTGTTACCTTCAGCAGCTAAAGGATTACCATGAGTCAGTATGGCAGCCTTTATCTTGTCGATTGTGGTGTGTTCGTGTTTAACAGCACTTGCTCCAATGCCGTGGTGATCTCTGACCTTGTCTTCTTGCAAATCAAATTGACACTTGAATTCCCGGGATAACCGTGACAGTTCTGGAGCAGCGAGGAAAAATTGCTGTCTCGCATTTGCATTGTTAGATATTCCAATTAGTCCTGAGTGCACTTTCATCATTTTGTTCAGATGCTCACATGCATGACCTGCACCAATTGAAGTGAATGGAATGTCATTCTTAGTCACTGCACTGTTTTCAGTTTCAAATTCTTGCCATGTGTCTGGATGATTCTGCTTGAGTGCATACATATCTGCTATGTATCTTGGCCAAAGACGTTTGTATTTGATTCTATCAAAAGCAAAGAATAACTTGCTCAGTGCTTCTCCGGCTTCAAGATGAAGGGTCAGATCAGTATTTCTGGATACTGCGACAAAGGAAAGGATTGTTTCCACACGGTGTAGATAGTTCATTAATGACTTGAACATCGCATGTTGGGACCTCTTTGTCACCCATGTCTGAAAGAGATTCAGCATATCAGTATTAGACAGCACTTGGAGAAGATTGCTATGAGCCGGCATCACCGATTCTGCCTGGCTGGCTTGGTTTGATTTACTGCATGCCTCTTCTATGTCATCTGTAGCTGATATGCATGCATCCCTTAGATTTGGATACTCTTTGAAGAATTCGTCAAAGACCAGTTCATACAATGCGATGTAAGAGTAGATATGAGCATGAAGAGAACGTGAGTAGTGCTTGCATTTCAGGATTTGTGTCGTTGTGGTAGAGCTAAAGACATCAGCTTCGATCCATGCATTGTCTATTCCGGAATTCTCAATAGAAGTACCGAGAGCTCTCAATGCAGCCATGACGACATGGAGTTCACCAAGTCTTGGGATAACACCACTCTTTAAATTGGCGTTGACATCTACTAGCTGCACTGCTTTCTCATACCGGGCCATGTCAAAAGTAATGACTGTTAGATGGTCTTTACCAACATCCATCTCCTTCAATGTTTGTGCTTGTTTAATTACAGTCATTAGCGTTGACCATTCATGAGCCAGCTCTGGGAGAAGAGGCAATGCGCCAACATTGGTTAGAGATCTACTTGATGACAGGAGTGAATTATACCCAGCCCATCCAGGAACCACACATATCTCTTTCCTTTCATCCATCCTCGCAACAACAGATGCTATGACCCAAACCATGTGGGTCAGCTGATAAGAGTCTGCAACACCGGTTTTACTCAACACAAAATTACTTTGCATTCCAGGTTGAGCCTTTGGTTTGACGCATGGCAACATAGATGTGTGTTGTGGTGTAATGGATAAGCTCTTTGCATCACCAATGTTTAAAGGTGGTGCAATGGATTCCCCGGGTGCAGAAGCTTTTTGATAGACCGCAACAACTGTTCCATGTGTAGTACCTTTACCATCAATTGTATCCTCAGCAAAATCGGTGTTGTCCACAGCAAAGAAAACAAATGTCCCTTTCTTTAGAAATGGTGGTACACACAGATTATTGAATTGTCTCATGTTTTCGACAACCGATTTAGCTATTGCTGTTTCTAGAAGCATGGTACGGTGGTAGGACATGCAACAGTTCTGTGCATGAAGAAGATTCACAATCTTCTTATTCCTGGTGTCGTGATGCACAGATAATGCCAATCCTAGAACCTGGGAATTTTCTCTTCTTTGCTGGGACCTGAATTTTTCAGAAGAGGCAGCTTTAGGTTTATGCATCACTTGCCTATCCGATTGAAGTCCAAACATGAGGGTTTGACAAGATATAAGCACTGCTCTATCAACGAGACACTCTGGTTTTGCTATCCAAACTATCTACAGGTCCAAACAGTATCCATCGTATCAGTGGTGTGTATAGTTCACATGGGATGTCATCCATATTGCTGGAAACAAGGACTGAACCAGGTTCACCATCATTCTTAGTGAATGTTGTGATGCTTTTTCGAACAATCTGTGCTTCCCTATAGATCACCTTCATGCCTTCCATACCATCATTTTCACACATCGCAGAATGAACCATTTCTTCCTCACATGCTTCTAGCGAGTATAGAACGGCACACTTGCGCCTGTCCTTTTGAAGGACAGATCTTACATGATTTACCTCAGAAAGGATTTTCCCTTTCAGCCACTGCCTACTAAATGTAGGTGAATGATTGTCCAAGGATTTACGGTTAAACATGTTTATATATGTTATTTCTATGTCAGCCATAGACAGATAAGCCCCATTTCGGATGTGTGTATCAACAATATGGATAATTTCAATCAGACATGCCATTTGCCGGGAGAGATCATTCTCAGCATTTTTTGTAGCATCTGAATCTCGTAAAATGTGGAAAACATGCTTCCTCCAGCATGGCTTGTGATACCGGACATCAATTGCATGTGCATCACACGGGGAAAGCGAGGTATTTAATCTAGTAAGTAATGCTGTATCTTGTGCTATTTCCAATGCATCTCTTAGGGCTTTACAAGCATTATGAGTTCGTAAGTTGAACAACTGCTGATTATGATCGTCTGTCTGGCAGAAGAAACACAGTTCCTTACACAGTGGAATTGTCGAGGAACGTGTAAATACTGAAGTTGATGTCGATGCCTCATCAATAGGACTTTTCCTCTTTATCCCACATTTCTTAGTAATGTAAGACACACTAGATAGTGCATTCTCTATGCGATTTCGTGCACGTTGTATTTCTTCTTTGTTAGTGGCAGTAGGGTAACAACTGCGATGCTAACCCGCTTTATGTGAAGATATGTCACCATATGTGCAAAGTCTAAGTCTTTTCTGAATTTCAATGTATGAACCATCTTTCAATGTTGCTCTCTCTCTCTCTCTCTCTCTCTCTCTCTCTCTCCGACTGCTTGCCACAAATTGGTAAATGAGTCTATTCTTGGATGCTGCACCATTGGTCCTTTAACAGTAGCATCTGTCTGCCATAAAATGCATAGCTTCCAGTTTGTTAGCTCCTGTGTTGCATCAAGCTGTACATCGCTCATGATTTACTCAAATTTGATGACAAAATATATTTGATCAATGCTTATTGCAAGATTACAAACGATAATCCTGAAGATTATTGCTGTCTGATTATGCTTATTGCAAATCTATGAGCAGACGATCATTTGAACAACTTTTCTGCAAAAATTTGCTTTCAGTTTACTTTTACTGGTGAATTTGAAAATTACCCTGAGCCATCCATTATTGTAAAATTGTGACACGCCGCTCACCATATACATACCCTGTCATAATATGTTTATTAATAAACATGATGACAATGTGATTACGTAGATAACAGGCCATTGGGCTATATCGTCATTCTATCCCCTCTATAGGATTACTATGGGCTACTGTTACCGTTAAATATTGTAACAAATATTGATTTAGAAAAAAGGTGCGACATTTGCAGATGTTGTGTGAGAATTGCTTATTATTTTGGGAATTATCAAACAAAACATTATTTCTGGCACTTGAAGTTTATTATAAATGTTACCAATGCATTTGTTGACCCAGAAAACCTAGATATAGACATCAAAATTGTGAATTTAGGGTACATGGTTGCAGATATATTGGATTTCGAAGGATTTAGATGGTGGCCATTTTGAAAATTCAAGATGGCCGCCATGAAGACATTTATGCAAATGCAAACATTGGTTTTTGAAATTGGCATATAAAATGCTTTCCAAAGATATATAGTGTTACAAATCCCCAAAAATTCTGAACGAAAATACATAATGAACCCTACTAATTTTTTTAATGCCTGTTTCTTCGTTCTTAATTTTTCGAAAACACGATTGGTTAAGTATAATAATTTTTTCTGCTTATATTGAGGTCTAGATTTTGGTATGTATTCATCAGTTAATCGATTTATTTCCCTCATTATCTCCAACCAGTCATGTTCTATCACAGGCCTTTGAATTTTCGTCCATCCATCCCTCTACCACATATTCCCCCTACTATATATATAAATATACACAAGGTGTGAAACCTTCATCTGTGGGCACCATTGTCACGAAGCTAATTGGTTGGTTTGTTGTCAAAATCCGCTGACATCACGTTTCTGACTACAAACCACTACAAACCAACCAATCAGCTTTCTGACAATGGTGCCCACAGATGAAGGTTTCATACCTTGTGTATCAGGGTTGGCAAGTTTTGGACACTAGTGGTTTAAACCGCGGTTTAAACCATGGTTTAAACCGTCCGCCCAAAATAGGTTTTGGACACCTTAAATTATCCAAAACTGTCCAAAACCTAAAATATTGGTATAAAAATATTTTTCTGAAATGTAATTTTCTTAAAACAACTATATAGCATTTAGACACATACAGGTACATGTACATATTGATGGATGGTTATCTACATGTATTTTTGGATACTTTATTGCTATATAATAATAATAATAATAATCTAAAAGGACACATATGATTTCAATAAATTAGGAGTCTTATTTGCTTCTTTCTATAATCCATGGGTTAATTTTTTTCAACTTTTGTTTGTCTTAAATGTTTTAACTCTGTATATTTCGACCAGTTGTGTTAAACCCACAGAAACCCTATTTAATCAATAATGTAAACATATTAGACTACCTATGTACAGCTAGATGTTTATATTATTGAGAACTGTCTCTGTGTCTAAATCTATTCCTTGCAAAATGTTCATGGCCTATGGAAGAATCTTAAACTCATAGAGAAAATATAGTCTGCTAAGATGTTGTTTCAACAATTAACTGATGACCCTTGCTCTCTAAGGCTATTTTAGAATGCACTACTCAGTACACACATTAGCTATGTTTACATAAGATCTTATGCAAATTTGGGATTAAGGCATTAAGCTGATAGAATATAAATTAGATTCTTCATGTTTTCATCTATCCTCAGTTAATGCTAGATATCAATTAGACAATTAGTAAAAAGATATCCTTGTGCTACATTAATCTTTGAATTCTTCTGCTGTCCTGAATATGTATGTGTTGATGGTATTTGAAATAGTTAATATGTATTTCAAAGGTGGTAGGCCTAAGGATCCAATTTGGAAGGACTTTTTGGAAGTTAAGATTAATGGCAAACAAATGGCTAAGTGTAGAGAGTGTGAGTACACAGTTGTCAACAAGGTAGCAAGGATGAAAATACACTATGAGAAGCATGAGAAGTCTACTGAAAGTCCTGTTGAACAGGCTGATACAGACAGTGCAGACACACATATCAGCAAAGACATCAAGATTTTGAAGGTAAATAAAATTAATGCTTAACCCCTTGCCCTCTAATGCCAATAATTTAAAATTCTATATTTTATTGTGACTATACCAAGGAAACTGGTTTTCATTTTTCAACAATTTTGTTGGGCGATGACAAATTTGTTGAAAATAAAAAAACAGTTTATCTTTTAATTTTATTTGAAAAATGTTTTTTGTTGACATTGGAGTGCTAGGAGTCCAATATATCTAATACATGCCTTAACCCTTTCACCGATGAATTCCTCAGCTATCATTTTCAAGGACACTATGCGGGAAAACTGCAGAATATTTTGAAACTAATTTGACTGGAAAACAAATTTACTCGTGAAATGACTGCCGCTTTTACTAAGCCAGTCATTTCAGTGAAAAATTTTCAAAAATGTGTGCTAAGTTGTGTTTGAAAGTCATAATGTACAATGTAGGTACGGTTACTATTCACTGTAATTGTCTTGGCCGCATAGGGGTTATCAACAGAATGTTTCACCTTTAGTTCAGATACCTGAGTTAATTATTCTCTTTGCCATGCTAGTAATAGAGCCAGGTCTGATAATCTCTGATAACCACAATCACATGCTGAGCCTCTTTACAATTCAATGGTATAGGTGTGATAATTGGCCTGTGAGGGCGCTGGCTTAAGATTAGAAATAACACACAATGATCTGCTTAACCCTATACTTTCTGCAACCCAGGGTTTTCAGAAATACTCTTCCCTGAATACCTTTACTACAGTAATATTATGACAATTTGGCATAGCACACTAACACCCTTCAGATAGACTGATGCAAACAGTCAAACTAATATTCAGCAAGTCCCAAAGTTTTGAAAAAAAATAAAAACATGCATTTATTTGACAGAAGGGTGGTCTATCTTTAATTCTATCCATTCCAAATTTTAAATGTATTGAATTATGACATAAAACTAATTACTTTTGAAAATTCAACATAGGAATGACTGATTTTGTTGCAATGCCAGTCATTTCAATGTAAATTTTAAAAAAGATTATCATATCTTGTCCCCAAATGGCTTGGACCAGGTAGGGTGCATATCTACATTTGGCTTATATAGCACATGTAATATCCCTTTTCTTTGTTTCAGCTGGACAAACCATCAGCTGCACCATGCACAAAGCGACTAAGAGAAGAATTGCCATCACAATCAGCACCACCCTCACCAACCTGTCCAGTTCAATTCTCAATTCAACCCGATCTGGGCCGACATTGTATCACTACCACCTCAGCGATGAAGTCAGCAATAGATATAGAAGTCGCGAGGTTGTTTTATGCTTGTAACCTTCCATTTTCAATGGCTGAACATCCGCAGATCATAAAAGTTGTTAGTATGCTACGCCCAGGATATAAACCCCCTTCACGTAAACTGATTGGTGGAAAGCTTCTAGATGCTGTGCATGATCAGGTGACAGAGGATATGAAGGTGATTCTTGATGGCAAGACAGCAACATTAGTGGAGGATGGGTGGAGTAACATTCACAATGAACCTATCATAGCATCCTGCTTGCAAGTAGAAGGAAAGAGCTTCTTCCTAAACAGCTTTGACACTGGTTCTATGACTAAAAGTGCTGTAAGGTGAAGTGGCAAGAGACAATACAATATGCTAAGACAAAATACAACTGTACAGTTAAGAGCATTGTCACAGATAATGCAAAGAACATGGAAAAAATGCGTGATGGTTTGAAGGCTGATGACAATGATCTTATTGTCTATGGCTGTTCTGCACACTGGCTAAACTTACTAGGGCAAGACATAACACCGGATACGCTAATTAAGCATGTAGTTGAGATTCAAAAATATTTCAGGAATCACCACAAGCCACTATCCTGGCTCTCGGAATGTATTGGTAGTGTTAAGCCACAGCTTCCTTGTGACACTAGATGGAAGAGTCAACTCGTGTGTATTGACTCCTTCATTCACAACCGTCCACATTTCATGAAAATTGTACAAGACCATGAAGGAGAAATAGATAATTCTATTGTCAAGAAGATAATGGACTTTAACCTGTTTAGAAATGCAAGAGACTTAGCCGAACAACTTCGGCCAATTTCAATAGCAATTGACACATGTCAGAGTGACACATCAACACTAGCCGATGCATGCCATGTTTGGCTTGAATTACTAAACAACACTCTGCTAGAACCACACAAGAAAACTCTGTTAGCACGTTTCAGCAAGGCAATCCTGCCAGAGCATCTTGTCGCATACACATTACATCCAAAGTTTCAGGGCGAGATGCTGGTAGCAAAACAGTTTGAAAAAGTGAACAATTGGATAATAGCTAAGAACCCTAGCTTTATAGCAACATTTATTGCATACCAGGCTAAAAGCAGCCCATTTCCTGCATCATATTTCTGTGATGCTGCAGTTCAAGTGCCTTCAGTGACATGGTGGAAGGCCTTGAAAACACTAGGTGTGCCAGGTGATTTTATTGATATGGCTATTCAGCTGCTTGAAGCACCAGCATCATCTGCATCGATTGAGAGAATTTTTAGCAATTTTAGCTATATCCACACTAAAATCCGTAATAGGCTTGGAGTAGAGAAAGCGTCAAAGCTAGTGTTTTGCTACAGGATGTTGAGAGGGCTGTCTGATTTGGACTACTAATTAAACCTAATTAAGCCTTCTAAGTTTTAGTTGTATGTATTTGATAAAAATGTAATAATAACTCATATAATAAATGGATTTGTTTAATATAGTGCTTTTGATGCAATCTCTGATTTCTTGTTATTTTTTAATAGGATTATGATGCATAAGAGTATGGTGATATGTCCAACATAGTTTTGGACAGTTTTGGACAATTTTGGACAGTTTTGGACTGGTTTAAACCATTTAAGACAGGTTTTAGACAATGTCTGCTCAAAGTTAGTTTTGGACTGTCCAAAATCCAACCCTGTTGTGTATATTATATCTAGTATATTATATATAGTAGGAGGGATATGTGGTAGAGGGATGGATGGACGAAAATTCAAAGGCCTGTGGTTCTATGTCTCCAATAAATTTTGAATCCCAGTCTATAGATTTATCATCTTTCCGCATATTGTCATAATCTCCCTTATATAGTATATAAAGTGACATGGTTGGAGATTCAGTTACGTAGCATGAGAATGTAATAATATATATATATATATATATATATATATATATATATATATATATATATATATATATATATATATATATATATATATATATATATATATATATATATATATATATATATATATATATATATAGTAGTGGGATATTTGGTAGTGGGATTGATGGACGAAAATTCAAAGGTCTGTCGCTTTCGTTTAAATGGTGCTACTTCAGCTTTAACATACCCTTTTGAAATATTATGGATCCACATATCGGGCTTATCTAAACATAGGTTTTTTCGTGACATTATTACGTCATTAATTTTAGAACGGGGGAAGCCTGGCGTCAAGCGGCCACTGACGTGAAAAAGTAAACACTGATCTTGCTGGCTGTAAATCGTATCTTACACCGCATTAATCCAATAAATAATAATCGTTTGGCGAAATAAATTCAAATTCCACTTTATTTGAGGGCAATTATTTATTTCATGCTTTCATACCATGTTGGAACCAGTATTCGTGCATCAAATGGCTTGCTCATTCAGTCATTGTGTGTGTGAATGGCAACATTTGTGTTGTTCATGCTCAAATAAGTGTTCTAATGATGGTATGAATGGCGATAAATTATACCTCTAGAGAGCCAATAACTATGTACATGTTTGGTTGGGGTGTGGGCATTGGGGGTGGGGGGGGGGGGGGGGCACTGATAGCAGATGGGTGTTAGTCTAAGTTTACTCATGTGAAAATATTCAGCAGTGTTGTCATTTGTTTAAGTCAGTTTAATTATCACTAGCTCACAGGAGATATAGTATGATAACCAGCTGGGTGTGTCGAATTTTGACATGCAGGAGCCGATTTAGAGGTGCTGATGAGATGGGCTGGGGTTGGAGGTGAGTGGGTTGGAAAGGGATTTTATCCTGCATTTCTGGTGGTAGACAATTGGCCAGCTAAGGCAGCACCACTAATTGTAAGAGGAAGTCACGGTTACTATATGCATAAAAGTAAATAAGCTTAACTAACTTTGAATACATGTTGATCATGTTTAATTGTGTATTTGGTTAACCATTTCACCGACAAATGGAAAAGTATATTCTTTACGATATAAAACGTATTCTGTTGAATATTCTTAAATAATTAATTTAACTGGAAGCCATTTCCAGCAACAACTGCCAGTCAAATTAATTTCAAAATATTCAATAGTTTTCCTGTTTTGTAGCATTGAAAATGAGACATGGGGAATTCAGCAGTGAAAATGTTAATGAATAGTTACATGTCCTTGAGGGTTAAAAGTATATGGATGTCTAAAAGTATATGGATGTCTAGGATTCATTACCTACATGTACCTGCAACAACGGATACAATTTACCTGCTTCCAAAAATATTGCAATGTTTATATTTCTACATAAAAAGACTGGACTGACTGTAAAATTCATTGAATTTTCATAGTTTTATTATTTTCCTGGCTTTATTTTGCTATGCTTAGCAAAAACACAGTAAAAGAAACCCTAACCTTCACCATGAAAGATAACTCGCTACATTTACCTACCTCAATTGCTAGGGGCATGTGATTGGGTTATTATTTTATTGGGCGTCAAGACATGATACCAACTGCCATTTTGCATACATTGTGTGTATGTAGTTAAAATAACTGAGAACCACCCATTTAGAGCCTTACTTCCACTTCACATTCTGCATGAACAATCTACAGCTAATAGCAAAATTAATTATTTAAATAATTACATCATTTAGAATATGGGTGACTGATGGCATATGCTTGATAAAGTAGATAGCATAGAAAGAACAATCAATGTTTACCTCAGTGCATGCAAACAGTGTAAGTTCCACAAAATGTTTTGCATTTGGTAATCAGATATGTGCATCTGCATGTGACATGTCATGAATTGGTTCAGAGAAATTAGGTAGCATTGCCAGTTTTGAATTACTCACTCCATATTAAAGCATTGCTGAACATATGCCACCCCCCCCCCCCCACCCCCCACACATCTTTCCAAACATAGAAACCAATTTGTATTTTAAAGAGGAGTGGAGTATACCTGCGGTGTATGAGTATCTAGCCATGTACCATTCACTCAGGAAATGCTGAAAATTAGATGTGGGGAAGCAAGTTCCAGGCGGACAGGGGTGTAACTCTGCCCATACAGGGAAATTTATAGGCTCTAGATAGCAGATTCAATTTAACAATGACCAGGACTGGTGGTAATTGGAAGTTGTACCAATTCCATTACCACATTGGATAAATTGGTAAATTTTTAAAAATTGGAATAGCTAATTGAAATTAATTTGCCCCAAGAATGACTAATTCCCTATTTCTTTTCAATTATTTTATACTTTTATCAACATAGTTTTGTCTCTTAACATAGTATAACATATGTAATATAACAGAGTGAGTAGGTTTTGAAACTTAAAGGCCAAATTGTCCAAAAACAGCATTTGTATTGATCTTGAGATGCCTGGCTCCATAATCAAGCCAGCCATTTGTTGTAAATTTTAAAAATTGCATTCTTTTGATCTCTAAAGTGTAAATGTGCATTTTGTGTGAAAAAATTGAAATTTTCTTATTGATTGCCAACAATTGCTTCTGTAGTAATATGTCTTGAAAGATGTCACTTTACCAATCCTCACCATTACAGGGATAATGCTGAACAGATAGCCCTAGAGCCAGTTCCCACAGCCCCTGGCCCACAGCATGTGGCCTCACCATGTTCACTCTGTAAATTTCAGATGTTTTTCCAGTTCAATATTAAAATATACTGTACTGATCAGCTATCTGAGTATGACCGTATTTAGTATTATTTTATTTACTGACTATTACACATTCTCAAGGTTGCTGCCAGGAAAAGAAATTGTCTTAGCCACCCCCACCCCCCCCCACCCCCTCTATCCCTCCACACACCATCTAAAACTTTTAGGGGCCTAATGCTCCCTACCCCCACCCTCTGTTTTTGTCACTAACCCCATAAAATACACAATTTGTGAAAATAACACTCATAAGTCTGGAGAGTTTAATAGCAAATTCACCAACTGTGTCTTGGTGGATTTAAGATTCTATTATGGGGGGGGGGGGTGTCCAACCTAGCAGCCATGGTCTGGGTGGGGTTCCCAATGGTGGTGGGGTAGGGAGGGGTGGCATGGCCCTTCCCCTATAATAATTGGAAAATGAGATGCTCTGAGTAGTTTCCTGCATATTGATTAATCAATTTATAATCAGATTGAAATTAATTATTGTTAGCTCACCTTCTCACCCGATAGACCAAGTGAGCTTATGCTGTAGCGACCGTCCGTCCATCGTCCATTCGCCAACTTTTGCTTTAAAACACTACTCCTCATTAATCGTTTGGGCGATTTCAACCAAATTTGGCCGGAAGTACCCTATGGTCGTAAGCTCCATTCAGAATTTTGATTCATCAATTTTTTTGGTGAAAATCTGAGATTTTATTAAAAATGTACCAGAAATTGTCAAAATGCGTCTTCTTACCATTCGGAGCGATTTCAACCAAATGTGGCTGAAAGGACCCAATGGTCGCTGGCTCCAGAATTTCCTTTCAGAAATTTGATTCATTAATTTTTTGGGTGAAAATCTTAGATTTTATGAAAAATTTACCATAAATTGTCAAAATGCTGCTTCACCTTAGTTGCTTGAGGCTAGAATATCTATTCAGAATTTTGATTGGTAAATTTTTTGGGTGGCCATCTTTTCCGAAAATTATCCATCATATCTATTTAAATCCAAATGGTTCAAATGATAATGGTCCAGGTGAACGGCACAGACCCTTGGGCTCTTGTTTATTTACTGGGATGCAGGTGGGAATTAATGCCGTCCACCACCCTCCACCCCACAAACCAGCACCTCAAGGGTGGGATTGGGGTGGGGGGGGGGGGGGGGGGGGGAAGAAAGCCAACTTAAACATGGGGTACAGGGTTCTTCCCCAGAACAGATTTCGAAAATCTATGCACATGGACGTACACACCTACCAACCCCCCAACCCCCCCCCCACCCACCCACCCCTCCCCTCTCTCACCTATGCACACACTGATAATCATTATGACAGTATGGCCATATATAGCCATCTTGGCCGCATTCGTAAACATTATCTACCGAGCAGCCGCTTGTTTTGGTACTATAGCCTACCATGACCCACATGCACTGATGGGGTGGGGGCGTTTCTAACATACCATCGCGGTAATATTTTGCCTTCTAATGTGCATAGAATCAATAATATATTTCTAAAAATGCATAGTAAAATAGTATTTGATGTTAGAATTGTCAATTCGGTCAACTTTACCAGGAGAGCTGACGTAAAATTGCAATTTGCATAGCTTTGAGTAGCGTCAACGGCGGCAGTGTAATGCTGTCTACTAATGTAGCGACCCTGGTTCAGCCGAACAGGCACGGCCTTAAACCTGAGCACTAGCAGTGGATAGCAGCGCTGCAATAACCAGGCCACCCGTAGCCTGAAGCCAAGCTATGGTGCCCTCAACGTCTAGTATTGGTTATATCCAACCACTCGTAACTTGAAGCCAAGCTAGGGTGCCCTCAATGTCTAGTATGTTATATCCAGCCACCCGTAGCTTGAAGCCAAGCTATGGTGCCCTCAACGTCTAGGATTGGTTATATCCAACCACTCGTTTTTAGGATTCAAGATTTTAAGATTCAAAATTATTTATTTTCATATAACACATAGATTTTACATTTACACAACAGGCAGTCCACCAAAGGCTGAGCCTATACAGCGGTGGACCTCTTACATTTAACATATAAATGCACATGCAGGTACACACCTACCAAACTCGTAACTTGAAGCCAAGCCAGGGTGCCCTCAATGTCTAGTATGTTATATCCAGCCACCCGTAGCTTGAAGCCAAGCTATAATGCCCTCAATGTCTAGTATTGGTTATATCCAATTCAGATTCTGGTATCACTATCCCAATTGCCTCGTTGTGTTCATTACAACTGAGTTAGTCTGCACCTGAATTGTCCGATTCCACTGGTAAAGAGGGATGACAGCAGTAGAAGGAGAAGTAGTAAGCGTAATGAATGCATTCTGCGAAGAGACTGGGTATTATGCATGCAGAGGGAGGGGGTGGGGGGTGATTGGCAGTCACACACCACGCGTACACACACACTCAATGAAAAGACAGAACAGAAGAACTTACAGAGGAAGAAGAAGAGAAACGAAGAAGAGCTGCATGCGCACAGAGCATACGCACGTGCGGGGTTGTACATATTTGTTGTGCAAATCAGAACAGGAGACACTGGAAACACTTTCTAATCAGATGTCCCGCTCTAGAACCTGTAAGGCTGTCAGCCATTGAGTCTATAGACGCATGCCTTAAGAAATATTGTCAGACCAGCATTGCTAACTACTCAGCTGAAGAAGTAATCCAACTGATTCTGGATTGTACAAGGACTCTAGATCCCGAGATTTTAACAACAGAGCTCCTGCTCGCATTAGAGCATCATGCCAGACGGCTGACATATCTTTTACACACTCACAGGTTTACTTTACTTAGCAGCCCAAATCTGGCCACATTCGCTACATTACAGCTATCTTCTAGAGCTTAACTCTTAAGTTACATTTTCCTACCCATACTTTGGATTCTTCTACTCATACATAATATATGGCTGTTGTATGCCTCAGTACTAATTAAAAGGTGGATGTTTTTTAAAGACTACTGAGTCTTCTTTCCCGTTGACAGTCCTGGTGATTGATGATAGATGTGTACATAGTCAGCTTGTCATCGTACTAGTGGTCCTAAACCGGACAGCCGTTCTAAATCGGACAACCGTATTAAGTGTAGTGTTAAAAACAGTGATGACAGTTTAGACGTTAGGATTCTTACGCATGTGAGTGCGGTTCTCCTACGAAGGAGGTTATGATTTCTACAAATTACAAGTTACAAGGTTGATGTCATTTGGGAAAGCAGGTGAGAGAATAGCATGGTTGGCATGAATGGCTACAATATGCGCGAAAATGGGTAAATGAATGAAAGTAGAATTTAATGAATGAAAGGAGTGAACGAAGGAATGAATCAATGTGAAAGCAGAAGTACGAGACGTAGCGTGTGATTATGGAATGCGTACGTGTTTGAATGTCTGGTGGCTTGGATGCAGATAACCACGGCCTCCGGGCCGAAAGGGTTAACTGATGTGACAGCAGAAGCTAGTAGATCCGTGAATGCTTGCTGGATTCCAGTGTGTGTGTATGAATGAATGAATGAATGGATAGATGAATGAATGAATGAATAACTAGGTGACATTCACGGCCTCCAGGCCGAAAGGGTTAACAAGGTAAGGCGGCACTAGGCCTACGGCAGGCTACTATCCTTCCAGGAACAGATCGGGACAAACTAGAGGACACTCCGATGCACGATGCACAGGAGTTTACTATAGGAATTTGACAACACTAGGGTAAAATAAATATACGATTTATTATGTAGTTATCTCTTCGTTTCTAGATCATGTTGTAACTTTTATGACAGCATCTACAATAGATGCAGATACGGCTTTATGTACACCGTATCAATAGTTAGAAATCCTCGATTCACATGGTTAAACACATAAATAAAAGAAATAGCAATGTTCTGATCCAGATAATTTGAGAAATGGCAATCCGTAAAAATGCACGCTATGATTGAAATAAGTAGCGAAAGTAGTAAGACTAATTTGTATTGGCGGAGTTTGACAGCTGTCGAACAGCCGACAACCGTTACCGAAATCCCAATGTAAACAAAGTAATCCTAGCATCTGGGAGGAAATAAACTTAGTAGTCAAACTACTATATAAGCCCTATGTGATTTAGTGACTTGCGAAAACTGGTTGCTTAAACCACAGGCCTTTGAATTTTCGTCCATCCATCCCTCTACCACATATCCCTCCTGCTATATATATAATATACACAAGGTATGAAACCTTCATCTGTGGGCACCATTGTCAGAAAGCTGATTGGTTGGTTTGTAGTCAGAAACGTGATGTCAGCGGATTTTGACAACAAACCAACCAATCAGCTTCCTGACAATGGTGCACCAACCAATCAGCTTCCTGACAATGGTTCCCACAGATGAAGGTTTCACACCTTGTATATATTTTTATATATAGTAGGGGGAATATATGGTAGAGGGATGGATGGACGAAAATTCAAAGGCCTGTGCTTAAACGTACGTCTTTAGCCATCTATCCACAGGCCTTTGAATTTTCGTCCATCCATATCACGACCCCCACCCCTTACTACATATATATATATATATATATATATATATATATATATATATATATATATATATATATATATATATATATATATATATATATATAAATATATATATATATATATATATATATATATATATATATATATATATATATATATATATATATATATATATATATATATTTATATATATATATATATATATATATATATATATATATATATATATATATATATATATATCCCCACCCCCTACTACATGTGTATATATATATATATATATATATATATATATATATATATATATATATATATATATATATATATATATATATATATATATATATATATATATATATATATATATATATATATATATATATATATATATATATATACACATATACATAGTGTATATTATATAGTCGGTATATACGTTGGGCGATATGTGGTAGTGATATGGATGGACGAAAATTCAAAGGCCTGTGATCTGTCATCTAACGTTAAATAGCACACACATTATTCATATTACCTACCTGTTTACATTAGCACCAGCTGTGCAGTTTGTCATGTTGAAACAATTATTTTACATGATAAGGTGGCATTTCACAGAAGAATCACTAACGCTTTCCTCCTCGCGACAGGCAGGAGTAACGTATTCGTGTTTTTATAACACCCTCGTTTATTTATCGCATTGAATGATGTAGTCACGCGCTGTATCGCTCCGCGTCCAACGCACCACCATCGTATAAACCGCCCACCGCGCCATGATGTCATATTTTCTGTCATTTCATGTTTGGCCATGTCTATATGTTCGTAGATTTCATGCCAATAACATATTATATTCTATTCTGTCAATAGGGGAGTCGTTTAACCACGGCAAAACTTTATAATATCGAATGCGCATGCGCGGCGTTTAAGCGCGCCATATGGGAGTCGTTCTACCACGGGAGTAATATTACATAGTACACCGGGAATTTGGATGTGTGATTGGCGATCTAGGTGCTCTTATCGTTGAGCTGCAATCAACCCGCCCTGGAGAGATGCCGTTGGTCGAATGGAGTGGAGTGTCGACGCTGCTTACTTGCTGCTTCTATCTGCTGTGTACTTATATCTGCTGGTGACTACGGCCGAGGTTGCAATCACGAAGCCGCCTAGGACCCCAAGACGAAGATGATGGACACGGAGGTCGTGATTGACGTTGCTTTGCTCTGATGTAGATGCTGAGTTAAATTTGGATATTTAGTTTACAAACACTGGATTTTAAATTAATATTCCCCATTTCTTGTTTATTTAATCACAGGCCATTATCTTAATTTGTTTCTTCTTATTTGATAGTATTATCATTCAGTTTCATCATAATATTCTTTATTTAAATTGTCCTGATTTCCGTTTTGAGATTTTATTTTACAGACTGCCCTCCACCCCATCCCACCCCCATGAGAAATAAAGTAATTCCCCTTCCCACCCCCTCCTCAACACATCATACAACATAGACACTAGCCAACAACAATACATTAGGTAACATTAGGCAACACACTCTCTTGGTTTGCAAATGGACATTTCTCAAGATCACTGCAGAGGCCGTTTTGGACCGGTATAGCCATTAAAGGGTTAGAGCCCAAATGAAACAAGTATCTTCCATAGTGAGACAGTAATTACAGTGTGTAACATTAAAAATAATCATTTTGTTTGCCAACTGACAGCTTCCATATCATGATATCATGCTCTTTATCTAGGAAATTTGCGGCATTTTATTTCCGAAAATTGCTGGATGATGGGTTGGAAATCCATGCTATTCAGAATGTCGTTTTCAATGCACATGACAGAGAGCAAATTCAGCCGCTGCTGTCCCATTGTGCTACGGAGATTATTCTTCAGAAGTTTCAGCCTTGAAAACGAACGTTCCCCAGTACAGTTTGTCACCATCATGCACATGAATACTCTGAGGGCAATTTCACCATTGGGAAAGAGAGATTTCAAATTATCAGAAATGAGCTTGCTGTACATGTCCGGAGGATTCTTGACTTCTTTATCGAGGAGAATGTACTGTTTGAATTGTTTGCATTCATTAAGTAATTCATTGCAGGTAAGATCTTCGTGATACGCATTAGCCAACTCTTCACATCTTTGGACAAGCTCATCACTGTCAATTGTTTCTAACTGACTGAAGAAGGAGAAGAGATTTCCAATATTTTCGTAGGCTTCTGCACGCTTAGTCAGGTGAGAATTCAGGGAGTCCAGAATAGGAAGATATGTTTCCACTTTGAATTTTTCACTTTCGTGGAGAAGTATCTCATCCGCTGACCCATCATATCTGGAAAGACGCACACTTCGCTTTCTTGGACGTTTGTCTATGTCACTGTAGTTCAAATCTGGACACCTGCTTTCACCTGCTTTTAGCCTTCGTTTCATAGTCAATGAATTTATCCCTCATTTCCTGAAGAAAGGCTTTAAGAGACTTTAGCAGATCAATGGCAACGAGTATGTCAACATCTTTTGACTGCAAAATTTTGCTTGTTTTGTTTACGCGTTCAAGGATATCATTCCAAACAATTGTCAAAAAGATAGTCTCCAACTTCTGCATTTTCTTGCTCAACCCTTCCGCTTCACGTCTTGTGCTCCATTCCTGATTGGCGTCAACTGCAAGGGCATCCAAAGCATCTTGGATTTTTTTTTAAAAACCTCCATGAAGAGCAGAGACAGCATCGAAATGTGCTAACCATCTTGTGTCAGAGAGACGTTTGACCACGCTAAGATTCTTTCCCAAGGATGATGTCAGAACAGCCCACCGATGTGTGGAAGCAGCGAAAAAGGAGTACAAACGCTGAACAAAGTCGAAGAATGAGACAATCTGTGGACCACATTCTGCTGCTCTCATTCCCACCAAGTTCAAACTGTGTCCAGCACAAGGTCATAGATAGCAAATTCATTTAGTTCACGGATCCGTGCTTGCAATCCTGTATACCGTCCTGACATATTCGAGGCGTTGTCATACGACTGACCACGACAGTTTGATAATGGAATATTGTTCTCTTGCAGGAACTCTACAACGGTGTCTGCTAAATTCTTAGCCCCATGAGAAAATATGGGGATAAATCTCAGAAAACGCTCTACTGACTCACTTCCACGAAGATACCGGACAGTGAATGACAGTTGATCAATATGGGAAATGTCTGGAGTGGAATCGCCGATAGATATGATGGGTTCCCTTTTCCAGCATTTCCGTACACCTTTAAAGGGATATTCCACTTATGCATCTGACGTAAAGTACTAATTTTCCGCATTAATTTGAGACCAAGAGCACAATTTTATGCCAACAAATAAAAAAGATATCCTCAATTTAAATTGCTAAAGTAACCAGTAGATAGAGGCGCCATTTTGGACAAGCAGCTGACGTCACCGACACGCCTACTCTGTTTGCCTGATCGAAGATAGCCATAACCAGGGGAGGTAAATCTTGCATCTCGTGGATAATTAGCGTACTGGCTAAACAACTGACACTTTGCCACAGTGTTTGGAGGAAATTAAAGTGCAATTAGTGTCCCGATGATCGCGCCAGCCATTGTAGTGCTAAATTGTCAAAATTTGTTTTCTTATGGGCAATTTCTATTTTTAAGAAACATTGAAGGGTTATGCCAGGAGCGTGTTTGCAATCACCCAGCTACAACAAATTCTTGAAAAATATGTTAGTTGAATAAATGTTGAATGTAATTTCTCTGAAAGCTGTTGCTATTGCAATTTCTGCTTCCAGTCAAATTCCAGTTTCAAAATATTCAACAGGCAGTAAATATGGGTCAACATTAAAAAATTTGGGATCAATTAGTAAACTCTTTCAAGGACAGAAAAGCAGAAAGCTTAAAATTTACCCTGCATAGGCATATTGTGTGAAACTAATTGGTTTGGAAACTACGGCAACATAACTCCAGGAAAATTTAATTCAGAATGTTCAACACTCAGCATGGTTATTTTAAAATTGGGAGTAAACGTTGTAAATGATTAATAACGCTGGATTTCAATAGTGTGAAAGCACTAAACTACTAATTATGTCCAGCGTACACGTGTCATTATTTACTAGCTGTCACCTACTATCGTCTACGAAGTAAGCCGCTAAGCGGTTGCCTATAATTGACCGACCGGGCAATCAGCGACATCGTTTCATTTTGGTTTGCGAATCCCGTTTTACAATTGATGCAAGCAAATACGACGTTAATTGTCGAGTTTGATTCTGTTATATTAAAATTAAGTACCGCGCCTTTTGTTTTGAAATGCATGACACATTATTTTAAAATTATACAGACTATATGTTCTAAACTTGTGTCATCCAAATTTAAATGTTGAAGATATCCATCCAGTGCCGATGTTATGAAGCCGTCTTTCAGTTAGCCCCTTTTCATGCGGATGCTTCTGTGGATCCGGTATCTGAACATGTGAATTTCCGTACCCTTTCCATGATCGTTTCTATTACTGCAAGCCCATGCTTGACATGCGGACATGATGCGACTTAACCATTTCACGCCAGCACTGGCCTCTGTAATCGTCAAGTTGAGGACGCAGGTCAAAAGAAGGCTATTTTGAGAATTTACAGTAACCGAACCAGCCATTCCAGTGGCAAATTTTCAAAAATAGTCTTCGCTTGGCCTGCAAATGGCCAATCAATAAGGAAATATTCTGATTTTTGTCATTAGAAGGTTAATTAATATTCGGCCTTCATAACGCGAAGTAAACGGGTAAATCTAAAAGCGCTGGTGATATTTTGCTGGTGTGTCGTTGACGTCATAATCTCGCGGTTTCTCGCTCTCGTTTCGAGAAAATGGATGCGCCCAGGAGTCACGTTTTCGAGCGTTTTGGGCATATTCATTTTATTTATTCTCGGCAATGGAACAGTGTATTTTATATTTTTTTGCGGCAACTATTTCGGATCATAGTATATTTTTAGTTGACTTATTCCAGATTTTCACTGGAATTTCCCTTTAAATGTTCCTTCAGAAAAGGGTCAAACTCACTCAATAGCTCTAGCATGCCAAGAAAGTTTCCGTTTTTTGATGAGCCAATAGTTTGATTGTCCCCACGAAAGGCCAACCCTCTAGAGGCAAGAAAGCGGATAACAGAAACCACACGTTTTAACACTTTATGCCAGTACTCTTTCTGAGAACGATGCTGACTTAGCAGCAGTATCCACACAACCACGTCCTTTGTGCCGAATCGAATATTCCAACAGGCACCTGCGATGTTCCTCTCCATTTTCGTGCTCTTCAACAAGATTGTTGTGTTTCCAGTCATTAAAGCCCGATGTAGAGAAAGGGGATTCTTTCTTGGACAATAGACGACATGGGAAACAATACAAACAACCTTTGGTGAGTGAATATATCAGCCATTCACGTTTTATAAACTCGCCATTCCGCAGTTTACGCTTGAATAATGTGTTTGTTAAACATCTTGTCTGAGCTTTTTCGCCTTCACCATACACACGACGGGAATTAGAAGTCACAATCATGATTTTGACATTTTGTCGGGCCATTGTGAATCCAGTGGTCTACTGTAACAGAATCTGTTGTGTTCCATAGTGCTGGATCTGTCAGAGATTGATGATAAATTGCGGCAGCTACGTTTACAGATTCTTCTTGTCTGTCGTCTTGAAGTTCAGCAGGTGAAACGGCTTGTGTATCTGGAACTGGGTGATCAGATGAAGAGGTGCTTGCCTGATTGGAAGTAACTGTTGATGCCTTATCACTATCAGGAGCAATAGCTGTTGTAACAGGAGTGAACCACGACGATAACTTTGACAGTTTGTTCAATTTTTCTCTATCCTCTGTAGCCTTTTTCCTCTTCTGCGCTCCACTAGCGTATGTGCGCTTCATTTCTATAATAAAAAAAAAAGATGCAAAAAGCCCTCCTCCTGGCTTAAATACGCTACTGCGATCATGGATCGACACTCGAGCAGCAGATTTGAACCAAAATATATGTACAGACGATATATGTGGGTCCTACCGCGTGACGCACGTGGCCGCGTGCTTGTTACTTGAGCTTGTAATACTAATACACAGTAATAGGGTCTACCGGACCGGTACATATACTGCAACTGCATGGATATACACATTTACCGGTTTTAACATACTTACGTGCCGCGATGGGAACGGAACAAAGATGAATAATAAATATTTAAAATTAACTAATGTAACACAATTTCACGATCGAATTTCCCAATTTTCTCTACAGAGTACAGACTGCTGATTGCAGAGAGTACGTACAGCAGACTTATTAAATACTTGTCCGGTTGCCCCGTGATCACCGTCACTCACGCCACGTGCAGTGACGTGCTGCAGCCTGTATATCGTAGAAGCAAAAATGAATCAAGAGCGCCGTCTCGCCACACATTCGCCGCTAGCCAGTTGACCTAGATTCAATATAGTGAATATACTACGCATCTGGCATAGGCACTCAGACACATCTTAATCTCTTTTGACGGCAGTCACGGGCGGCGGCACTGCTAATAAACGATAATTCTTTTTATTTTTTTTCAAATGGATCGGGGCCCCTAAAGTTGTGGGGCCCCTGGGCAACTGCCCACTGTGCCCATGCGGTAAGACGGCCCTGTCTCGGTGTAAGCAGCCAATAAACCAACTAAACCTAACCTAACCTTTGACATGGTGTCTCATGATTATCTTTTCGAAACATTAAAAAGATTTGGCTTTGGGAATAGGTTTTGAAATTGGATGGAAATAATGTACACTGGAATTCACAGTGATGTAAAAAACAATGGCCATTTAACTCAGTTCTTCCCAATTGTTTAAACAGAATTTTATTTTGTTCAATGGGAGCAGAGTAAGACAAGTCTTATACACGTGTCTCCCATACATACAAATACAATACATTAATAAATACATCAAGATGGGGTATAATAAAACATAATTAAATAGTAACGTATGTATAACTAGTTAAATGATAATTTATATCAACCACTGATTACAATTGTCTATTCTTCCCAATTAAGAGAAGTGTTAGACATAGCTGTCCCATATCTGCCATGCTATATGTGATTGCAGCTGAACCATTAGTCAGAACTATTAATTCATCAAACAGTATCACTGGAATTGAAATTGGATTAAGTAACCATATATCTTTGCTGTATCAACATGCAGATGATACTACAATTTCAGTCAGTAACTCGAAATCAATTTATAATAGTCTTGATATTATTGGGAAACATTGTGAGTCATCCTGTACCAAAATAAACTATCAAAAATCAGAAGTTATGGCTTTAGGTTCAGCTACTGTACCTGATGACATCGTAAACAAAATAAATGTTCAGCATGATTGCATTGAAATATTGGGAGTGTGGCGTGGGAAAAATAAGCAGCTATGCAATGAATATAACTGGGCCTAAAAGGTGAAAAGTATTAAAATGTTAATAGGTCTGTGGAAACATAGAAAAATCAACATTAAAGGTCGTGCTGAGGTCATTACTTCGTTATTGATGTCCAAACTTTGGTATCTGCTAAATGTACAACCAATTCCTGAGTGGGCACTTAATGAGATAACAAGAGCTTGCATTGACTTTCTCTGGCAAGGCGCCCATCTACTAAAGTACAAAACCATCATTGGTGAAAAGCAGAATGGTGGTTTGAACCTGCCAGATATTAGACTCAAAATGATGTCATTTAGATTGAAAATGTTAAGCAGATATTTCGATGATGATTATGTAGCTATTTGGACACATGTTTTTAATTTCTTTCTCTGTCAAGTGAGCGACTGTGATAACCCTTTTACTATTTTATTTATGAAACATCCAACACATGCATTGAATGGTTTACCTATGTATTACCAGGGAATTTTAATGGCATTGCATACATTTCTTGAATATGGTTTCATCACCATTAATGACTGGCATGGTAGTCAGCCTATTTTTCATAACCCCAAAATCTCTATTAATAACAGGGCATTGGCCTCTGAACATTTTGAAAGAGCAGGAATTTTCATGTTAAAGCATATAATCTATGAATTTGTTCCTGGTTTTTTACCAACTATTGCTATATGTGAGCTTATGAACGAGTATTCAGATGAGATTGATAATATTTTAATAGAGAGGTGGTACAATGTATTATTGCAAGTAATTCCCCATGATTGGCAAAAAATAATAAAATCCCACACTATCGACAAATCAAAAAAGCCTCTTGAAATTAAAGCTGACAATGTTGTTATTACATTCAGAACTATAAAGTCAAAAGTCTTTTATGATCTGCTGCGCTCAAAGCAATTTGTAGAACCCACTTCGAAGATTTTTTGGATGAATACTTTTCCCAATATTGAATATAGTAGAATATGGAATACTGTCAATCTCTCAATCAAATCACCAGACCATATTGATTTAGATTTCAGAATAGCTCACAATTGTATCTTTACAATGAAGAAACTTTACAGAATGAGTAAAGTTGAAAATGACAGATGTCCTGTTTGTCAAAAAGAACAGGAAACATTGCTGCATTTGTTCTTTAATTGTGCCATGTTATTAGATTTTCATAAATTTGTAGAGGAGATCCTGGGTATACTCTTCCAAAGGGCTACCCAGCTTCAACTCTTGTCCTATGATTATAAGTTTTTCTTCATGCTGGGTATGTATACAAGTATGTCTGGAGTTAATGTGAATTGTGTTAACATGGTACTTAGTATAGCACGTTATTGTATCTATAAAAGAAGACAAGTTGCAGTTATGTATGGAAAAATTATTTCTTTACCTCAATACTTCCGTAAACAACTATGCAATTTTATTGAACAGATAGTGCAATATTGTAGTGCTGCTGAGAAAGAAAGGCTGATAGCAAAACTCTTTAGTGACAATGAAATTGTTAGTTATAATGATGGTATTTTGAATTTGAATTTTTAATAATATGATACATTTTTATCTGTGGATAATTGTCATTCAAGTGTCATAACCTGTTGCACAATTTGATACTGGCTTGATTAGTGGTGGTTGTTGTAAAACAGTAATTACTACATTGGATCAGGCTATTATTAGATTCTGCAATATTATATTTACTTACAAGTTAAAGTAGTTTTTTTAAATAAATTTATAATGTATTGGGTTTTTTTAGCAACCACCAAGTATCTTAACTAATGAAGTAGGCTTGAATTTTATCTTACTTTTGCATAATATAGAGAAAGAGAGCTCTGGATTGATTCAATAGCTGTGAGTTACACTAGGCAGGCTTGGTGGGTCAGTCTTCCTGGTAGGCGGCACACCGCAGCTGGCCTAAGGACTGATTAGGTGTCTTGGTTGTAGGCGGCACACCGCAGCTGGCAACCGTAACACTGTGCCTGTATCAGACAGGTACTTTTAAAATTTGTTTGTTAGAGCGCCTGTCTAGAAACAGGAGGCAGTTCGGTTTTTATCGAGTTTTTGTTACATATTGCTGTTTTAATTGACTCTTCATATAGGAGGTTTTACGGAATTCCCTTATGACGTCATTTTCACGCGTGCGCAGATGACTGGCCGTCAAGCATACGGCCAGCTGATCACTGTTTTGTTAGTAAACAAGATTCAATCAAGATTCAAGATTCAATATTATTTATTTGCTTCTTGGATACCAATTCACATACTTTCAATACAGGTTGTCCGCCGAAGGCATTGCCTATAGTGGTGGTGAACACCTAACATTAAACATACATATACAATTATACACACAGCTTAGCATAGAATGGGAGACATAATTGTGAATGTACAGATACGGTACTGAGCTAAGTAGACATAGAAAAAAAGAACAAACGATACACAATACATCTATGTTTTTCCCTTTAGTTATTGAGATTAGAGATTTATATTTGTAGGGTGTGGGGGTAGGAAGGGGGAGGCCGGGGGGGGGGGGGGGGGGGCATGCATGCTAATTACCACCAGCTCACCCCATAGGTTGCTATTTAGTAGTAGCACTTGTTGAGGTGCGTCAGATTGAAGGAAGCAGTAGTCACGATAGCTGTAATAGTGCATTATGGTGTAGTAGTAGTAGTAGTAGTAGTAGTAGTAGTAGTAGTAGTAGTAGTAGTAGTAGTAGTGGGTAGTTGTTATGATAGTAGCCCTGGCAATGATACAGGAGTGTGTGATCTTCGCGTGTGTGTTTATCTATACTATTCCACGCTTTGACAACACCAACTGAAATTCTACGTTTCCCTGTGTCTGTTCGTGTGTATCTAATGTGGAGATCATGTTTGTTCCTAGTGTTATATGTGTGGATTTCGATGTTGTTTGAAAAGCTGTGGGTTATAGATTTAGGTAGGATTTTGTGATGAAAGGCTCTGGAAATGTTGATCATCTGTGACTTGCCTATGTCTGTGAGTTTAAGAAGTTTTTGTGTTTTGAAGATGTTTTGACCCTTTTCTGTTTTTGAGAACATTTTAATGCATTTTTTCTGCATGCTTTGCAATTTTGTTAATTTGTTTTTTTGTGTGTTAGTTCAGATGGCATTGCAGTATGTTAGGTGTGGAAGGATCAATGTGGAATACAGGGTTTTAATGGTAGCTTGTGTTAGGTATGGCTTTAGTCTTTGAATGACCCCCATGCCTCTTGCTACTTTAGCTGTGACTACCTCAATTTGTTTGCCCCAGGTCAGGTTCTTGTCTAAATAAACTCCTAAGAATTTAGCAAAAGGAGCTTCTTCAATTTCTTTTTTATTAATATAGATTTTTGGAATATTGTTTCTTGATTGTCTAGACTTTGAAAATAGCATGTAGTTTGTTTTATCAACATTTAATGATAGCTTGTTTACTTTGAACCAGTTAATAACTTCTTCCATTTCTTTATTTACTCTTTCGTATAATATATCTAAGTTTTTGGCGGAGCAAAAGGCATTGGTGTCATCGGCAAACAGTATTAGTGACAAATTGTGGCAAATTTTGGGCAAGTCATTCATATAGAGTAAAAACAGCAAGAGGCCAAGAATTGACCCCTGAGGAACACCACAAGTTAATTTCCTGTTTTCAGAGCAAGTTGCATTAAATAGCACGCATTGTGTTCTATCGGTTAAATAGCTCTGAAACCAGGCAAGTGCACATCCTCGGATTCCGTAATAGGCAAGTTTTCCTAATAATATATTGTGATTGATATTATCAAAAGCTTTTGAAAGGTCCAAAAAGTTGCCCAGTATATGTTCTTTCTTTTCAATTGATTCAATTATTTTTTCTGTCATTTCAACTAGTGCGAGCATTGTTGAGTGTTTCTGGCGGAATCCATACTGTGAAGCATATAAAATGTCCTTTTTTTCTAGATAATTGATTAATCTATTATACTTTAATCGCTCCATTAATTTAGAGAAAAGTGGACGTATTGAGACAGGCCTGTAGTTTGTGAAGTTGGACGAGTCTTTTGCTTTATATATTGGAGTGACACGTGCAGATTTTAGTTTTGATGGAAATATGCCTTGTACTAGTGATTGATTGCAGATACGGTTGAGTGGCGTTAGTAAATCAAATATGCATTGTTTAAATATGCTCCATTTAAGCCCTACTGCGCCGGCACTTTTCGCAGGATTAAGTGAATTAAGTATAGTGAAGATTTCTTCATTGTTAACATGATAAGCAAGAAATGAAGAGGATTGATAAGCGGAAGTATCTGTGAGGTAATCACTGTATTTAATTCCTGATGTAGATATGATTTTCTTTGAGAGATCTGGACCTATGTTAACAAAATATTGATTGAAACTGTTTGCAATTTCATTGTTATCCGTGATTACCTTATTATTGTCTGTTGTGCTTTTCTATTGTTTTTATTCAAAAGTGATTTTATGATTTTCCATGTTTCATTTATATCATTTTTGGATTGCTCAAATTTATTCTGATAATAGTTCTTTTTTGATGTTTTTATTATTTGGTCCAACTTATTTCAATATTTTTTTAAACTTTGTCTCATTATACTTTGTTTGACATTTTATAAATGTCAAATAAAGTTGTTGTTTTTTATGACAGGCAGATATGAATCCTCTTGTCAGCCATGGTTTAGTAGTGTTGTGCTTGAATAATTTCTTTTCTTTCATGGGGAAACTGTGCTCAAAGATGTTACTGCATATGTTGTGGAGCTTGGTGTGGGCATCATCACATGACTCTATATCTATCACTTCGTTCAAGTCTACCTCAGACATGGCCTTTTTAAATTTTTCAATGTTGACATGATTCATTTCTCTACACTTAATTTTTTCGGTCTACTGTAATTTGCCTGTTTTTGGAGGATAAAAATTGGTAGGTGATCTGATGTGTCTGTTACGAAAATTCCTGAATGTGTTTTGTTGATGAAACTAATATTATTACTGAATATATTATCAATAGTTCTAGCCGAACTCTCAGTAATTCTGGTCGGCTTAGTTATGTTTGGATAAAAGGAATGTGCATTTAGCAAATTTGTAAAACTTTGTGAATGAGAGCAGTTTTGTTCCATCAGGTCAATATTGAAATCACCCATGAGGTAGACCGTTTTGTCTTCTTTTTGAATATCATCTAAGGTTGCTCCTAGTAGGTCAATAAATTTTCTTTTATCGCTGTTTGGTGCACTATAGATAATGCCTATTATTTTATTTTTTCCTTTTTCTGTTGGGATTTCTGTAAGCAATGATTCAAAATTTGAGTCCAGAACGGAAAGATCCTCACGCTCATTGTACTGAATATTATCATTGATGTACATGTTTTCAAAATATTCACCAGCATACCTCTAAAGTTGCCTTGAAGCTTCACAATTTTTATCAGTTCATCTCTATAGTTTCCATTGAAATTGAGATTCTGGAAATTCCGTATTCAAGTATATAAGTTGACTTCAGCACACATAAATAGTAGCTGGAGCTCAGCTAGGGTTACCTGTTGGTGCTGGAATGTTGACATTGTAAAGTATTGGCTAAAATAGCTATAATTTGGTTAAGAGAGAGCATGGACAGCAACAACTCCATGCCAGATTAGTCACATAATGTTTGTGAGGTATGCAGGTGTTAGTATGCATAGACAGAGAAGCTATACAGGTTATCACAAAACATTGACATAATACAGTGGATAAGGTAATCAACTAAAACAAAGATAATCTTGGACAGCTCTATAAATAGACATGAGATAGAAAAGCGCAGTCCACTTGGGCAAAATAAATATTGAAGCAGGTCAGCTGGCAGCAAGGTTAAGAATTGACAAGTAAAAAGGATTACTTATCAAAAGAAAGCAACACATAACATGCAGACATTATCCTGACTTGACCTGTCTGACATCAGTACTCCTTATAATTCAGTGGCTGTAATATTCATAATCACCTATGAAGTAGAAGCAATAGTTATAGCATATATACACATACAGACATGTATGCTGTATGGTTACTTGATCTTGAGATTCTGGAAAATCCGGATCCATAAAATATCAGTAGATTTCAACACACGTAAAGAGTAGGTGGAGCTTAACTAGAGTTATCTGGTGGTGATGGATGGTCTCAGATTAGAAGCACTAATCTAGGCCAGCTGTTGAGTATCTTGAAACTAAGTTAACTGAAAGCTGTTACTGCCTTAGGCAGCAACAGCTTCCAGGTAACTCAGTTTTCAAAATATTAACCAGCCTACATCTATAGTTAACTTGAAGTTTTAAAAAAATTTCATCAGCTCACCTCGATAGTTTCCATTGAAATTGGGATTCTGGAAATTCAGTATTCAAATATATAAATTGACTTCAGCACACATAAATAGTAGATAGAGCTCAGCTATGGTTACCTGTTTGTGGTGGAATGTTGACATTGGAAAATATTGGCTAAAATAGTTATAATAGTTATGAGAGAGAGAGAGAGAGAGAGAGAGAGAGAGAGAGAGAGAGAGAGAGAGAGAGAGAGAGAGAGAGAGAGAGAGAGAGAGAGAGAGAGAGAGAGAGAGTATGAACAGCAACAGCTCCCTGTCAGATTAGTCACATGATGTTTGTGAGGTCTGCAGGTGTTAGCATACATAGACAGAGAAGCTATACAAGGTTATCACAAAACATTGACATGATATAGTGAATACAGTGGATAAGGTAACAAGTAATTAATTATATAATGTTTTTGTTGTGATCAGATAAACTTGTGGGTCCTAATATCTCAGATTAAGAGTATTCATATGGGCCAGCTGTTGAACATCTCAGAACTTATTTTGACTGAAAGCAGTTGCTGCCTTAAACTTCCAGGCAAACTAACTTTCAGAACAATTAACAACTAACCTGTATGGTTACTTTATATTGAGTTTGTGGAAATTCTGGATCCATGAAATATCAGTCGATTCCAACATATGTATAGAGTAGGTGGAGCTTAGCTAGGGTTATCTGGTGGTGATGGATGGTCTCAGATTAGAAGGACTCAGATAGACCAGCTGTTGAGTATCTTGAGGCTAAGTTGACTGAAAGCTGTTGCCGTCTTAGGTAGCAACAGCTTCCAGGTAATTCAGTTTTCAAAATATTCACCAGTCTACTTCTATAGTCATCTTGGAGTTTCCAAATTTTCGCCAGCTCACCTCTGTAATTTCCATTGAGATTGGGATTCTGGAAATTCAGCATTCAAGTATATAAGTTGACTTCCACACACATAAATAGTAGTTGGAGCTCAGCTAGGGCTACCTAGTGGTGGTGGATTGTTGACATTAGAAAATATTGGCTAAAATAGTTATAATTTGGCTAAGAGAGAGTATGAACAGCAACAGCTTCCTGTCAGAATAGTTACATAATGTGTGTGAGGTCTGCAGGTGTTAGTATACATAGACAGAGAAGTTATACAAGGTTATCATAAAGCATTGACATATTACAGTGGATAAGGTAATCTGCAGAATTGGTAAACTCATAATAAAATATGTCTGCATAATCATAGTGATGTACTGCTTTGTTATGTAAGGAGTAATCTGTTGGATAGTGAAATGTGATGCTGGATGACTTCGAAAATAGTTTGACCGAAAGCCATTACACTGCCGCCGTCGACGCTACTAAAGCTTTGCAAATTGCAATTTTACGTCAGCTCTACTGGTAAAGTTGACCGAATTGACAATTCTAACATCAAATACTATTTTACTATGCATTTTTAGAAATATATTATTGATTCTATGCACATTAGAAGGCAAAATACTTCCGCGATGGTATGTTAGAAACGCCCCACCCCATCAGTGCATGTGGATCCTGGTAGGCTATACGACCAATACAAGCGGCAGCTCGATAGATAATGTTTATGAAGGCGCCCAAGATGACTATATATGGCCCTACTGTCATAATGATTATCAGTGTGTGCATAGGCGAGAGAGGTGGGGATGGGGGGGGGTGGTAGGTGTGCATGTGCATAGATTTCGAAATTTGTTCTGGGCAAGAACCCTGTACCCCATATTTAGGTCGGCTTTGCACCCCAGCCCACCCCACCCCAATCCCACCCTTGAGGTGGTGGTTGGTGGTGGTGGAGGGTGGTGGACCTGCGTCCCAGTAAATAAACAAGAGCCCAAAGGGCATGTGGCGCTCACCTGGACCATTAGCATTTGAACCATTTGGATTTAAATAGATAGATGGATAATTTTCGGAAAATATGGCCACTCAAAAAATTTACCAATCAAAATTCTGAATATATATTCTAGCCTACCTTGATAGGGTCACTCTAGCCAAATTTGTTTGAAATATGTCAAGCAACTAAGGTGAAGCCGTATTTCGACAATTTCTGGTAAATTTGTCATAAAATATAAGATTTTCACCAAAAAAATTGATGAATCAAAATTCTGAATGGAGGTTATGGAGCCAACGACCATTGGGTCCTTTCAGCCACATTTGGTTGAAATCGCTCAGAATTGTAAGGAGAAGAGGCATTTTAACAATTTCCGCTACATTTTTCATAAAATCTAAGATTTTCACCCAAAAAATTGATGAATCAAAATTCTGAAAGGAAATTCTGGAGCCAAAGACCATTGGGTCCTTTCAGCCACATTTGGTTGAAATCGCTCAGAATGGTAAGGAGAAGAAGCATTTTGACAATTTCTGGTACATTTTTCATAAAATCTCAGATTATCACCAAAAATATTTATGAATCAAAATTGAATGGAGCCTACGACCATAGGGTACTTCCAGCCAAATTTGATTGGCCGAACGGTTAATGAGGAGTAGTGTTTTAAAGCAAAAGTTGATTGATGGAAGGATCGATGATGGACGGACAGACGGTCGCTATGGCATAAGCTCACTTGGCCTTTTGGGTGAGAAGGTGAGCTGACAATGATTAATTTCAATTTGATTATGAATTAATTAATCAATATGCAGAAAACTACTCAGAGCATCTCATTTTCCAATTATTATAGGGGAAGGGGCATGACTCCCCTGCCCACCCCACCACCATTGGCAACCCCACCCAGACCATGACTGCTAGGTTGAACACAACCCATAATAGAATCTTAAATCCACCAAGACACAGTTGGTGAATTTACTATTAAACTCTCCAGACTTATGAGTGTTATTTTCACAAATTGTGTGTTTTGTGGGGTTAGTGACAAAACAGAGGGTGGGGTAGGGAGCATTAGGCCCCTAAAAGGTTTAGATGATGTGTGCAGGGATAGAGGGAGGGTGGTGGCTAAGACAATTTCTTTTCCTGGCAGCAACCCTGAAAATGTATAATAGTCAGTAGATGAAATAATACTAAATACAGTCATACTCAGATAGCTGATCAGTACAGTATATTTTAATATTCAACTGGAAAAAGATCTGAAATTTACAGAGTGAACATGGCGAGGCCATATGCTGTGGGACCTGGCTCTAGGGATATATGTTCAGCATTATCCCTGGAATGCTGAGGATTGGTAAATTGACATCTTTCAAGACATATTACTACAGAAGCAATTGTTGGCAATCATTAAGAAAATTTCATTTTTTTCCACACAAATGCACATTTACAAATTAGAGATCAAAAGAAGGCAATTTTTAAAATTTACAACAAATGGCTGGCTTAGTTATGGCGCCACGCAGCTCAAGATCAATAAAAATGCTGGTTTTGGACAATTTGTGTATTTTATGGGGTTAGTGACAAAAACAGAGGGTGGGGGTAGGGAGCATTAGACCCCTAAAAGTTGTAGATGGTGTGTGGAGGGATAGAGGGGGGTGGGGGTGGTGGCTAAGACAATTTCTTTTCCTGGCAGCAACCTTGAGAATGTGTAATAATCAGTAAATAAAATAGTACTAAATACAGTCATACTCAGATAGCTGATCAGTACAGTATATTTTAAAACTGAACTGGAAAAACCTCTGAAATTTACAGAGTGAACATGGTGAGGCCATATGCTGTGGGCCAGGGGCTGTGGGAACTGGTTCTATGGCTATCTGTTCAGCATTATCCCTGTAATGGTGAGGATTGGTAAATTGACATCTTTCAAGACATATTACTACAGAAGCAATTGTTGGCAATCAAATAAGAAAATTTTCAATTTTTTCACACAAAATGCACATTTACACTTTAGAGATCAAAAGAAGACAATTTTTAAAACTTACAACAAATGGCTGGCTTGATTATGGAGCCAGGCATCTCAAGATCAATACAAATGCTGTTTTTGGACAATTTGGCCTTTAAGTGTCAAAACCTACTCACCTTGTTATATTAAATATGTTATACTATGTTAGGAGACAAAGCTATGTTGATAAGCTTACACAATAATTGAAAAGAAATTGGGAATTAGTCATTCTTGGAGCAAAGTAATTTCAATTAGCAATTCCGATTCTTAAAAATTTACCAATTTATCCAATGTGGCAATTGAATTAGTACAACTTCCAATTACCACCAGTCCTGGTCATTGTTAAATTGAATCTGCTATCTAGAGCCTATAAATTTCCCTGTATGGGCGGAGTTACACCCCTGTCTGCCTGGAACTGAAGGAAATTTAAATTTCCCTTTCTCCGAGATCTAACAATACTCACCATTCTGTTACTTCTGATATACAGCTGGCTCTAGGGCTATAGACTTAGAAAGCTTTACCAACTCCTTGGAACTGTCGAGTACCCATCTACCACAGAGCTCATATTGTTTGCATAGCCACCAAACAAGAGAAACCCATGGCTTGCCTCCGTGGGGCTGGGAGGATGGGTCCGTAACAGAATGGTGAGTATTGTTAGATCTCGGAGAAAGGGAAATTTACATTTCCTTCATTCTCCTTCGATCAATACTCACCATTCTGTTACTTCTGATATACACCAGATTTGGTCAGTAACCTGGTGGGAAGGGGCAAGACAGAACTACTACTTTTGCCCCTTGGAGAAAGAGCTAGACTTAAAACTTGACTAACGGAGACCTAAAACGGACCGTCAAGTTAACGGAACCGAATCACATTCGCATCACTGCCCCCCCCCCCCTTTTTTTCCTCCTAAGAAAAGGAAGAGAACTCACGAACATGCATCTCGCCTGAAAACACAAATATGCCAAGAGGGTTAACTGCTCTTTGCATATACACATGTATTAGCCTGGGAATGAGCATGAATATATAAGATGAATGAACATGATATATAGACATAATACAAAAAACTCAATCTTGAATTACCTCATGATCAATGGATTCCAGACGTACCGCCTCCAACCATTCACTTGTCCGGCCATCAGTGACACAATCTGGTTGTCATCCTCTCGCTCGACCATGTCTGCTTCTTAATTCTTTCTTACCAAAGTCTAAAAAGGAAGAAGAGCAGTGTGGTCGCTTAACTATCGTTTCAAAACAGCTAAAGCGAGTGGATTGGCTTAGTCTGAGATATCCCTCATATAGTAATCCGTGAACGAGGACTCACAGTACTATTGTGCAACGGCCATGATGGCCTCTAACGGAACACCACTGTAAATGGTGGTTGAGGCGGCTATTCCTCTAACATCATGTGCCCTTGCGCATTGCACCTGGTGCCCAGTCGCCATCTCATGAGTAGTCTGAATGCATTCGACTACCCAATGAGAGATAGTATCCATGGATGCGGTGCCAAATGGCCTCTTATGGCAGATCCACAGATGTCTATCATTCGACTGTAACGAGTCTGTCCATTTTTTGTACTTAGACAAAGCACGGACTGGGCACCAGACACTGGCATCACGAACAAACCTAGTTAGTTTCGGTATAACGATTGGTTTGCAGGGATATCTCAAAGATTGATTCTTTGACATAAACTCTGCTCTTGGCAGAAGACGCAGACCCTCTCCGGAGACAATAAATCGGTCCCTCTCCGCTGAAAGTGCATGGATCTCACTGCCCCTTCTAGCTGAGGAAGCTGCCAATAGAAAGACTGCCTTTAGAGTCAAATGCTTTAGACTAGCCGAACGCAACGGTTCGAAAGGGTGCTTGGCCAGTACATTAAGCACTAAAGATAGACACCAGGCTGGAATGACTACCGGTTGTCTCGGTCTGAGATTGCTCATTCCCTTCACCATCACATTTAACTGGGCCACTTCTGGACTATCCCTGTTGGTTAGACACGGGATAACTGATGCCAAAGCTGACTTGTAACAAGCAATTGTGACGGGAGCTAGTCCTGAAAAGAGCAGCTCACAGAGAAAGTCTGCTTTTTTCTTAATAGTGGATTGAAAGGTATCAATACCCTTTTCTTCACACCAGTCTCCAAATCTGTTAACTTTGTTGTTATATGACATGAAGGTTGACCTCCTTCTCGCAGCCGCGATGAAATCAGCAGCTTGTCGAGAAAAGCCTTCCGACGTGGAACGTTGTTTGATAACATCCACGCAGTCAATTTGAACATTTCGGGACGCTCGTGTAGGAAGCGTCCCTTGGCCTGGGAGATTATGTTCAGAATCTCGGGTAACTGCACTGGGTTTTCCACCAGCAGATCTAGAAGATCCGTGAACCACGCCCTGCTGGGCCAATACGGCGCTATTAGCAGGAGCAGGCACGGTTCCTCTCCGATCTTCACCAATACCTTTGGCAGAAGAATGGTGGGTGGGTACGCGTAAGCGTGCATCCCTCTACAGCTTATCGCCAGAGCGTCTGTATCAACGGCATTTGGATCTGAATCGGCGAGACATAAGTCATGATTTGAGCATTTTCCCTTGTGGCGAAGAAGTCCACGTTGGGTTTTCCCCAAAGCTCGAAGATCCTTCGTAGAACTGGAGGGTTGAGGGACCGTTCTGTTGGCAGAATTCTCTGTCTGCGAAACAAGGCATCCGCCAGAATGTTCAATCGCCCAGGAATGTGAGCTGCTTTCAAAACAACCGAGTAATTCCTGCACCATTGAATCAAGTGCCACACTTTGATACACAGTGTGGGTGACTTGGTCCCGCCTTGGCGATTCATGTATGATACTACCGTCGAATTGTCCGACCGTATCAATATCACCTTGCCCATGATCATTGGAAGAAACTCTTCCAACGCCAGTTCCACTGCCATCATTTCCAACAGATTGATATGCAGCTGGCTCTCCTGGAGTGTCCATGTGCCCGAGTCCTAGTGTTCTGCCAGGCAAGCCCCCCACCCCTTCAGCGATGCATCCGTGTACACGGACAGCTGGGGGTGGGGTAGGTGCAGCGAAACCCCTACTAGGAGATTCTGACGCTTTTTTCGCCATACAAGGTGCGACATTATTGGCTCCAAAACGGGCACCAGTTTTGACAGAGGTTCTGTTCTCCGTTTCCACAGAGACATCAGATACAACTGGATAGGTCTTCGCATTAGAGCAGCATACGGGATCACCTGCTCCATGGAGACCATCATGCCCAGCATCTGAAGAAACCGCCTCGCCTGAATGTGGTTTCCCAATCGAAAACTCTTGAGGATGGCTAACAGAGACACCACTCTGGGCTCTGACGGGTAAACCCTGCCCTCCTCGAGAACGAATCGCATCCCTAAATAAACGAAATGTTGAGTGGGTGTCAACTCGGATTTCTCCTTGTTAACTATCCAGCCTAGATCTGAAAGTAACTTCAGAGTCGGAGCAGTATCCACCTCTAACCTGGTTGACGTGTCTGCATTGATCAGCCAATCGTCTATGTAGGTGTGTAGCACCACGTTCTCTTTTCTGAGAAACGCTGTCACCGCAAGGACCACTCTTGTGAAAACCCTTGGAGCTGTCGACAGGCCGAATGGGAGGACAATAAACTCCCATACTTGATTCTGAAACGCAAATCTCAGAAACCTGTGACAACTGTTCATTGGAATGTGGAACTATGCATCTTTCAGATCTATCGACACACACCATATTCCCTCCCTCAATCCTGCCATTACCGACCTCGGCGTTTCCATTTGGAACCGAGGCGTATGGATAAACCAATTTAATGGCCTGAGATTGAGTATGGGTCTCCATCCCCCTGTGCTCTTGGGAACAATGAACATATTTGAATAGAAGCCTGGAGTGATCTGGTTTGCTGGTTTTATTGCTCCCTTCAGAAGCAAACCTGACACTTCGTTTTGAATGACTTCTAACGTGTCTGGTTCCCTTGATACTGGTGTCCAGACAGGTGCCAAAGACAGATTCTGTGGTGGAATGTTCCACCACTCCGGCATGTATCCCTGGGATAACCATCCCAGGACCAGACTGTCTGACGTCATACCTCGCCCAGCCTCGACGAAACGCATCAGCCTTCCACCCACTATAGACGCCTAATGGGGTTGTCCGGCTCGCGGTCCGCTCCCCCCCCCCCTCTCTTAACGAGAGAGAGAGAGAACCATTTCGGTCATGGCTCGGCTGGTCTAACTGGCACTGCTGTTCCTGTCGCACAGGTGTGGTCCAGGCGAATACGAAGTCAGCTCTTGTACCCTCAGGTACGATCCGCTCCCTTCTTTCCGCCCTTTGAGGACTTACCCTTCCCCTCCCCTTGCTCTTCCCGCCTCTAGGGCGATCAGGAGCAACATTGGGGAGGGTAGCGGCCTCCACAACCTTCTTGGCTTTGTTCGCCGGCAGCGGCTGAGAAAAGCCAGATGAAGCAGCAGCCACACTAGGCTTAGCTTTCGCCTTGCCTTTATGCTTCTTCTGCTTCTTGGAAGGTTGCACGGTCAGCAGCTTCCCTACAGCCCCTAGTGTGTGAGCTTGCTGCACCAGCTCTAGCTGTAGGTTCACTGCCAACCGATTCTGCGCAATGCTAGCCGTGTCCCGCACCTGGCCACCGAAGATGCTAGGACCTGTCAGGGGTGTCCCAAGAAGACGCTCCCTGATGGCCGTATCTGGACACATATGGTCAAGAACCATTTGCCTCTTGTAACACGCGCCTGCACCCTTGCCAGCACGTCCATAGACAGCAACAAGCTGTCATTGACACACGAAAGTGCCACAGGTGGCACAGGGTGGCCTGCCCCCGCTTCAGCCCACACAGACTGAAGAAGGCGATAAGAGTGGTTGACAGCACTCATAGCTTCCCTCACACCCTCATCGCATAGGGACAGGACTTCATCCTGATGTGCCTGGGACTTGTCCACAAGTGCCGGACCGGGGGCCACCCGCTCCAGCACTCTGGACACCCAGAACCCATCGGTCATCCTCCGTGACCGACGGGACTACACCATACCTGTCGTATTCACCCCGCGGAATACGACATCTTGCCCGCACCTCCCTGGAGGCCGCAGGGAGCTGGCGCTTGGTCATTAGTTGTTTGCTATAAATAGCATCCAACAAATCAATGAACCGTGGATCCAGTCCAACCGACTGGATCCGGGCCGTGGGCAAAATCCCCGTCCTAATCGATGCAACCGATGGACGGGGCACATCCTCCTCGGCCGTGGCCGAAACCACAGACGGGTCGACCCTGGCTAGTCAAGCCAGAGCATCCGACCAGTCTACTTCCGAGGAAGACACACCCTTGAACACGTCACCCGTTGACACGTTCACAGGCCTTTCAGCCACGGTCTCCCAGCAAGGAGCCGCGGCTGACACGCCAGGCACTCCGCTACCACACGGTTCGGCCGCCACCCCATGAAACACTCCGGTCCATGGGGTAGGTCCGCACGGAAAACCGTACGGACCCGTAACAGTCGCGGAACCATAGCCGGACACGGGCGCCAACGGCACCCCACGTCTGGCTGCCGGACCAGGCGAGATAGGTGAGTACCACGCCTGGCCCGGCACACCCGTTCCCCTGATGGCTGGTGACAAACCAAGCCGCGCGGAACCGGTGCAAGGTAACGGATTGGCCCCAGCCGCAGGTGGAGCCACTGACCTGGCTTGCGCCAAACCAGACAAATGGAGGCCGGTTCCGTCCAGGATGGAATCAACCTCCATATTCTCCACCTGCGGCTTCACGGGCCGCAGCAACCTCTCCTCCTCGTCTTCAGACTCCGAAGAGCCGTCACTAGATGAGTCAACCGTGGAGCCATCCTGGTGGACGGCTCCCACACCTGACGGACCGGCCACCGCTACTGGACCACCCGGAGGTGGCCGCAGAGAGACAGAACCCGTCTGGCCGAAGCCAGACGGGACCGCCAGGGGGCCGTACGAGACGGCCCCCTCGGTAACCAGTCCAGAATCCTGTCCGAGGACAGGATCCGTACCAGGCATGGGGAGAAACTGCCCCCCAACCTTTGGTAGCAGGGACGACACCAGCGTGGGCAGAACGCTATGCAGAAAACCCTGCATAGCCGGACCAAACCACGCCAGCGGTGCCATCTCCGCCACCTCCAGCTGGGGACGTGGAGCACCCCCACCGGCCGAACCGGGCGCTCCACGATTTCCTCTCGGACCGCCTGACCCCGCGTCAGACCCAGCCAAGTCCTTCTGGGCAAGGAACTTAACCATCGTTTCGACGGACCACACTGCACAAACATTACACCTATGATCTATATTACACAGGGCACACCTAAAACAGACATGGTCCTTGAACATTACACGGACAAACTTATGGCAGTCGTCACATGATGGCGGGGCTGGCTTGGCCTATAAAATAAGCACAAACCTACAATAAACAAGGGGAACGAGACCCGGATGGAAGGCAGACAATTAATTTTCAAATATTTTGACTCATAAATTAACCGTAACCTCCCCGCACCCCACCCCGCCACGTTACAACAACGATCGCATTGATTATGACGACAAGTACGCGGCGGGCACAACACACCCATAATAGATCCTCCAGGATGTGTAACGGCTCCAGGAATCATATCGCATAGCATTCAGGGTATATTTACTAATCAATATAAATTATACTCCTAACGAAAGCAGCACGATATGTGAAGAAAACAACAAAATGTATAACAAACTGCTGTCTCACACGGTAAAACCGCAGACCACACATCTACTCAAGAATTTTGAAACCACCGATCATTGCAAACCGATCGTGATCGCACGTAAACTTGATCATTCTAAAGTTTCCGGTACCATTTTTAGTACGCAGCACCCAGAATAAGATGCGCGAATTAATGAAAAAAAATTTCTTCACATAAACATCCGAGCGACCGGGTGTGACGTCACCCGCTCGGATTCTATGGAGAACGACGTCAGCCGATATTCGTGTTAGAAATACTGTAGCAAACACCTATTTTCATATCTGCCGATCGCCTGTTGGGGTTAAAGAAGGCGATCGTCTGGCATATATCGTTGTTAGCACATGTCCCAGATTCTATGGGGTCAGAAATTGGAACATGCGACACAACGAAATTTAGAGACCTAAGTCTTTTAACTATGGATAATAAAGAACAATACAACCTGGTTGTCTTGGGCGGTATTCTCCATAGTCCTTAGTTAATCCTTTCAGAACACACAAACTATCACTGATTAAAGACTTAGATTATATTAAAACACTAAAATCCTTAATGCAAAAAGCATGTATTGCTCTTGTTGCTATGCAAACAAGAATGAGCTCTATGGTAAACGGGTACTCGGCAGTTGGGAGCCGAGTACCCGGTTCCCAGGAGTCGGTAAAGCTTTCTAAGTCTATAATCCTAGAGCCGCTGTCAAGGCCAGCTGTATATCAGAAGTAACAGAATGGTGAGTATTGATCGAAGGAGAATTTGAAAACCACCGATCATTGCAAACAGATCGTGATAACATGCAAAACTTGAACATTCCAAAGTTTTCTGGTACCATTTTTGGTACGCAGCACCCAGAACAAGATGCGCGAATTAATGAAAATATTTCCTTCACATAAACATCCGAGCACCACGGGTGTGACGTCACCCGCTCGGATCTTACGGAGAACGACGTCAGCCGATATTCGTGTTACAAATACTGTAGCAAACACCTATTTTCATATCTGCCGATCGCCTGTTGGGGTTAAAGAAGGTGACCATCCGGCATATCTCGTTGTTAACACATGTCCCAGATTCTTTGGGGTCAGAAATTGGAACATGCGACACAACGAAATTTTAGAGACCTAAGTCTTTTAACTATGGAATAATAAGGAAATATACGACCTGGTTATCATCGGCGGTATCCATATTATTCAATTATCCTTGCAAGAGAATCACTAGCTATCACAATCACGGACAAAAAGACTTAGATTTATTTCTTAATCTCTCCACTGCAAAAAGCATGTAGCTCTTGTTGCTATGCAAACAAGAATGAGATCTATGGTAAACGGGTACTCGGAAGTTGGGAGCCGAGTACCCGGTTCCAAGGAGTCGGTAAAGCTTTCTACGTCTATAGTCCTAGAGCCAGCTGTCAAGGCCAGCTGTATATCAGAAGTAACAGAATGGTGAGTATTGATCGAAGGAGAAATGTAATTATCAAATGCTAAAACATTTTGTAGAACTTACAGTTTGCATACACTGAGATAAACATTGATTGTTCTTTCTATGCTATCTACTTTATCAAGCATATGCCATCAGTCACCCATATTCTAAATGATGTAATTATTTAAATAATTAATTTTGCTATTAGCTGTAGATTGTTAATGCAGAATGTGAAGTGGAAGTAAGGCTCTACATGGGTGGTTCTCAGTTATTTTAACTACATACACACAATTTATACAATAGCAGTTGGTATCATGTCTTGAGGCCCAATAAAATAATAACACAATCACATGCCCCTAGCAATTGAGGTAGGTAAATGTAGAGAATTATCTTTCATGGTGAAGGTTAGGGTTTCTTTTAATATGTTTTTGCTAAGCATAGCAAAATAAAGCTAGGAAAATAATAAAACTATGGAAATTCAATAAATTTTACAATCAGTCCAGTCTTTTTATGTAGAAACAGAAACATTGCAATATTTTTGGAAGCAGGTAAATTGTATCCATTGTTGCAGGTTCCTGTAGGTAGTGAATCCTAGACAGCCATACTCTTTTAGACATCCATATACTTTTAACCTTGAAGGACATGTAGCTGTTCATTAACCTTTTGACCGCTGAATTCCCCATGTCTCATTTTCAATTCTACAATACAGGAAAACTATTGAATATTTTGAAATTAATTTGGCAGGCAGTTGTTGCTGGCAATGGCTTCCAGTCAAATTAATTTCAAAATATTCAACAGAATAAGTGTTATATCGTAAAGAATATACTTTTTCATTTGTCGGTGAAATAGGTAACTAAATACACAATTAAACATGATCAACATGTATTCAAAGTTATTTAAGCTTATTTACTTTTATGCATATAGTAACCCTGATTTCCTCCTACAATCAGTGGTGCTGAGATGGCCAATTGTCTACCTCCAGAAACTCAGGATAAAACCCCTTTCCAATCCACTCACCCCAACTAGCGATTAATGACAGACCGTCACCCAAACGATGATTGGTCCAAAGTGATGCGCATGCGTAATCCGTGATTATACAACTTTAAAAAAATTCATCTAGACTCCATCATAGCTGGGAGATCACGGAAACTGGTGCATTTATCTCATGCGACCTCGTGATGACTCTATTCAATTAACATTTTTTTTATTTGAATTATGTAGAATTAAATTGAATTTCATTTTTTCGAAGTCGGATAGTTGCTCTATTACGCATGCGCGTCATAGAGTACTTGACCAATCAGCGTTTGGGTGACGGTCTGTCATTAATCGCTAGTCTCTCCCCAACCCAACCCATCTCATCTGCACCTCTAAATCAGCTCCTGCATGTCAAAATTTGACACACCCAGCTGGTTATCATACTATATCGCCTGTGAGCTAGGGATATTTAAACTGACTTAAACAAATGACAACACAGCTGAATATTTTCACATGAGTAAACTTAGACTAACAACCATCTGCTATCAGCGTTCCGCCCCCCCCCCCCCTCCAACGCCCACACCCCAACCAAACACGTACACAGTTATTGGCTCTCAATCGTCTAGAGGTATAATTTATCGCCATTCATACCATCATTAGAACACTTATTTGAGCATGACACGCACGCACGCACGCACGCACGCACGCACGCACGCACACGCACACACAATGACTGAATGAGCAAGCCATTTGATGCACGAATACTGGTTCCAACAAGGTATGAAAGCAGGAAATAAATCATTGTCCTTACTTGTTCTGTAAATCCCTCCTCTCTGTTCTAGGACAACCACCAGCCGGCACTAAGTTCCTAGCTGATGTAAAGTGTTGATTTTGTCGCGTTTTGTTATCATGCCTACTTGGACGAAATATAGTGTACTGAGACTTTCCAGTTAGTATGCAAGATCTCTTGTGGTGCAGCTTGAAACAGAGGTCACGGGTGGCCTCCTCCAGCATGGTCACGAGCGGATTGCATTTAGTGAATGTATGGGAGGTGTCGAGAATTAGTTTAACGATGTTGTCCTGCTGACATTCTTTCAAGTTTTGGAGGTTACCGGCTAACATGATGTGTTCAATCTTATTGATGAGTGGTTTGCAGGTTTCTTCCAGACATGGACAACTAAGAAGGAAATGTTCAGTGGTCTCTGGTTCAGATTCGCAGAGTGGACAATCAGTGTTAGAGGCACGGTTTCGAGTAGAGCCGGCATACAAGTTGTAGCGCTGAGTGAGCAACTTTGCTTTGACTATTGCTTTGATGACCGTAAGGGTATCAGTGTTTGCCATATTCCAGACTGAGCGGCAACTTCCTATTTTGCAGGACGATAAGTTGATGTATCCCAATGTTACTTTCGCTGCAGCTTCCTCGAGTAGGATTTCTAGCCAGTAGTTATTCACATTAGCATGCAACAGCTTCTTCCAGGAACATTTTGTAGGTTGGGATTTTACAAGGTTGAACGCTGATGGAAGCTTATACTGAATCAGGAGCTTTCTAACAACAATCACCCAGCTATGGGAGTTGTAGCTTTTGACTGCCAACTGTCGTCTATTAACTAATGCTTCAATTGAGTCAGGTCGTCGCAGCATGTGAGAAACAGTGTCAGTATTCTCTTATGAATTTGACCTTCAATTGGGATAACGCTAAGGAACAGGTAAACAGCAGCATTAGCGGTTGAGGCAGGTAGATGATGCAGTCTTTTTAAAGTCCCTCTGTAGTAGTCCTCCAGCATTTGGACTTCGCTGTTTGAGAGCACAACTGCTTCTAAGCCATGTAGAAGGATTGGTGTGATATAGATCTCCCATAGCTTGATGGATGTCATTGGGTTGATACCATTAAGACTGTGCATTCCGGCGCCCATCAGCGAGTATGCTGCTCGGCGTACTGAGTCAATACGTGCAACGATTGTTGACTTGTTTTTTACATTATTTGATCTGTGAATTCCCAAATGTGTTTCCTCTGGGGAAAGTTCCAGTTCAGCTCCATTAAGATGAAGAAATGCATCTGAAGATTTACCAGGTGCTCAATGTCGTACACAAATAAAGTGGAAATTGAATATATTTCACCAAACAATTATTATTTAGAGGATTAATGCGGTGTAAGATAAGATTTACAGCCAACAAGATCAGTGTTTACTTTATCACGTCAGTGGCCGCTTGACGGCCAGGCTTCCCCCGTTCTAAAAATAATGACGTAATGGCGTGACGAAAAAACCTCCTATAGTGTTTTTGCGTGCACGCTTCTATTTATTGCTGTCTAGAATTGCCTATAGGCGCGGCCATTTCGGGCATGGGCTTGTGGGGCTGTGTCTCGCGAGATCTCCATCGATACGAGATCTAATAATCCTCGGCGTGAAGACACGGCTCTATTTTTAGATTGCTGGATATCTCATAATTATTATCTTCATGCGCGTGCGTGATTCATGGCGAGTTCTCTTATTTGTTCTGGTCCGACTGTAATAGAGTTTGCGCGGCGATGACCGCTTAATTATTTTAATAAACAGCCAACGGAACTCCAAATAACTGCTCTAAATAAGTACTCGTCTTTTGCTGGAGGACTGCGTACAAAACATGTTTCTCATTCCTTCTGCAGATGAAAGTATTCAAGCACACGCCCACTCGCGGCGTCTCTTATATGTCCACCTTAGCACTCTATCAAACTGACTACAAATGGCTTCTTGCGGTGATCGTGAGAAATGTCCATTTGCATTAGCTACTCGCCGGAGAACTTGTTTTGCAAGTTTACCACTGGAATGACTGGTTGGATAACTCTTGGATGGCAATTAGACATAGGACATTTTCTATGATAATGGATTTTTCTGTATATGACGTCATAATTATTTAGGTCAGATGTAGCTGGACGTCACAATCAAAATGTGCAATGAATGACGTATCTAGCTCCACCAGGAACATTGAATAGCCAGTCAAGTAGGCGAATTGCACGTCTTTACTATTTATTCAACATGCTGTTAAATATTTTGAAACTAATTTGACTAGACGTTGTTCGAATTGTATGTCTTTGCTATTTATTCAACAGTCATTTTCTATGATAATGGCTGGGTTCGATCTGTAACTGAAGGATATGACGTCATAATCAATTACTTCATATATAGGCTGACGTCACAATCCAAAATGTGTAAATGAATTACGTATCGAGCTCAGTCATGAACATTGAATAGTCCGGCATGTGTATGAATTGTATGTCTTTACTGTTTAATCAACATCGTGTTGAATATTTTGAAACTAATTTGACATGGCGCTGTTGGGCCAGAGGCAGCAAACCTTTAAAAGCACCCAGTCAAATTAGTTTCAAAATAGTCATCAGCTTACCTGTATAGTTACCTTGAAATTGGAAGTCTGGGAGTTCATTATTCAGCGTATATATATATACATATACCTAGAAATGGATCTCTCTATTGAAATTGTCATGAGCAAATTGAGCATTACATGGCTAATACCACTTGGTAATGCGTGGCCACACAATATGGACCACTTGTATTAAGAGACCACCCATATTTATTGGTCACATATTTTAACAAGGCCAATCATAGAGTGTTGCCCTGAATACAATGTACTCGTCCTCTGACGGAGGGAGGATAATTAATACCACTTGCTAATGGGCATTTCCATGTTGTCTATCCATCATATTACGTCATATGATGTCATTAGAAACGACGTGACGTATAGGATGACGTCATAATCATGACGTCATGACTGACTCAATTTAGTCCGTCTTAAATGCTTAATAGTCTGACACGTTGTACGAATTGCATGTCTTTGCTATTTACAAAACATGCTGGTGAATATTTTGAAACTAATTTGACTGGGCGATGTTACTGCCACAAGCAGCAACAGCACCCAGTCAAATTGGTTTCAAAATAGTCAACACCTTACCTGTATAGTTTTCAGGAAATTGATAGTCAAGAAGCTCAGAGATCCATCGATACCAACAGGAGCGCGGTATTAATGTATTAATATACCATCCGGATTCAGTGACCGATTGACTAACGTTAGGCCTATGGAAGTCATTTCAAGTAACCGCCACCAAGATGTGACTTACGTGGGCACAATTGTTTGTTTTTCTAACAAAATCCTTTAGAATGTGTAACACCGAAATTTCAATATCTCAGATAAAGACAACTATACGAATATCTTTTAATACTTTGACTGCTATCCCACCCCACCCTACCCACCTACTTGTTGCTATCATAGCCCCGTATTAAGTATTGCAACGACAGCGACTGCCCATGTAAGCCTATCATCTTCTCTTAATGTATTTTAACCCTTTCATGAGGAGGCCGCCAAAACCAGCCTCTACAGTGATCTTGAGGATGTTAATTTGCAGGTCAAGAGAAGATAGTTTCTGAAAATTCACCACTGAAATGACTGGCTCGATAATTGAGTCAGTCATTCCAATAGTAACTCTTCAAAACAGTCGTCTATTGGTCTGCAAATAGGCACTCAATAACCAAATAATTTTTTTATATTCTTGACTCAATTTAGGTAATACAGGGTTAATAAATTATGAGGACGACGATGATGTACCATGTCTTTTTAACCTTTCCCGTATTGTATTATAGTATGATTCACATTCGTTGCATTCGAGATAGGGTAAACATTACAGACTTGTTACAGACAGTCTTGAGGCGTACTATGTGTGTGGTAAATTTCAAAAGAAAAACATGCATAATAATATTGTAGAGGGCGAAAAAGTTCGCTAACAATAATGGATCCATCTAAAAATAAAGGCTTGGCTTCTTCGAAAGTACACCTCTAATGTAATGACCGGTCATCTTCTTACGTTATCACAACGACCAGACTGTTACACAGACTCAACTTCGGATACCAGACAGACCGGGACCCAGTCTATCTCCGTAGCAGACTGTAAATGAAATACTGTGGATCGTGAAATCGCTACGTCAATGGCTACTCAATAGGCCCCTACATACGAGATACATTTCCCGATCGTGTATCGAAAGCGAATTCGCGGGATACGAATGAATAATGGATGTGTGATTATGAGTAGTATCCTTTTGTCTTTAATCCATCCGTGGGAATAAATCCATGTAGGGCCAATGCAATTATGTAGCAGTATTGATAGACTACCAATGTCCCAAATTTCCAGTCAAAACTGCTGTCAATAATATTGTAGCAGATTGTTAAATACAGAAATCAACCGAAAGTGTAGGTGTATGCATGTGTTAAGTTAAGAACGTCTACAGGAAATTCGGCCACAGACTTTCAACCATATAGTTAGATAGGTATATCAATACGCTCGTGAAGTAATGGATTGAGGTTAACAAAAATTTTACCATGAAGTAATTTCGTAGTGCACATTTTCATACCGAAAATTTGCTAAATCTCCGGTGATTCACAGTTTTCAGTGCCCTATTGTCTGTAGTATGTTTAGCCCCATAATTTCACCTACATAGACTTGAGCCTTAATAAACTAGGTATATTCCGAATCTAACAAATTCTAGATGAAATAATTTTATTAGGCAAAAATTGGCTAAATGTTGGGGTTTTCGTGCTTTTCGGTGCCCTACTGTCTGTATGATTGTGGTCGGCTCCAGAACTTCGCTCACATAGACATAGAGGGATTTGAATACGATAGTTATATTGGGAATTAAAAAGAATTCGACCGTGAAGTAATTTCGTAGTATACGATTTCATCGCGTAAATTCGTTTCAATTTTGGCAGATCTGCGGGTTTTCAATGCCCTACTATTACCTGTCTGCAATAGGTTTGGCCACATAATTTCACCAATATGGTTAGATAGCGATATGAACACGCTAATGAATCTTGAGTTTTCTACCACGTAGTAGTTTCGTAATATTCAATTTAGTAGCCACGGACAGTTGTCAAATGCCAACAATTTACTATATTCGGTATCAGAATGTCTGTTCTCGATTTGTATTTTTTTATATATGGATGTATATAGCTCAATATGAGCTAGTGCTTTTGCACAATTCTACCATCAAGTAATCTCATCGTAGGTAGTTACATATTCGCCGTATGGCCCCATTATAATATGGTTGGTTCACATTCACCACATTCAGATAGGTGTCGGTATGTCCTGGCATATCGCTCATAATGGTTTCGGCCCCAGAATGTCACCCATATGTTTAGATAGGTATAGGCATACGCTTATGGAGTAGTGAGATTTAAAACTATCTACCATGAAATAATTTCGGCTCAAATTTAGGCCGATTCATGGTTTTCGTTGCACCCAGTCAAATTAGTTTCAACATAGTCATCAGCTTACCTGTATAGTTACCTTGAAATTGGAAGTCTGGGAATTCATTATTCAGCGTATATATAGACATCGATTCCAACACGCAAAAAAGGGGTGGAGCTTAGCTAGAAATAGGCGTGGCATACCTAGAAATGGATCCCTCTATTGAAATTGGCATGAGCAAATTGAGCATTACAGGGCTAATACCACTTGTTAATGCGTGGTCCACACAATATGGACCACTTGTATTAAGAGAGCCCCCCCCCCCCCCACCCCCACCCGTATTTATAGGTTACATATTTTAACAAGGCCAATCATAGATTGTAGACCCTTGCCATCCCGAACGCACATAGACGCGAATACAATACACTCATCCTCTGACGGAGCGAGGGTAATTAATACCACTTGCTAATGGGCCTTTTCTGGTTGTCTATCCATCATATTACGTCATATGAGGTCGTAATTAATTAAGTGACGCTTAGGATAACGTCATAATAATGACGACATGGCTGACTCGATTTAGTCCATCTTAAATGCTTAATAATCTGACATGTACGAATTGTATGTTTTTGTTATTTACTAAAAATGCTGTTGAATATTTTGAAAGTGATTTGACTGGCCGCTGTTGCTGCCATAGGCAGCAAAAGGACCCAGTCAATTTAGTGTCAAAATATTCCACGGCTTACCTGTATAGTTTTTTTTTATTTTATCATCTAGAAGTTCAGAAATCCATCGATCCCAACTCGAGAGTGGTATGGGTGGAGTTTAGCTAGAGATGGGCGGGGCATAGCTAAACTGGAAAGGTTCATTGTGTTAATAAACCACCACAGTTTTCAGTGCCCTATTGTCTGTAGTATGTTCAGACCCATAATTTACCCCACATAGACTTGAGCTTTAATAAGCTAGTTATATTCCGAATCTAACAAATTCTAGATGAAGTAATTTTAATACCAAAACTTAGCTTAAATGATGGTGTATTCGTGATTTTCGGTGCCCTACTTTTCGTAATATGGTCGGTTCCAGAACTTTGCTCACATAGCTGTATAGGAGTTTGAATATGCTAGTTACATTGGGAATTTAAAAGAATTTGAACGTGAAGTATTTTCGTAGTATGCGATTTCATCGCATAAATTTGTTCCAATGTTAGCAGATCTGTGGTTTTCAATACCCTACCATCTGCAATATGTGTGGCTACATAATTTCACCCATATGGTTAGATAGGGAGATGAATACGCTAATGAATCTTGAGATATCTACCACGTAGTAATTTCGTAATATTCAATTTAGTAGCCACGGAGTCAAATGCCAACAATTTACTATATTCAGTATTAGAATCTCAGTTCTCGGTTTGTAATCATTTTTTTACATATAGCTGTATATAACTGAACATGTACTTCTGCTTTTGCACGATTCTACCATCAAGTAATTTGGTAATATGTAGTTACATATTCGCCATGTGTCCCCATTGTAATATGGTTGGTTCACATTCACCACATTCAGATAGGTGTCGATATGTCCTGCTCATAATGGGTTCGGCCCAGAATATCACCCATATATTTAGATGGGTATAGGCATAAGCTTACGACGTAGTGAGATTTAAAAATTTCATAACATAAATAAGCTCAAACTTAAGGATAATTCATGGTTTTCATTGCAATACGTTCACCCCCAGAATTTCACCCACAAATACTTATAGGAAATATGCTAGTTGTGTTCCGAATTCAAAAAAATTCTACAGGAACGTAATTTCATAGTACACAATTCCATACCGTAAATTGGCGCTCATTCTGTCAGATCAACGCTTTTCTGTACCACACTGTTTGCAATAGGTTCGACCACAGAAGTTCAGCATATGGTTAGATACGTATATGAATACCCTAATAAAGTATCAAAGGTTTAAAAAATGTTTACTGTACGGTAATTTCGTCATGTGCAATTTAGTAGTGGCACACCATTGTCAAATTCCAATAATGTACTATATTCGGTACCATGATATCTCTACATGCCATGTAGCCAGTTTTCGAACATAAGGCCATGTAGAACTCACTATGTTCTCGTGCTGTGCGAAATATTGTAATAATTCTACCACCAAATATTTATTATAGTAATGTGAGAATATTTCTATATATTCCAAATTATTAGCATGTGTACTGGTAGAACCTGACTTATCAGGCTAATACCCTAACATTTGCACATATGGTCAACAAGATCGTCATCATTACAACGGTTGAGGCCGATTTTGGCATTTTTGTCGAGCAAAAATATTTGATTTAATTGTTTGTCACTGTTTCCAGTAAAGATATCATTTAATAGGTGACATAGATATGATAGCTAAATGGAACAGTGCATGATGTCGTGGCTGTTTCCCACTGGGTCTTCAGTCAGAATGTTTTCTACTATATCATTTTCGTTGGAGAAAACTAGGTTCACGGTATTGGTTCTATCCTGGCCACTTAACTTCGTTGAAAAGGTTATCTGTCTGTACAGATCGGGGTTCTGTATTGCATCAAAAATATACTTGCTTTGTGCATTTCACTAGCATTGCAGTGTATATTTCACCAATATATTTCCGGGTAATAAGGTCTTCACGTCTGTTTAAGAAGGTATCAAGATTTAGGTTTAAAATATTCTTCACAGTTTTTCTTTAATATGTTTGAATGGGTGTCAGGGTCTGTACGGCTTTTTGCGCTGATTTTCTACTGACTGGGTTGCCAGCTCTGTTTATTTCTTTATCTTTACAAGTTGTTGATACCTAATGACCCAAATTTGATCTGTTACTCTCTGTTGATGCAGTAGTGCAATTTTCTCATCACTGGCTGCTCTTAATTTTGTCTGTTCCTCTCTCTCTCTCTCTGTTAAGGAGTTTGACCTGGAGAAAAAGGATGGATGGAAAAATTGTTGGACTGACCAAATATATAAGCTGCTTTTCCTAGCCCATAACTATTACTGCCCATATCTTTTTGCAAAAAATATTCCTTCTTTTGTGTTTATTGTCCGCATATATTTTTGTCATAAGTGGCTTGTATGCCTCTATATAACGTCATTTTTTCATTAAACAGTTGAGTTTAATCTCAGAATTATAATAACTTCCGGGCACGCTATTTACCATTGATGCCTTGCATCAATATGCGTACTTTCATGTTATTTCATCTGTTATCAATTAAGCATATGTTAAACAACACCAGTTCAGTTCAGTTCACTATGTAAATCCCTCCTGTAAGTAGGAGCACCTCGTAAAGGAGTATTAAGTGTGTTAATAGGCCAGCTCGTGCATGCAACAGTTTATTTATTGTTGTTGTTGTGTGTGACATATACCAGATATACCACTGTCGCTATCAGTATTGAAATTGTTCCTTTCTGCAGTCAGGAGTGTTCGAAAATTGTTCAACGTGAAGCAGTACTGACGAATTATCTTCTCTACTGAGTAGACACCCTGGCACGTGAGATCTGACTTGTATAGATGTGACGATGGATTCATAAGGAATGAAGTTAGAATGCTGTTATCGTCCCAGACATGCTCAGTATGTGCAACACATCGGGCATAGACTACGCTGTAGTAGGTCCCTGTACCTTTTCCGAATCACTGCTAAAGGTTGACAAACTATCAGGAAATGGTGATGGTCTTCTGATCCATTGTTACATAGTGGGCAATCAGGTTTTATCATATCGCGACTATATTTAGTCCTGTTGCCCTGCAGGGTATAGCAGTTGGTCAGCAAGCGCAGCCATTCTGGTAATGTGCGTATATCGCATGGGGCAGTAGTGACCGACTCAATTGCTATGTGGGCAGATGAAAGGTTTATAGAACTCAGATACTGTAAGGATATAGCGGTATCTGACTATTGAGCTCATCTGACCATAACCTGTTGACCAGCTTCCTAGTAGGAGTCTTCCATGATCCCTTTGCCGGTGGATGATCTAGAAGAACGTGGATAGAAGGGAGATCGTACTTCGCAAGTATATTACGAGTGCCAGCAAATCAGCTATTCTGATCGTATCCTTTCATAGCAGTCTGCCTCAGCGCCACCAAGAAGAGTATGGATTCTTGGTCGGCACAAATGTTCCTCACTAGCGTTAGCTTCTATTGGTGTATACACGCTTCAATCGGAAGAGTGCCAAGCAGAAGATACGGAGATGGATGTGCTACACGATCTGGACGATCTGGAAGGCCCAGGATTTGTAACAGCAGCTTATGATAGAACTTGTCAAGGAGTCTCACTTCGGTTTTGTTGAGAATAAGTACATCAGTCCCATGTAGCAGAACTGGAAGGATATAGACTTCTATCAGATGCATGCATGCAACGGGTGTTATGCCATTTATCCCGTGAAGCCCTGCTCCCATAAGCGAGTAGATAGCACGCCTGGCTTTCCTGATGTTTTCATCTACTGTTGGGCGAGCATTTATAAATTGATCACTTCTTTGTATCCCTAACTGAGATGCACAGCCTGGTGAAGATACCTCCACATCGCCTAGGAAGAATGGAGTCTTTTCCTTCTTACAGTCAGAGAGAATGACACAGTTCCAATGCTGGCTCCATGTCCTTAGGCATCTAAGGTGTCAAGCAGGTCATTGATGTACAGCTTGTACAAGTTTGTTGACAGTATTCCTCCTTGCCTTACGCCTTGCATAAAGGGAATAGAATCTGAAAGCTGGTCATTCCATTTTACTCTGGTGGTAGCATTCATGTGGAGGTCTCTGATGAGGATCCATGTAGCACCTTTTATGACCAGACTCGCATGGTTCACCACGTCAAATGCTGATTTGGCATCGAGAAGGGCAATATAGTTACTGAACTTTTTGCTTCGCGACTCAGCACTACACTCTTGTAGCAGCAGGGCGCTATGCATAGGGTATATCCCCGAGGTGAAACCAAACTGTAAATGAGTTTGACACTTGAGTATTTGCTGCTGTATGCGAAGCTTTAGCACCATCTCTAAGGTTTTGCATATCATTGACGTCACCGTTATCCCGCGATATGAGGAGGCTTGGTTTGGACTTCTTCTTGTAGACTGGTGTTAGCAGACCGACTTTAAGGACAGCAGGAATGGTTCTTAGGTGACCAATTGCATTGAGAATCAGAGTCACTATATAAATTGCTGCAGCTCCGCCCTCTTGCAGGTGCTCAACCGAGATACTGTCTGCATCAGCGGACTTGCCACTGTTCAACCGCTTGACTGCTTTCATCACCTCTGAATAAGTGAATGGAATAAAATCATCAATTTCAGAAGAGAGATCACTGAGTACAATCTCATTAAATTCCAATTCTGCTTATCTTGAGTGATTGCTCGAGGTACTCGTTGGAGTACCAACTTGCATAAAGTGTGAGTGCCACCCTTCTAAAATTTGTTCTGCCGGGAATGTAGTGTCCTGCACTTTGAGTTCTGCTAGTTTGGGTGCTGCACTACTACGTTGCTTACAGATTAGTTTGTAGAACAGTTTCTTATCGCTGTCCTTAGCTTCGATAAGTTTCTGCATGTCTGCATCACGCCTAGCAGCCTGAAGCTTGCGCTGAGCTTGCCATAGCAGTGCTTTTGACCTCCGCCTACGAATGGAAGCTGGGTGATTTTGATCACTTAGTCTGTCACAGATCTTCCATTGGTGGAATGCATTTTTACTTTCTATCACAGCTCTTGCAATTTCGTCATTGCATAGCCGATGAGATTTTCTTTGTTTCTTAGTTGAAATTGGTGCAGCAGCCTGTGTCGCCTTAATCAAGGTATCGCGAAGCTTTGCATATGTCAAGCATAAATCGTACATGCTATTCATCTCTGGCGTGTACTCCTGAAGAGACGTTTGCACATAATCTCGGTAAGTAGGCTTATTGATTTTGTCCCAGTTCAGTCGTGGAATTACATCTGTATTTGCATGTCTGATAAATGAATCCCTGGATTGGACCATCGTGGTTAGCTCAGCAGATAAAGGATAGTGATCGGAACAGTTATTACTCAAATCATGGCGGTGAGCATTCTGACACAAGTGCTCCATGGAACTAGACATAAGAAAATAATCTATCGTTGAGCTGCTCATACCGTTAACATGTTGGAATGTTGGTCCATCTGTTTTATACACCAATTCTTGTTGACATATAAAATCTTGCAACAATCTCTGCCTCTTGTGACAGTGATCGGAACAGTTATTACTCAAATCATGGCGGTGAGCATTCTGACACAAGTGTTCCATGGAACTAGACATGAGAAAATAATCTATCGTTGAGCTGCTCATACCGTTAACATATTGGAATGTTGGTCCATCTGTTTTATACACCAATTCTTGTTGACATACAAAATCTCGCAACAATCTCTGCCTCTTGACCTTCTCTTCAGTGGTGAGGTCACAATTGAAATCGCCAGCTAGGAGAATACGATGTGACATTTTGTACTTCTGACAAATCTCATGTAGTTGGTCAAGTATTTCACTAAACTCTTGATCAGCATCAGTATCTCTTCTGCAAGGCATATATACAGATGCTATCAGTAGTGGGAACTCATCTGTATGTATTTCAATACATTGTATTCTGCTACTTCCATCGGGTATGGGGGTAACTGCATGGCCGATATTATCACGCCAGAAGACCGCCACTCCACCATACCCTCTTGGCTTCTGCATAGGAGATATATGATTAACATCATCAACTGCTTTAGCTGCGGCCTCAAAACTATCACTAACATTACTAAGATGCTTAAAATGGTAATTGTAGAGCCAGTGTTCCTGGACACATAGGATATCACACATTTCAAGAAGGCTCTGCACACACACTGTGTTCGTAAGTATATTCTTACAGTTGTAAGTAGAGATGCGCATTGATAGAGATTTAGGGATTGGCGTTGTCATATAATTTACTGACTCATTATCAGACGTAGCTGATGTTAGAAGTAGAGATGTTTGTCCGGGCCTTTGTCTAAAAAAGGATTTTCCGTGACAATATCGGTGTTGTTAGTTGCTAATGTTATATTGTTAGTAATACGGGTCTCACTTTCCGTAGCAGTAGTGATATCAATTATTCTTTCTTTTGCAGGTATAACAGATACTTTAGATTTAGTAGCCAGGACATGATTAGTGCTGTTAGAACAAGTAAATCTTGTGTACAATGGCTTAATCTGGGCAGGATTTCCATGCGGGATAATAATCTCAGATTCCTTATTTTTGTTGATTATGTCACCTGAGTAATTTTTGTTTTTGATGAACGCACCACGCTGTGTATTGCATGGTATCTCAACTTTAGATCTGTATTGATTACCATTTTCTTGTGTACCAACTGGGGCCCTTGATGCAAGTAACGATTGTGATGAAATGGCGCCTGACTGTTCAGAGGGCAATCCTGGACGCTGTGCTTGTTGAATGATACAAGATTGTATTGGAGGTGATATACTATTACCTGGTTTAGTGACTCCCGGAAGTGGAGGATGTAAGCCCAGAGGCATCGACATGTATGGCAAAAGTCCAAATGGTGGCGGTGGCGGCACTGACATAGGCGGATGGCGATAGGGAGGTGCACACTGGTTCGTACCAACCTCCACTGCATTGATACGCATATGCAGCATATTCATTTCTAGTGCATGTATTCTTTGTTCAAGGATGCTTTGTTCAAGTTTAACAACTGGAGTTTGAGTAGGTGAGTGGCTACTGCATGGTACCTCTGTTGAGGGCATTGGGCCCGCAGCATCAGGTCTGTCTGCTTCGAAAGTCGTGACCCGCATACGCAAAAGTTTAGTGGTCCTTTGCAACTCTACCACACGAGTTTCCAAGTGTATTACAAGTGACCTGGCAGTAGTAGGATCTCGCTGGATGTCATCAACCGCTGCAAGCTTAATCTTTAGCTCTGATTCAGATTTCCTTAGCTTAGATTCCCTGACACAAAGCTCTTTCGCACTGATGCTAGCTGGGGAGTCAGTAGTATTATGTACACTAGTGGCTTGTTCTGTGTTTGCCTCAGGTTTAAAACCTTTGCGTGAATTATAACGGTGAATTAATCAAGGGAGGTAACCCTTAAACTACCCTTTAAATCTGTTTAAGCTCACTTAGTCATACCAATTTATTTTAGCTAATACTTAATAGTTAAATTTCGACCTTCTCTATATCCTCTTTGAAGAGCTATTTTAATATTGTAAAAGTCCTCTAGCGTTGTACAGTCTCATACATTTTACAAATTAATTTAAGCTTACTATTTTTAAATATTCACATTGTAGTTATTATTGTTAGGGCACTACATGACTAAAAAAGGATCGTTGAGCCGCAATCAACCCGCCATGGAGAGATGCCGTTGGTCGAGTGGAGTGGCGACGCTGCTTACTTGCTGCTTTTATCTGGTGTGTACTTATATCTGCTGGTGACTACGGCCGAGGTTGCAATCACGAAACCGCTGAGGACGACAAGACGAAGATGATGGACAAGGAGGTCGTGATTGGTGTTGATTTGCTCTGATGTAGATGCTGTCGCTCTCTTCGCTCTTCTCTCGCCGTCGCTGGATAAAATTTTAGCATAAGTATGAAAGGATTTTTAGTGACTCGACGACGTGACTTAAACCCATTTAACTCCCAAATAGCGCCACGTGCATTCAACTTATTATTTCTAATAGCAACAAGTTATAATTCTAAGTTAAATTTGGATATTTAGTTTACAAACACTGAATTTTAAGTTCAATTTTCCCCGTTTCTTGTTTATTTAATCACAGGCCATTATCTTAATTTGTTTCCTCTTATTTGATAGTATTATCATTCAATTTCATCATAATACTCTTTATTTAAATTGTCCTGATTTCCGTTTTGAGATTTTATTTTACAGACTGCCCTCCAGCCCCATCCCACCACCTTGAGAAATAAAGTAATTCCCCCTCCCACCCCCTCCTCAACACGACATACCACATAGACACTATCCAACCACAATACATTAGGTAACATCAGGCAACACACTCCCAGCAACAACTTAATTTTTCGACTTTTTGTCAGTTTTCATTTATTTAGAGCAACCCTTCGGGGAAGCAACGCAACCCTTCGGGGAAGCACCTCTAAGAGCGAGTCATGGCCCAAATACATCTAGGTGTGAGCGGCCAATAAATACCAATTGAACGAACGAACGACTAAAAAAGCGACACGGAAAGCACTACGACCCAGCTAACGGATAAGGGGTTGTGACAACGATTGTACTGCTGTTCACAGAGGTCAGGCATTCAATTGCCAATGGTAATACTATGCGCTCTGCGTACAAAAGCCAGACCCCCCTACACCAACCACGAAAGAAGACAACTGAAACGGGACGTGACAACGATTATACTGTTGTACACATAGAGGTCGGGCATTCAATTGCCAGTGGTAATACCATGGACCCTGTGTACAAAAGCCACGTGACCCCCTATTCATAACAACAAATTGCATGCGGAAGGGACTGCACTACTTCGCTACGCCTGCCATTCCAATAGGACAGAAAAGAAGCCAAGAAAACATCTACAATATACAGAAGATACAGTGTAAAAAGGTAAGTCTGACTGCATTAAGGACAGACAATAAAAACAATACTATAATAACTACTAACCGTCCTTCGGAAGGGACGTAAAGAAGTTGGTCCCGTCTGATTAGCATTGAAGCAAATCGGACGTTAAAGAACTCATGGACTGAGGTTGGAATCCCTCAGAAAATGATACTTTTGATAGGCTTTCGGACACGTTTGGCACATGTAAAGGCGCAGGGGCAGGATAGAAATGGAAATCTTTGGCCAAAGGGCCAAAGCCCATTGACCCTGCCCATGAGCCGTCAAAACAACTTTTGTTTGTATGTGGGTATACACACACCTACCTCAAAGGAGGCACTTTTGTGTATAGCCACATACAGACAAGGGTAATATAAAAAATCAGGCAGATTTGCCAAAACTGCCCTAATGGGATGCTGTTGGTCGAGTATGGACGATGAGTGGTTGGTCAGCCTGCTGATAGATATGGTGTCTGACCCGGTGAAGACTCGGCGAACGAACTGAGATGGAGACGAGATGCGTTACCATGATGATCGGAGACTGGGGGAAAACCGCCTTACATGCCTGATGAAAACAATGAAATCCAACAGATCTACAACTTCATGATCGACATGGCCTTGCTTGAGTGATCACCATCCCTGTCGGTGTAAATGCTGAAGCTCATTCACAACCAATCTGCCTGAATAAGAGAGAACAGCCTTCTTTGCAGCCTGCGCCTTGACTGATGACGGACAATGACTAGGCCCATCAATACCTAAACAGCAACACTCAATCAATTTATCATTTCAAACGGCAACAGGTTATAATTCTAAGTTAGTAACTCAGGTCCTCATTTCTGCACACACTAGATCTTATTTTCTTCTTCCCGTTTCTTTTTCAGTTAATCACATGCCATTATGTTAATTTGTTTCTTCTCAGTTGATAGTATTATCATTCAGTTTCATCATAATATTTTTAATTTTTAAATTGTCCTGATTTCTAATTTTGAGATTTTATTTTACAGACTGCCCTCCAGCCCCACCCCACCACCTTGAGAAATAAAGTAATTCCCCCCTCCCACCCCTTCCTCAACACTGCATACAACATAGACACTAGCCAACTACAATACATTAGGAAACATCAGGCAACACACTCCCAGCAACAACTTCATTTTTTGACTTTTTTTAGTTTTCACTTATTTAGAGCAACTCTTCGGGGAAGCAACGCAACCCTTCAGAGAAGCACCTCTAAGAGCGAGTCATGGCCCAAATACATCTAGGTGTAAGCGGCCAATAAATACCAATTGAACGAACGAACGAACGAACAAACGAACGATTTAAAGCTTCAGTTAGTCAGTTAGTTCTATATAGTCAGTCAGTTTATACGGTCTGTCAGTTGGTTACTCTACCCAGTAAGTTAGTTAGTCAGCACAGTAAGTTAGTCAGTCTATACAGTAAGTCTGACTAGTTAGTCAGTCTGTGCGGTCAGTCAGGCATTCAGTTTATACAGCGATTAAGCTAGTCGGCTGGTCATTATACATAGTCATTCGTTCAGTTTGCCAGCCAATCTGCCGGTAAGCCAGTCAGTTGGTCGGTCATTCATTCAGTCATATAGTCTTTACAGTCAGTTAGCCTACATGAACAGTCAGCTAGTTAATTTACTTACATTCAGTCAGGCAGTCATTCTATTCAGTAAGTTAGGAAATCAGCTACCCAGTCAACGCAGTCGGTTAATCCTTCTTCACAGTTGTTCCGTCTATATAGTCCATCATCCCCCACAGTCAGTTATTCTACACAGTTAGTCTGTCATTCTGTCCGGTCCGTCAGTTGGTCTAGCTACCCAGTCATTTTACCAGTCTACACAGTCAGCCAGTTTGTATAGAACTAACTGACTAACTGAAAACCAGAACATTACAATGCTAACCTTTACTACTAACCGTCCTTCGGAAGGGACATAAAGAAATTGGCCCCGTCTGCCCAGTGGTTATGCTGAGTGGACGTGAAAGAACACATGGACTGAGGTTGGAATCCCTCGGAAAATGATAACATTGAAATGCTCTAAGACACCCAGAATTGAATGACTGACTGACTGACTGACTGAGTAGCCTGACTAACTAATTAGACTGACTAAATAACTATGGACACTGATGCACTGACTATCTAAAATGACTGACGGTAGATCAACCAACTGAGAGACTATGTAGACTGACTAAATGTATAGATATCGACCGACTGTAGACGACAAAATATGTAAATATATATAAACATCAACATTAAAACGAAAAAGGTAAGTACCCACGACAGGACGTATGCAGATATACACATGTTGTAGATATCGGATTGTCCGGTGGGGAGTCATGACCCTGTGGACATCTTATATTTATGAGTAAGACCTTGGTGAAATTTATATTTGAAAATACCAGGTGAGCTAATGGACGGAGTAGCACACATCATACTATAGCACGCAGAAGGGCTGCTGCACTGGTTGACATAGACCGGTGCTGCCGCAACACAGTGGCGTGAGAAACTGATGCGTACATGATAACCATTTTGAGTAAAGGTTGGAATTGTAATAGGATAGAATAAAGTAGGACCCACGGTTCTGGTTTGATGGTATCTGTCAATAGTTGAAGATGAAAGTTGGTGGTGTGGGATCGGCACACACTTTCAGAGTATTCAGCAGTCATTTTGGACAATAGTTTAGAAAATAGTAAAGAGACAGGGTTAGACAGGACAGACAAAAAGAATGGTTAAAAGGTTGAGTGACAGGGTCAAAAGGTTGACTGACAAGCGAGTTACCAACTCCCTATAGAAAGTACAACAACACCAGCTGGCAATGAGATCATACAGCTCATGTGCTATTAACCATCGTATCCTACAGGCTTATTCGCAATAAGCAATAGGCAGGACATGGACAAGGTGGCGTCCTGTAGGAGTGATTGACACTAACGAAGTTTGTGTATAAACTATGTGTCGATCAAAACAGGATATCTAAATCGGTCTAAATTTGTATATCAACTATATGTCACTCACCGAGTGACATGCTACCACAACGGATGAGGTAATGTTGTTGGTTAGCTGACAGATCGCATCAAAGCAGAACCAGCCCAAACCGGTTCGACCACGTTCAACGTTATAATCCTAGAAGCGAAACTCGGAGTGTGATTGGTCGGGATGACGTCACAATCAATGGGAATCCGATCAAATTCTGAGGAAGACAAGACAAACGGACGTGGGCGAAAAACTCAAAGGAGTATATAAGGGGCACTTTGATTTTCATCGAGGTCTGTATCCTTGGTTCGCATCGAAAAGCTAGCTCTGAATATATTGAAGTAGGAGTTAGCTAGTTAGGTTGATAAAGTATAGCAGACCTGTCGTGACAGGGAGTAATACCAATCAATGTTAGATAGGGAACAGAAAATTTTAGTAAAGTAGTTTAAATTTAGTCAAACTCATCTAAGTATTTATCTTTTTATTGTGGCAGCAAAAGCCACCATTAGTATAGTGTGCAGTTAGCTTTATTAAAGACATCACCTTGATAACCTCAAGGCAAGAGTTTTGTTTTGATATTAATTCAGGATACTACGGAAGATCACCGTAGCTTACCTGCAAGTTCTGGTAGTCAGTCAGATCAGGCCCGGATATCAAGTACAAATATCGTTAGATTCATCTATAAACGAGGCGAGCTGATACCTATTTCTTTCGTTCTCGGTAAGGTAGGTTGTCGCAGCAACCTTACGTACAAGCCTTATCCAAAACGGAAGAGACTTCATAATCAATTATACCAGATAAGAACATATACCTAGTATCGAATCTTGAAGATACACCAAAAATCTTCAATATGTAAGTAAACACTGTAAGAGGATTACGGACCTGAAGAAGTAAGGCAAGGCAGAGTAGGTAAATTGATGGCCTAGAAAGAATGGAGGTAAGTTACATTACATTAACTGACTGGTTGACAGACCAAAACATAATAAAGTCAGTCTAAAGCGCCCAAAGGTTGAAGCCCAGAGAACATACACTGAAGACAAAAGAAAGAAATGGAACTCACTGCCACCTGATCCACGGAAATAAAGGGGTTGTGACAGCGATTTTACTGCTGTTCACAAAGAGGTCAGGCATTCAATTGCCAATGGTAATACTATGCGCTCTGCGTAAAAAAGCCAGACCCCCTTACGATGCAGCAAACGAAAGGGAAAACACTACGACCTACTAACAGAAAAAGGGGTTGTGACAACGACTTTACTGTTATACACAAAGAGGTCAGGCATTCAGTTGCCAATGGTAATACTATGCGCTCTGCGTACAAAAGCCAGACCCCCTACACGACTAAAAAGCGGTACAGAAAGCACTACGAGCCAGCTAACAGATAAGGGGTTGTGACAGTGATTTTACTGCTGTTCACAAAGAGGTCAGGCATTCAATTGCCAATGGTAATACTATGCGCTCTGCGTACAAAAGCCAGACCCCCTACACCAACCACGAAAGAGGAAAAACGAAAAAGGGACGTGACAACGATTAGACTGTTGTGCACGTAGAGGTCGGGCATTCAACTGCCAGTGGTAATACTATGCACCCTGTGTACAAAAGCCACGTGACCCCTATTCATAACAACAAAATATATGCGGAAAGGACTGCACGACTCGCTACGTCTGCCATTCCAATACGACAGAAAAGAAGCCAAGAAAACATCTGCCATATACAGAAGATATTGTTTAAAAAGGTAAGTCTGACTGCATTAAGGACAAACTGAAAAACATAAGGACAGACAATAAAAATAATACTAAAATAACTACTAATCGTCCTTCGGAAGGGACGTAAAGAAATTGGTCCCGTCTGATTAGCATTGAAGCAAATTGGACGTTAAAGAACTCATGGACTTTTGATAGGCTTTCGGACACGTTTGGCACATGTAAAGGCGCAGGGGCAGGATAGAAATGGAAGTCTTTGGCCAATGGGCCAAAGCCCATTGACCCTGCCCATGGTCCGTCAAAACAATGTTTGTTTGTATGTGGGTATACACACACCTACCTAAAAGGAGGAACTTTTGTGTGTAGCCACATACAGACAAGGGTAATATAAAAAAGTAGGCAGATTTGCCAAAACTGCCCTAATGGGATGCTGTTGGTCAAGTATGGACGATGAGTGGTCGGTCAGCCTGCTGATAGATATGCTGCCTGATGGTGTCTGACCTGGCGAAGACTCGGCGAACGAACGATGTGTAACCATGATGATCGGAGACTGGGGGAAAACCGCCTTCCGTGCCTGATGTAAACAATGAAATCCAACAGATCTACACCTTCATGATCGACATGGCCTTGCTTGAGTGATCACCATCCCTGTCGGTGTAAATGCTGAAGCTCTCCTTCACAACCAATCTGCCTGAATATGAGAGAACAGCCTTCTTCACAGCCTGCGCCTTGACTGATGATGGACAATGACCTAAACAGCAACACTCAATCAATTTATCATTTCAAACGGCAACAGGTTATAATTATAAGTTAGTAACTCAGGTCCTCATTTCTGCACACACTAGATCTTTAGTTTCTTCTTCCCGTTTCTTATTCAGTTAATCACATGCCATTATGTTAATTTGTTTCTTCTCAGTTGATAGTATTATCATTCAGTTTCATCATAATATTTTTTATTTTGAAATTGTCCTGATTTCTAATTTTGAGATTTTATTTTACAGACTGCCCTCCAGCCCCACCCCACCACCTTGAGAAATAAAGTAATTCCCCCTCCCACCCCCTCGTGAACACTGCATACAACATAGACACTAGCCAACTACAATACATTAGGTAACATCAGGCAACACACTCCCAGCAACAACTTAATTTTTCGACTTTTTTTAGTTTTCACTTATTTAGAGCAACCCTTCGGGGAAGCAATGCAACCCTTTGGGGATGCACCTCTAAGAGCGGGTCATGGCCCAAATACATCTAGGTGTGAGCGGCCAACAAATACCAACTAAAATGAAATGAAATGAAAAAAAAATTTGCAGCTTATTAACAGAATTGTAAAAGATCATTGGGCACATCAGAGACGTGTCTCAGACAATCCAAATTACAAAGAAATAATAAAAATAGCATGGGTGATTGGATCTTGTCTGATTATATACATGTTTGTGGGATGCATGACTTTTTAACTGCATGACTGCCTACTTTAGAGAATGACTGATATAGCCTGTGTGCCTTATTGTTTGTTCGGTTCGAACGATCGGTCTGTTGATCGGTTGATCAGTCGAGCAAGTGAGCGAGTGACTGGTTTGCTTGATTGTTTGATTGCGTGGGGTTTTTTTTTACCTGATTGATTGAGTGAATCGATGGGGTTGGGGTGGTGTGTGTATGTGTGCGATTGTGAATGGGTGGGTGGGGTGGAGAGGTGTGTGAATGAATGAATTTCTTGCTTGCTTGATTGATTGATTGATTGATTGATTTGTCCATTCATTCATTCAGTGATTGATCCGTTGGTTGATTCGTTGATGGAATGATTGATTGATTAATATGTTGATTGATTTATTGATTGATTGTTTGATTGATTGATTGATTGATTGATTGATTGATTGATTGATTGATTGATTGATTGATTGATTGATGGGTGGGTGGGTGGGTAGGTTGGGTGGTTGAATTTTTTTTGGTTATTAGATTAATTTAATCCTTGAATAATGGATTATCTAACTGATGGTTTAATTTGCAGTCCTGGGTAACTTCTCCTTCTTTCGGTTTCGTGGAGAAGCTTCCTTTTTTGGACAAGAATGCTGTTTTTTATCATGTTAGACAGGCTGACCTCTCCTCTATTTTCGATTTCGTCAGAGGAGAGGAGGGATGCCTGATTTTGTTGTGCATACTCTGAAATGTGTTGGGACAATGATAGATAATTACACTGACATAGCTTTCATACTGACCCAGAAAAAAGCAAAAAAAGAAGACTGTAGTGGCTTCAATATCTAGATATCCTTAGGTCGGCATTTCAAATCCGTCTCGTCGGAATATGTATATTTTGGGACGTTTTCTGAGGAAAGATTCAAAATTTCTATCACAATTGTGAATAGCAATTAATATATACCATTGGGTCAGTGCTTGAAAATCCATCTTGTCTGTCTAGTGGAATTTGAGAGCATGCATATGCCATCCATCCACATATATCGTGTTGCTTAATGATTTCTTTCAGCTACAGTCTAGATAGAACAGTATTACCATAGGATATTGTTTAAATTCTGTTCTCTACAGGGGATGTAACTCAGTGGTAGAGCGTTCGCTTTGCATGTGAAAGGCTCCGGGTTTGATCCCGGCATCTCCACACTTTCTCTCCTGTCGAGAGTTGCAGCGAGAGAATTTTGAAAGAATTTAAAATGAAATACTTTACTGATTATGCCTCGCAGTTGGTATAGTGGAGGATTGATTGATTTGATTGCTTACATATAGTGGGTGTGATAACTATCGATATCCTTACGTCGGTGGTTCAAGTCTGTCTCGCCAGAATATGGATTTCCAGACGACACATTTTCGGCTGAAAATTCAACAACAATACCCCAGCAGGCACATAGCGTTATTTCAACGTTGAATCCATATTGAGATCACGTCATAACGTGATTTCAACGTGGATTCAACGTTTAACCAATGTCATGCGCCTGCTGGGACCTTTGGGCTGAATGAAAGCCATTTCGTCGGAATAGTGAATTTCAAAGCATATGTGCACTAATTAATTAATCTGTTGCTACATAAATTATGGCAAAGTTTACGGTAACATATATCTACGTGGATTTGAAACTAGAAATATTCGTGGAGGATCCGGGTATTGATCCCGGTACCTCTCACATGCTAAGCAAGCGCTTTACCATTTGATCGAATCCCCCATTAAAATCTTGAATGGTGACGTGCTTCAAGGTTCTCGATGACTCTTATATGGGAAAAAAATGTAATCGGTAACCACAGATGCCATATGATACGCAATGAGACCAAAATGCACATGGTTTCCTGATCCTGAAGGAGTGCATGGCATCAGACGTAACAATTAGCGTATGTGAACTTAATTAATTGCTATATGCGTCAATTTCAGAAGGGGCGAACGAAGTACTACACTAGCTCGCTTCAACACAATGCTGCATAGGTCTTTCCATTTGTGCAAAGGATAGCGTAAAGGATGGCCTACTAAACAACCTCATACTCTATTCATACATTAGAAACAGATCGACGCTTATTTAATAATTCCCAACGACTAACTTTTAACATGTTGTGCATGGGGATGTAGCTCAGTGGTAGAGCGCTCGCTTCGCATGTGAAAAAAGGCTGTGGATTCGATCCCTGGCAGCTTGACATTTTTTCCTCCTTTCGAACGTACGTCATCGAAAGAAGAGGCGATTTAATGAAAATCTTTTATCAATAGTCACGTTGCCGCATGACAATCTTGAAGGATTCCAATTTAAAAGGTAATTTTTTTGCGATGATAGCTCAGTTGGTAGGGTGGAAGACTGTAGTATTTTCAATATGTAGATGTCCTTAGGTTGGCGTTCAAATCCCTCTCGTCGAAATATGTATATTTTGGAATGTTTTCTGAGGAAAGATTCAAAATTTCCATCACAATTGTGAACAGCAATTATAATATATACCAATGGGTCAGTACTTGAAAATCCATCTCGTCTGTCTAGTGGAATTTGAGAGCATGCATTTGCCATCCATCCACATATATCATGTTGCTTAATGATTTCTTTCAGCTACAGTCTAGATAGAAGGCTACAGTCTAGATAGAACAGCATTACCATAGGATATTGTTTAAATTATATTCTCTACAGGGGATGAAGCTCAGCGGTAGAGTGTTTGCTTTGCATGTGAAAGGCCCTGGGTTTGATCCTCGGCATCTCCACACTTTCTCTCCTGTCGAGAGTTGCAGCGAGACGATTTTGAAAGAATTTAAAATGAAATACTTTACTGATTATGGCTCGCAGTTGGTATAGTGGAGGATTGGTTGATTTGATTGCTTACATATAGTGGGTGTGATAACTATCGATATCCTTACGTCGGTGGTTCAAGTCTGTCTCGCTGGAATATGGATTTCCAGACGACACATTTTCGGCTGAAAATTCAACAACAATACCCCCAGCAGACACGTACATGACGTTATTTCAACGTTGAATCCACATTGAAATCACGTCATAACGTGATTTGAACATGGATTCAACGTTGAACCGATGCATTGCACCTGCTGGGACCTATGGGCTGAATGAAATTCATCTCGTCGGAATAGTGAATTTCAAAGCATATATGCAATCGTACACTAATTAATCTGTTGCTACATCAATTATGGCAACGTTTACAGTAACATATATCTACGCGGATTTGAAACTATAGAAATGTTCATGAAGGATCCAGGTATCAATCCCGGTACCTCTTGCATGCTAAGCAAGCGCTTTGCCATTTGATCTAATCCCATATTAAAATATTGAATGGTGACGGGCCTCCAGGTTCTCGATGAATCTTATATGAAAAAAAATGCAATCACTAACCACAGATGCCATATTATACGCAATGAGAGCAAAATGCACATGGTTTCCGGATCCTGAAGGAGTGCATGGCATCAGACGTAATAATTAGCATATGTGAACTTAATTAATTGCTATATGCATCAATTTCAGAAAGGGTGAAAGAAGTACTACACTAGCTCGCTTCAACACAATGCTGCAATGGTATTTCCATTTGTGCAAAGGATAGCGTAAAGGATGGCCTACTAAACAACCTCATACTCTATTCATACATTAGAAACTGATCGACGCTTATTTAATAATTCCCAACGACTAACTTTTAACATGTTGTGCATGCGGATGTAGCTCAGTGGTAGAGCACTCACTTCGCATGTGAAAAAAGGCTGTGGATTCGATCCCTGGCATCTTGACATTTTTTCCTCCTTTCGAACGTACGTCATCGAAAGAAGAGGCGATTTAATGAAAATCCTTTATCAATAGTCATGTTGCCGCATGACAGTTTTGAAAGATTCCGATTTAAAAGGTAATTGTTTCGTGACAGGAGCTCAGTTGGTAAAGTGGAAAACTGTAATAATTTCAATATCTAGATACCCTTAGGTCGGTGTTCAAATCCCTCTCGTCAAAATATGTATATTTTGGAATGTTTTCTGAGGAAAGATTCAAAATTTCCATCACAATTATGAATAGCAATTATAATATATACCAATGGGTCAGTGCTTGAAAATCCATCTCGTCTGTCTAGTGGAATTTGAGAGCATGCATTTGCCATCCATCCACATATATCGTGTTGCTTAATGATTTCTTTCAGCTACAGTCTAGATAGAAGGCTACAGTCTAGATAGAACAGCATTACCATAGGATATTGTTTAAATTATATTCTCTACAGGGGATGAAGCTCAGCGGTAGAGTGTTTGCTTTACATGTGAAAGGCCCTGGGTTTGATCCTCGGCATCTCCACACTTCCTCTCCTGTCGAGAGTTGCAGCAAGACAATTTTGAAAGAATTTAAAATGAAATACTTTACTGATTATGGCTCGCAGTTGGTATAGTGGAGGATTGATTGATTTGATTGCTTACATATAGTGGGTGTGATAACTATCGATATCCTTACGTCAGTGGTTCAAGTCTGTCTCGCCGGAATATTGATTTCCAGACGACACATTTTCGGCTGAAAATTAAACAACAATACTCCAGCAGGCACGTACATGACATTATTTCAACGCTGAATCCACATTGAAATCACGTCATAACGTGATTTCAACATGGATTCAACGTTGAACCAATGCATTGCACCTGCTGGGACCTATTGGCTGAATGAAATCCATCTCATCGGAATAGTGAATTTCAAAGCATATATGCAATCGTATACTAATTAATCTGTTGCTACATCAATTATGGCAAAGTTTACAGTAACATATATCTACGCGGATTTGGAACCATAGAAATATTCGTGGAGGATCTGGGTATCGATCCCGATACCTCTCATATGCTAAGCAAGCGCTTTACCATTTGAGCTAATCCCCCATTAAAATATTGAATGGTGACGTCCTTCCAGGTTCTCGATGATTCTTATATGAAAAAAAAATGCAATCGATAACCAGTAACCACAGATGCCATATCATACGCAATGAGAGCAAAATGCACATGGTTTCCGGATCCTGAAGGAGTGCATGGCATCAGACGTAACAATTAGCATATGTGAACTTAATTAAGTGCTATATGCGTCAATTTCAGAAGGGGTGAAAGAAGTACTACACTAGCTCGCTTCAACACAATGCTGCATAGGTATTTCCATTTGTGCAAAGGATAGCGTAAAGGATGGCCCACTAAACAACCTCATACTCTATTCATACATTAGAAACTGATCGACGCTTATTTAATAATTCCCAATGACTAAATTTTAACATGTTCTGCATGGGGATGTAGCTCAGTGGTAGAGTGCTCGCTTCACATGTGAAAAAAGGCTGTGGATTTGATCCCTGGCATCTTGACATTTTTCCTCCTTTCGAACGTACGTCATCGAAAGAAGAGGCGGTTTAACGAAAATCTTTTATCAATAGTCATGTTGCCGCATGACAGTTTTGAAAGATTCCAATTTAAAAGGTAAATTTTTCGCGACGATAGCTCAGTTGGTAGAGTGAAAGACTGTAGTATTTTCAATATGTAGATATCCTTAGGTTGGCGTTCAAATCCCTCTAGTCGAAATATGTATATTTTGGAACGTTTTCTGAGGAAAGATTCAAAATTTCCATCACAATTGTGAATAGCAATTAATATACACCAATAGGTCAGTGCTTGAAAATCCATCTCGTCTGTCTAATGGAATTTGAGAGCATGCATATGCCATCCATCCACATATATCGTGTTGCTTAATGATTTCTTTCGGCTAGTCTAGATAGAAGGCTGCAGTCTAGATAGAACAGCATTACCATAGGATATTGTTTAAATTCTGTCCTCTACAGGGGACGGAGCTCAGCGGTAGAGCATTCGCTTTGCATGTGAAAGGCCCCGGGTTTGACCCCCGGCATCTCCACACTTTCTCTCCTGTCGAGAGTTGCAGCGAGACAATTTTGAAAGAATTTAAAATGAAATACTTTACTGATTATGGCTCGCAGTTGGTATAGTGGAGGGTTGATTGATTTGATTGCTTACATATAGTGGGTGTGATAACTATCGATATCCTTACTTCGGTGGTTCAAGTCTGTCTCGCCGGAATAAGGATTTCCAGACGACACATTTTTGGCTGAAAATTCAATAACAATACCCCAACAGGCACATGACGTTATTTCACCATTGAATCTATGTTGAAATCACGTCATAACGTGATTTCAATGTTGATTCAACGTTGAACCAATGCCAATGCGCCTGCTCGGGCCTTTGGGCTGATGTCCAAATCCTAAAATATGTCATCTGGTAACGCAGCATTTCTTGACAGAGAGCCTTCTATGAACTGGAATAGTGATGATGGAGTGTATCATCGATTTAAGCTGCGGAAACAGCAGGGAGAGTTGTTATTTACTGGCCCAATGTCAACGATAGACGAAGCGATTCAATGCAAATATCTGCTATTTTGGACTGGTGAACGTGGTCTAGAACTATTAAATAGCTGAGGAATGTCAGCAGATGAGCAAAAAGTGCTGGATAATTGCTGGACAAATTTTGAAGGTTATGTCACTCCCTATTCGAATGAGCTGATGGTAGCATGGGAACTCCATCACATTATAGTCAAGATAATCTTTCGCTCGAGGAATAGACCTACATTGCTAAGCTTAGCATCCTGGTGATAGAAGGAAACTATCCAGAGGAACATCACAATCGCTTTTTGAGTGACCTTTTAATATTTGGTATGAACTCAGAACGTGTACGTAAAGAATGTCTTAAAGAGGGTAATTCATTGACGCTAATGAAAACCAAAGAGATGGCAAAGGCAGAAGAATCTGCTGAAAAACAATTGCAACGTATGAGCGCACAGTGTAACTAATATAGATGCAGTCAGTAAAGCGCGACAATATGCAGATAGTCACAAATTCTCCCAACACAACCAGGGGGGCATGGCCTAAGCAATATTCCAATACAGTCACACAACGAGATACACATACATGTAGATATTGCGCGGGAACACCACACCCTCGTGAGAGATGTCCAGCACGTAATTCAACCTGTCACAATTGTAAGAAATTTGGTAATTTTGCCAAATCGTGTTTGGAAAAGGTATACAAACAAGTACATCATGTCGACACCACTGACATGAGTGAAAATGTAGACGAGATAAATCGTTTGACACACTCAGTAAATGACCAAATATTTTTGGGACCTATCAATGTAGCTCCTTTAGTGACCAATGTCGATACCATATCGTGTAAAGACAAAGCACTACTTGAGGTAAATCTATCATCTGAGCCAGATGGCAAACAACTTTCGGATTTGTGCAAAATAGACTCCGGTGCAGAGACAAATATTGTACCAGTATCAGTACATGAGCAATTGGTTTCCCCTCAACAAAAAGAGAAGAAAAACCTACAGTAAAAATATCTGCTTATGGTGGTGCCCAAATACCGAACCTAGGTTAGCTGTATTGTGTATGTAACAGGACCAAATAACTCTAGTCCTAGATTTATACAGGCGGAAGTTGCTGACGTGAATGGCCCTGCCATTATCGGTAATATTGCAGCTCAGAAATTAAATCTCCTGAAACTTAATTGGCCAATAATAGTTAATAATAATTTGAGTGCAAAGCTACCCAGCAATCAGTTAAACTTGTTGATTCCAAAAATAAAGCACATCAATTTCCATTAACAAAAGCCTATGTACTTAAAGAATATAATGATGCTTTTACAGGTGTTGGATGTTTTCTAGGACCTGAATTTCATATTGAGACTGATCCTAATGTACCTCCTGTGCAACATCCGCCATGCCAAGTACCTGTTCATTTGCAAACTGCATACCAAAAGGAACTACATAAGATGACAGAAATGCGAATTCTGTGCAAAGTTGAGGATGGGTATACACCATGGGTCAATTCAACAGTAGTTACAGTCAAAGACAATGGATCAATTCGTTTATGTTTGGATCCTCGCGACCTGAATAAAGCGGTGAAGCTCAATCCTTACTATGTTCAAACAATCGACAATGTGATACCAAAGTTAAGCAGTTCTACTCAGTTCAGTATTCTAGACGCCGTTAACGTTTACTGGCAGGTGAAACTTGACACTGAAAGTAGTAAGCTATGTACTTTCAGCATCCCTTGGGGAAAATTCCGATGGACTCGCCTTCCATTTGGACTTACGATCAGTGCAGATATATTCCAGGAAAAATGGATGTTGTTTTCGGTAAACTAGATGGAGTCAGCGGTATCTCAGATGATACGTTCATCTTCGGGAAGGATGAAATATCTCATGATCAGCACATCATAAACATTCTAGATCTTGTGCATCAAAATAATATCAGGTTCAATCCAAACAAATTCCAATTAAATGTTGCTGAGACGTCATTTTTTGGGTCATTTATGGACGCCCTCTGGACTTAAACCGGACTCAAAAAACTTCAATCAATCATGGACCTCTGGAGAATCTTACTGAACTACAATCATTCATGAGAATGATCAATTATCTCAATTGGTTTTCTCCTGTTCTTGCCCATGTTTCAGAACAAATCCGTCAATTAATAAAGCGAGATGTAGCGTATGTATGGCAACCGGAACAACAAAAAGCATTCGATGAACTAACGGCAATTATCACAAAGGCACCAGTACTTGCCTACTATAGTCCGGATAAAGAAACTGATTCAATCAGATGCCAATATAAAGATGATTGTGTGTGTTCTAGCACAAGATGGTAAACCAATAGCTTATGCTAGCCATTCATTAAATGATTCAGAATCCAGATACAGTAACACCGCGAGGGAATTACTTGCAGCAAGTTGGTCACTTGCAAAGTTTAATCAGTATGTCTATGGTAAGAATTGTAATTGGAACTGATCACAAACCCCTTGAGAGCATCTGAAAGAATAGTATCGCGTCTGCATCCCCTCGTCTACAAAGACTGTTACTCAGAATGGCAAAATACGATGTTGAGATAAAGTATATACAATGTAAAACAAATGTTGTCGCAGATGCATTGTCTCGAGTTAGTAGTATGGAACTGCCAATAACAGTACAGATATACCTGCGATTGAAGTAGCTGCCATCACAAGCACGTTGCCAGTTACTGCAGCAAAATTAGCCGAAATTTGTAAACAAACAGAACAAGACGATGTATTGTGCCATCTTAAATGATCTATTACAGCTGGCCTGAATATGCTGGCCTTATTCTCAAAGGTCATCGCCTCGCAATTCCTAGTCCACTTCGCCAACAGATGTTGGTTATCATACATCAAGGTCACATGGGCGCTGAGAACTGTCTATTGAAAGCTAAAGACTGTCTATTCTGGCCTGGTATCAGGAAAGATATTAAGCAGTTGACTTCCACATGCATGACATGTCTCCAATTCTCAAAGCAACAGCCCAAGGAGCCATTCCATCCTCACAGCATGCCAAGCTTTCCATGGCAGAAACTCGGTTCGGATTTGTTTGATTACAAAGGTAATCAGTATCTCTTGGTGGCTGATTATTGCAGCAAGTTTCCCATATTGAGAAAGTTAGACACTTCCACTTCATGTGTCATTATCAATCACATGAAATCTATCTTCGCAGAACATAGAATTCCGGAAACTCTGGTGTCGGGCAATGGACTGCAATAAGGCAGTCATGAATTTGCATCATTTTGTAATCAATGGGGAATTAACCATGTAACGAGTTCACCTACATACCCACAGAGTAATGGATTCATCGAGAGAATGGTGCAGACTGTCAAGAACTTACTTAAGAAGTCGGAGGCCTCTGGATAAGACCCTTATCTTGCATTACTCAGTTATCAGACAACAGTGATAAATGGGAAATTGGATGCTCCGTCTAAGATACTCAATCGTCGTAATTATCGAACATAACTTCCCTGCAGTGGTCGGCTTCAACGATATTAGTGTGATGATTCCGATCTTGAACACCTACATTCTCGACAAGATAGCCAGAAAACACAGTATGATCAGAAATCTTCAAGTAACTTGGGTGATCTTGCACCACAGTCGTAATGTACCAACAGCGGTCCGGGACTTGGGTTCCAGCAGAAGTGAGAGAAAAATCAGATAAACCTAGAGATTATCTTGTTACGGATCATGGTGATACAGTGTTTCATCGCAACAGAATACATCTAAAGCCAGTAGGGCTAACTGAACAGAATTTTGAGCAAAATGGATTCGATAATAGTGAGAGTGGTGTAGTTCGGATCGACCGGTCGGGTACTGGCCGTACCAGCTAAGCTGGGTACGCGACGCCCGTCTAGGATTCGTTTCCTGAGCACGCCCCTCTGGGTAGAGCTATAAGTGTATACAGGCCTATTGGAGAGAGAGAGAGAGAGAGAGAGAGAGCGTGTCGAAAAACGACTAAGTTCGTTAAAACGCATTATGCGCATACCTGCGACGCTGTTTCTATGGAGCGCGTAGTTGTGACTTAGATGGAATGGCGCTTTTAGTGTACCGAGATGGTACTCGGTAATTCTTATTGATTAATTGATTGTTCCCGTTGCTTCTATCATTAATCAAGACCAGAATTTGACGGGCTTTCCAAAACTGTAAACCATTTCAAAATCAGTTGAGAAATGGCTGAGTTATCCAAGGAAAACTCTTCTTGATTATCTTCAAAATATTGCCGCGACGTCATAACCAGGTGGACATAAAGCTTCTAGAATGTTCTAGAACGTTCGACGATGCTATTATTAGCGACGCCCTGATTGGCTGTTGATCGAGCGATGATTGGACGAAGCCTGCACCTGTGACATCACGGAGAGTATAAAAGGAGAAGCGATCCAGAGATCGAGAGCATCCTCGGCCAGGGGCCGAACAGGTTGGAGCTGTACCAACTATTATCAAGCGCGATACACGTCTTTCTTCGCTATGGGTCGGGTATTTATCCCGCAGAGTACAGTGTCCAATCCACCGCACTAAATCAATTTTGTAACTCCCCTTTTACGGGAGTAGTTTAGAAACTTTTGATAAAGCGTTCACGAATACAACATCTACATTCGGAACACAAAGTTGCGGTGAGGCCTATGCGGCCTGATAATGTGAATCTACAGAAGTAGAGGCAGGATGTTCTTTGATGGATGACTCACCGGATCTGCCGGCCACGCCTGAAAAGTGGTATTTCAATCGCCACTGCACCTATCGTGTAGGTTCTTTCGACTTTCGACCGTAGCAAGTGAACTCTGCCTGGTGCGTCTTCAGAGCTGGTTGACATACCCAGCACCGAACGCTTTGTTTTGTATCTTCATCCACATTTGACAACCCCTGCTAGTGATCAGGTTGTTTACACTTTCCATCCGTACCATCGGTGTACGGGAACTTTCTTCACCTCGTAGTACTATCGTATCTTTTGCTGACTGCTCACTAGACATTCTGAATAGGCTTACAGTGCTGAGCGATGATCCCCCCCCCCCCCCCGCCATGGACGTTCTTGCGGGAATCATGTATGCTGACAACAAGTCGCGGGAACCAGCCTGCGGGAACTATCCATCTTCCGGAGAGCACATTATCTCACGTCGCGTATGGAGTGATGTATTAATTTCAGTAACACCGTAGCCTTACTTGGGAATGGCTACCAAGTATTCAAGTAACTATACTTCAGAGTTTAATTATTTCTCTATATAGGTTTTGTTGATTATCTCATATCCGTAATAAAGGTTCCGATGACTACAAGGAACTGCAACGGTGTTAGGACCGATAGTTATAGTTTCTGTATTTGTTACATAATTATTATCATTTTCCTCAATGTGTGGCTAACCGCACTATAGTAGGTTCGTAGACCTGTACCAATATATATACCATAATCATCGTATTGTTCTGTGTCTGGTTAGATTATGTATGTACAGGCCAGTGGCCATCCGTTAACTCGTTTTGTTTAGTTATATAAATGTTGGACTGCAGTGCACGTAGAAACCACTATACAGCAACATTTATATATGCATCACTTTCTCCCGCCACCAACAATTTTTCACTGAGGTCGCTGTCCGTGCTATAACTCTGTTTAGCCTGGCATGCTACCGACTAAAACCTTTTCCATTCAGCTCGATAGGATAGGTTCAGAATGATTAGAGAGACTTTCTTCATTACATACTGTGTAATATACTTTTCTCTTCCGGTAGTGCGATAATTTAGCCCCGCACTCCGGTAAGACTCATAACTCCAAGATTTTGTGTCTCTTCATATTCCTTTTAGCCTTGTGGCTTCGTAATTGTTTGGATGTCCCTATCCGCACCATGGGCTGATCCGACTCTGGGAAACTATTGGGGTTTCCGAGCGGTGATGGCTAGGGTGCGGTATCACACACACACCCGTGTATCTTCGGATACCTAGTAGATAGTACCTTAAGCCAATGTAGGAAAGCCCTGCGAAAATATATGTATTAATTATTATTCTATTTTACTGATAATCCTCCCGCACCGCAGTGCAAAACTGGCAACTTGTATATAAACCTAATGACAGGCTAAACGGTTAGTTCCATAGGACCCGGTGAAGGGCGAGATACGTCTGCTCACCGAATTCTGTTCAAATGTCTGGGCAAGATATTTAGATCTGCCACGCCCTTACGGGAAGGACATTCACGGTGTGCATCCGTCTCTCTTAACCCCCACCATAACGATAGGAGATATGGCCTAATAATGCTTCCGTGAACTGTAAACCATGTCTTGTAATGTTTCATGTGGTTGCGGCGCGAAATGTCCGGACTCTCACCCAGTTCAGAGGTCCCGCTAAGTAACATGTATGAGCGCTGTCTGCAGTATTGATGTCCTCGGGCATCTGTTCTCCGTGACCGCCGTGTCTAATAGCTAGGTAGTTATCGGCCAGTTGCGGCCTAAACTAATACTTGTCTTGAAAACAACTAAAGGCAATTAAGAAAAGCAGAAGGCTCGTAGAAATAAAGCGGCAACTACTAACTCAGCATATTAGGAATTACATAAGACAGGGACGAAAGTATCCATCGGTAATCTGCCGTCACTTCTTCACGTAAAATATTACGCACCCCTATAGTCATAAACCCACTAGGTATGGTCTTTTCTTTGTATAGCATTTTTGTTTGAAATATTAGAGTAGGCCTATTTTTGCCTGCTATTCTTCTCCCGCTTTAAGCCGTGGCAGCACCTTCCCAAGACGGAGGCCCGTGCGAGGCACTTGCCTCTCGCAAGGATTCAGCGACGACGGTCCATGCCAGGATAATACCCTCACCCAAAATTGCACTGGGAGTAGTGCCCGCGTGAGGCACATCACTTTTCGTCCGAGATATTCTTCTTCCTTCCAGGCTAGAGGTATAATAACTTATATTATGTTAAATAGCTATGTCTCGTGTACGGGAGCCTCCCTTGCTGGGATACCTCTGCGGACCTACGAGGTTTAAAAGTTCATCTACCTGCCTCTATGTCTTATATTTTTGTATGCTCTTATTGTAGTTTTATCTAGCACATGCGGCATGGCGAGTCGACAAGAGATATCGGAATGGCCCGACACTACCCGGCGAGCTACAGTACAGAACCTCTGAGCCGTGAACCATCAACAACACCGTCGGTTCATAAGACATCTGATCCACAAAATCCAATCACATCTACAGTGACAGATGGTCGTGTTGTAGCTACTAGAAGCGGTTGTGTAGTCAAGCCACCCAGGAAGCTTGACCTTTAAGTTAATCAGAAACTTGTGGACCTATTCTGTTTTATCATTATCATTTATTTTGATTACCTATCGTTAACTGTCATTCATTTGAGCTTTTAATTAGTATTCGTATTATTTAGTTATAATTAGTCATGATATGTAGTGATTACACTTTCATTCTTAGAGGCAGAGATGAAAAAATATATTCCTGAAAGTCTCTTTTCAGGTTTAACCTTCTACCTTGGGTATAATGACTGATTCTATAGTTTTGACAGCTGAGTTGAGTCATGCATATCGAATGAAGATATATGTCCACGTATATGTCCCGAAGCCTCTCTCGTGAATAAATAGTAATCTATGAACATTAACTTATGTATTCCACGTTCCCAGGGCCAATCTTTATAAAGGCTAGCTAATTTCCTAATAATAATTTCATCTTCTAAATAAGCCAGCATGTCCATAAATGATACAACAGAGTCATTAACAATCATCATGCATGCTTAGTGCTCAATTCTTATAGTAATCCCATCATTGATCATCATCGCAGTGTCGTTATTAGAAACAGTTACTTCATATCCATTGCCACCTTTCTTAACACAAGCATAAATGCTGTCCTTTCCACATAAATCTTCCAAAGAATCAATTAGCTCACTTGCACGAACATTTCTATTGTCTACTACATTTACTTCCACAGTACATTCCATAGCATATCTTTTATCATTTAAAAGCCCAGCTGGGCCAGTCCTACGTATGATCTCTACCCTGAGCTATACTAGCTAGGGCGATGGCAGACAATTAATTTACACAAACAATAACTTATTTACAATTGTAACACAAACAAAAATTCGCAAAAAATCTGTATACTAAATTCCCAAAAATACAGGACATTAGAGAGCTCTGAAAAAACACAACTGATCACAGTGAAGTCCAAAACTCGAATTACTACAGTCCTCTGCTCTACCAACTGAGCTATTGTCAGTAGATGAGTAAATTTTAAATCAGAATCTTCTTTCAAAATTGTCATGTGACAACGTGACTATTGAAAAAAGATTTTCATTAAATCGTCTCTTCTTTCGATGACGTACGTTCGAAAGGAGGAGAAATGTTGGTAAGGCAGGGATCAAACCCGGGTCCCTCACATGCAAAGCAAACACTCTACCACTGAGCTACATCCTCTTGCAGAATTTGTTAAAATTTAGTTGTTGGGAATTATTAAAATTAAGCGTCGAACAGTTTCTAATATATAAATAGAGTATGAGATTGTTGAGTAGGCTATCATTTAGGCTATCCTTTGCACAAATGGAAAGACATATGCAGCATTGTGGTGAAGCGAGCTAGTGTAGTACTTCTTTCACACCTGAAAGTGACGCATATAGCAATTAATTCAGTTCAAATATGCTAATTGTTACGTCTCATGCCATGCACTCCTTCAGGATCCAGAAACTGTGTGCATTTTGCTCTCATTGCGTATGATATGGCATCTATGGTTACCGATTACATTTTTTTATTCACAAAAGAGTCATCGAGAACTTGGAAGTATGTCATCATACAATATGTTTAGGCGGGATTAGCTCAAATGGTAAAGTGCTTGCTTAGCATGCGTGAGGTACTGGGATTGATACCCGAATCCTCCACATATATTTCTATAGTTTCAAATTCATGTACATATATATTACCCTAAACTTTGCCATAATTTATGTAGCAACAGATTAATTAATTAGTGCACGATTGCATATATGCTTGAAATTCACTATTCCGACGAGATGGATTTCATTCAGCCCAAAGGTATTGTTGTTGAATTTTCATCCGAAAATGTGTCGTCTGGAAATCCATATTCTGGCGAGACAGACTTGAACCACCGACGTAAGGATATCGATAGTTATCACACCCACTATATGTAATCAATCAAATCAAGCAATCCTCCACTCTACCAACTGCGAGCCATAATCAGTAAAGTATTTCATTTTAAATTCTCACTGCAACTCTCAACTGATACACATTCGAAAGGAGAGAAAAAGTGGAGATGCCAGGGGTTTTCACCTACAAAGGAAACGATCTATCACTGAGCTACATCCCCTATAGAAGATAGAGATTAAACAATATCCTATGGTAATAGTTTCTATCTAGAAAGTAGCTGAAAGAAATCGCTGAGGCATCAACTCTTGACACATTCAAAACCAAATTGGCAATGCATTTTAGAGGCATGAAATTCTTATTTGATTAAAACATATCTGTGTTGAACATTCCAGAGTAGGTATATGGCCTACATAAACAACTATGTTTAAAAAGCCCAAGCAAAACCGAATCCATCTGAACGCGTCAATAACAAGCCAGTGGGATATGTCCTGTATTTTTATTTTTTTTTTGTTGTTGTTGTTGTTTGGATCATCCTCCTCTTGATAGGAGCACCCACGTACAGTGGTCCTTATAAGTCTATTGACACAAAAGTCTAATTAATTAGTTTAGTTTTATGTTGTTGTTGTTGTTGTTTGGATCATCCACCTCTTGATAGGAGCACCCAAGTACAGTGGTCCGTATAAGTCTATTGACACAAAGGTCTAATTTATTAGTTAGTTAAGGCACACGTAAAGTTAATAGTGTTCCATTCGTCTAGGTTACCTACATGCAAGTCCGAGTGTAAAGGTCCAATGTACAAGTCCTAATATATAGCTGGTATGTGAAGTATTTCACACAGTGCTTTTATGGTAGTAGGTTGATAAGGAAGCACCTACCACAGTGTAGATTATGGCAGAGTCTTCTAGTGAGGTGTTCAATGTTGAAAAGCAGGTCAGTGCAATTTGGCAGGGCGTCTGTAGTGGTCAGAGCAGTACAGTCGATGATGAGTTGTTGTAGTAGGAGGTTGTCGTCTCCACAGAGGTGTATCCATACTGTAGGACCTAATGCATCTATAAGCAGTGCCTTCGGTTCTGACAGATAATGTCGTCTATGTGAATGTACGGCGCCACAGTGCATCAGAAAATGTGAGTAGTCCTATTCTGCTGATTGACAAAGGCGACATATGGAGGTGACACAGTTCCGACTGAACTTGCTGAGTGTAGCTTGAACCAAGTATGTGCCGGTGATAAAACGTGCTTTGATTACGCTTCTTTTAACATTCTTTGTATCATCCTCGACCAATTGTACTGATGGGTGGAGCTTCCCAATTGACAGAATGCTAACATTAAGATTTGCTAATGTGCTTTTCAGACTACATTCGTCATGCAGTATCCCATTCCAGTAGTTGTCAACGGTGCGGTATACAGATAATTTCCAGGCAGTCTTGGTCGGTGTGCTCTGAATGAGTTCTACTATTGGTGGTTGGTGATACTCAAGGAGTAGCTTGTTTATATATGTGAACCAAATTCCCACGTTTTCTGCTTTCAGTGCCAGTTGCTGTACAAGGATGTTCACAATGGCCTCATTATGGCTTCTAAGTATGTTTCCTAGTGTTGTTAGTTGTCTTAGATGCAGTTCGGCTGTAATTGGTCGTGCACCAAGTAGTAAATATATGCCACACTTGGCAGAATGGGTTGGAAGTGCTTGGATTTTTCTCAGGATATCAACAAAGAAAATCTCTAGCAGGTCGAGTTGTTTTTTTCTGCAACACAAACACCTCCAGACCATACATTAAGCATGGGATAACGTATAGTGACAATATGCGGTAGCATGTCTTGGGCGATATTCCGTTTGTGCCATGAAGGCCCGTACCAGCGAGGCCATACAGTGTTCTTCTTGCGCATGATATGCGGTCCTGAACATTAACAGTCTGTTCTTGTGAGAAGGTACGGATTAATACTAGGTGTGTAGCTGTTGGTGATACTGGTACATCTATGTGACAGAGGTGCCATTGCATTGTTGAGAGATGTGTTGCAGGTCTATTTGGTTTAAGTTTGAGGATAATTGCCGATTTCTCTGGGTGAATGCTATATCGTTCTCGAACTGAGTATTGATAGGCTATGTCGAGCATACATTGTAGTTCTTCACTTGAGGTGCTAATAAGGGTCACATCATCTGCGACTCTTGGGCATCCTGTGTACTGGGTACCTATGAACATCCCAAGCTGTGCTGCCTCAAGTTGGTTCAGTAAGCCGTTAATATATACTTTGTATAATCCAGTGGAGAGGATTCCTCCTTGACGAACTCCTTGCTGAATTGGGAATGGCTGACTTAGGCACCTTTTCCATTTTACTGTCGCTGTTAATCCTGAATACAGGTTATCAATAGTCTGCAGCAGATGAAGATTGATACCCTGTTTGTACAGCTTGCACTTTAGTGATGAATGAACTATGACATCAAATGCTTTTTGGGTGTCAAGTAATGCAATATATTGGGAACTGCCTTGATCCTTGCATTCGCTCATGGTTTCTGAGAGTACCAGCCTGGCCATAATGGGGGATAATCCTTTGATGAAGCCAAATTGTAAGCTTGATTGGGATCTTGGTAGCTGAGATGTGATCTTTCCTAAGATGACATGTTCAAAGATCTTCCCGATCATTGAAGTTACTGTTATACCTCGATAATTGTTTGGATTGGATTGGTCCTTTCCACGTTTATGGACAGGTGTTATTATTCCACTTTTGAATATGTCAGTGATCTATTTCATGGCTATTATAGTGTTGAACAGTCGCGTTAAGTAAGGAACAATTATGTTACCAGCATTGCGAAAATGTTCTGCAGAGAGAGTAAACTCATCTGGAGATTTTATGGCGTGAAGTTGCGCTATTGCGGCGGAGATCTCACTAGTTTTGATGATAGGGCATTCCTGATAATTATGGCTGTAGCTTTGCTGAAGGAGCTTCAGATCTTGATTTGTTTGCTCTTGATAGTCTTGGTCGAATTTTTCATTCTGAGAGTGTACTGCAAGGTCCTTGTAAAAAGCTGCAAAGCTGCGGCACTGTTCCTGTACATTTGTGGTACGTACCCCATCAATGGTGAGGGAGTCTACTTCATTGCGCTTCGCTCGGACTCTGTTGATGAGTTTATACAAATTTGGCTGATTCTGTTCAGCCATTATCCTGTCATAGAATGATCTTCGTTCAACCGCAACTTCAGTCCTCTGTTGAGAATGTAGTTGTTTGCTTAGCAGTCTGCGTTCCATTTGGAGTGGGTGGTCCGGTCCTGGCCTTCCTCCTTCCCATGCATGAGTAGTTTCATCACTTCAGGCGATGCTTTCCACTTAGGGCCATTTATTTTGACCTGCTTTGTTGGAACTATTCTTCTTGTAGTATGTGTTATGGCATTCTGTATGCCACTGATGATATCATTCGGGGTAGAGTATTGAGATTTGTTGTTTACTTTGTCCAGTTCCTCTGGCAGTACGATCTGATATTCACGCTTGTCCACTTTTGACCATTCCAATTTGTGAATAGATGCTGATTTTCTCTTAATGCTGGGGAGCCTAGTAACGCTTACTGGAATATCGCTCGATACTGGAACATGTGTATAGAAGTATTATTGGGATGCATACTGCTAATAAGTACGTTTGATAGATTGATAGATTTTCGGCTCGTGTGTTAGACAAATAATCGATCTGCGAGCAGTTTTCCCGTGAATATAGGTTGATTTGTCTGCAATGTTACTGACCGTGGCAAGTCTGTGTTCGCTAAGGATGATGATGATGATGATGATACAGATAGAGATACATAGGGACGGAATTTACACAACAAGGACAAGAAGCTTTTAAAAACATTTTCGTTTGAAAAAGAGTATTATAGATAAAAGGCACTATAGACAAGCAACATTTGAAATTGTTTGCACTTATTTCAGAAGGTAACGCATGAGTCAGCGCCATTTACTCAATGCAAAGTTAAATAAAGCAGAGAAATAATTAGTTACCAATTTTCGTACGAATGGTATGGTTACGGTAGGCAAAGGCAGAGCCTATTAATCGATGCCCCCCCCCCCCCCCCCCCCTGGACACAAAACAAGCCATAACAATGAGGTGGCGGCTGATACAAACATCTGTAATATAATAATAACGACTGTATAGGCGTAAACACAGGACGGTACAACATATATTTTTTGTACCATTTTATTTTGTTATGATTTTCCTAAACTAGAGTGTTCTACATTTAGACGATCTTCATAATATTTTGTAAACTTCCATCTAGGATATTTACTGTAGATCCAGGGATTTTAATATGGTACATTGGGAGTGGGAGGAGGGTGGGGTGGGGTGTTGCTCAACAATAACAGCAATATTAGAGTGAGAAAGTTGATGGTGGGTATGACTATAGATAAGTATTTTGTAGTAGGCTGTTGACATCAGATATGTTCACTGAGAAAAAGGAATATCAGATGAATGTTCAAGCTAATTGAGATCTGGTAGGGACCATCTATTTCGGTTCATTTCATGCTTTTAATCATCGTATAGCTCTCCTAGTTGTTATTACACCACAAAAACATCCATTACCGTTCAATCACTACTTGCTAAATCAATTATCTGCATTTAGCTATCAGAATAAAATTTTTATGCCTGCATACACACCTCCCCATGCCTATTCCTATTAATATGGACCCTTAACCAGGCTAATGGTTAAGTCCATCTCCAGCATAATGACAGATATAGACTGGCACCAGTCTATAATCCCTCATAGTGACGCTTGTCACTAAGCGCGCTCACGCATGCGCACTGGAGCCCAAATAGGAAACAGATTCACTCTTCAATTATTCTGCAAGCAGAACTACTGCTAAAATATTCTCTAAGAGTTTTTTATGCTTTGCGCTGTGTCAGCTACACGTAACACTATTGTCTTCTATATTACCGTCTTCTATATTACCAAGGCATATGCCTAATATGAATTCAATCCTCCCTAAATTTTGTTTAGGAAGTTTATTAGTGGTTATATTGTATTTTATAACTATGTTCATATTGTTACCGGTTTTCGTGAAAGATCGAATTCTCGTTTCGTGGTAACTTAATTACTCTGCCTATATCATCATCATCATTCTCTAGCGTTCGACCAAGAGCCCTTATCAATTTACTTCTAGTGCATTATAAAGATTTTCATTTATTCCTATGCAAGTTTGTTTTCTTGTCGGTAGGGATTTTGATTTTGAATTTGAACTTTTTTGCCTTTTTTAGAAGTGCGTTTTATGTTTCTAGTCTCCTTTTTTCGATTTTATAAGCGATAGCTATCATTGTTACGCTTTTTTCGTTTTAAGAGTCTGGTAAATCGTCAGATAGGATTTAATGTACATCATTGATTTGTGATCGCCATCACTCAGCTGAATTTGCCGGACATGTCTGTGTGAAATGTCCTTTTTTGTACCCTCATACCGGTCGTTACGGAGGGGGAATCTCTTCGCCTAATTCAGATGCCGTACTAGTTCTATTGCGAGATTTGAGTCATTCGCGTCGGTCTTGATCAAATCTCTGGACGAAAGGATATCTTCTGATTTAAGGAAACTAAGAAACAGCATGTTTCTTCCGGTTCTGATGATAGCCCGAGGACTAGCGGGCATTCCCGCAAATGGGGGAAACTGATCCCTCTAACCTATGCAGGTTAATAAGTTTCCTTAGCAAAAGTCTAGAGCGACCAAGCTCTCGAAGGTGGGCTCATGTAGTGCACCGGGTCAAACCCACTTAAGACTTGAGGGTGACGGGCATAACCCACAAGCAGTGGTGGCTGAGGCTGACGTCCATAAGGCTGGTCCTTATGATTATGCCAATTTTAAATTTTCCGGTCGTCAAGAAAGAAACCTGCTAATGGGGGAAACCATTCCCTCTAACCTCGATGCAGGTTAATAAGTTTCTTTAGCAAAGTCTAGAGCGACCAAGCTCTCAAAGGTGGGCTCGTGTAGTGCACCGGGTCAAACCCACCTAAGACTTGAGGGTGAAGGGCATAACCCACAAGCAGTGGTGGCGGAGGCTGAGGCTGACATCCATAAGGCTGGTCCTTATGCTAATGCCAATTTTTCGTTTATACCGGTCGTCAAGGTATTTTGTAGATCACCCATTGCCAAGAATCCTAGTCTTGCTAGTTCTGTTGTGGTGGACTCGGGTCCTCTGGATTCGGGTTTACTTCCTTTTTTCGCTTCTTCCGCTCCATCAGATTCCGTTTTAATTTCCGGTTTAGCAAGACATCAGGGTCGTCAGGATCTGATTCTTTCTTTGGTTGTGTCCGTTTCCGGTAGGACTTCCGGTTTTGTAGGAAATCCAGGTCTTCAAGATCCGGTTATTACTTCCGTTCCGTCCGTTTCCGGTAGGACTTCCTTTTTTGTAGGACATCCGGGTCTTCAAGATCCGGTTCCTAGCTCCATTTCCTGTTTCATGAGCGCTTCCGGAAGAATGCATATCCAGTTCTCCTTCGATCAATACTCACCATTCTATTACTTCTGATATACAGCTGGCTCTAGAACTATAGACTTAGAAAGCTTTACCGACTCCTGGAACCGGGTACTCGGCTCCCAACTGCCGAGTACCCGTCTGCCATGAAGCTCATTCTTGTTTGCATAATAACAAGAGAATACATGATTTTTGCAGTTGGAAGGTCTTAAGATTGTTTATGCCTAAGTCTTTTTACTGTGATTAATTATGATAGCTTGTGCGTTCTACTGAGGGTATTTGGATTAATATGGATGCCGCCGATGATAACCGGTCGTATATTTCCATGTTATTCCATAGTTAAAAGACTTAGGTTTCTAAAATTTTGTCTGTGTCGCATGTTCCAATTTCTAACCCCAAAGAATCTGGGATGTGTGTTAACAACGAAATATGCCGGATGATCGCCTTCTTTAAACCCCAACAGGGATCGGCAGATATGAAAATAGGTGTTAGCTACGGTGTTTTTTAACACAAATATCGGCTGACGTCGTTCTCCGTAAGATCCGAGCGGGTGACGTCACACCCGGGTGTTCTCGGATGTTACTTTATGTGAAGAAAATTTTTCATTAATTCGCGCATCTGATTCTAGGTGCTGTGTACTAAAATGATACCAGAAAACTTTGGAATTTTCAAGTTTTGCGTGTTACCACGATCTGTTTGCAATGATCGGTGGTTTTCAAAATTCTTGATTAAGATGTGTGGTCTGCGGTTTTACCGTGTGCTACAGCAGTTTGTTTACATTTTGTTGTTTCTTCACATATCGTTTTGGCCTTCGTTAGGAGTATAATTTATATTTATTAGTAAATATACCCCGAATGCTATGCGATGTGGTTCCTGGTTCCGTGATACATCCTTGAGGATCAGTGTATGGGTGTATTATTACCTGCTTCTTTCTTGTCGTCATAATCAATGCGATCTTTGCTGTAACGTTGCGGGGTGCAGGGTTGGGTTTTGGACAGTCCAAAACTAACTTTGAGCAGACATTGTCCAAAACCTGTCTAAAACCTGTCTTAAATGGTTTAAACCAGTCCAAAACTATGTTGGACATATCACCATACTCTTATGCATCATAATCCTATTAAAAAATAACAAGAAATCAGAGATTGCATCAAAAGCACTATATTAAACAAATCCATTTATTATATGAGTTATTATTACATTTTTATCAAATACATACAATTAAAACTTAAAAGGCTTAATTAGGTTTAATTAGTAGTCCAAATCAGACAGCCCTCTCAACATCCTGTAGCAAAACACTAGCTTTGACGCTTTCTCTACTCCAAGCCTATTACAGATTTTAGTGTGGATATAGCTAAAATTGCTAAAAATTCTCTCAATCGATGCTGATGATGCTGGTGCTTCAAGCAGCTGAATAGCCATATCAATAAAATCACCTGGCACACCTAGTGTTTTCAAGGCCTTCCACCATGTCACTGAAGGCACTTGAACTGCAGCGTCACAGAAATATGATGCAGGAAATGGGCTGCTTTTAGTCTGGTATGCAATAAATGTTGCTATAGAGCTAGGGTTCTTAGCTATTATCCAATTGTTCACTTCTTCAAACTGGTTTGCTACCAGCATCTCGCCCTGAAACTTTGGATGTAATGTGTATGCGACAAGATGCTCTGGCAGGATTGCCTTGCTGAAACGTGCTAACAGAGTTTTCTTGTGTGGTTCTAGCAGAGTGTTGTTTAGTAATTCAAGCCAAACATGGCATGCATCGGCTAGTGTTGATGTGTCACTCTGACATGTGTCAATTGCTATTGAAATTGGCCGAAGTTGTTCGGCTAAGTCTCTTGCATTTCTAAACAGGTTAAAGTCCATTATCTTCTTGACAATAGAATTATCTATTTCTCCTTCATGGTCTTGTACAATTTTCATGAAATGTGGACGGTTGTGAATGAAGGAGTCAATACACACGAGTTGACTCTTCCATCTAGTGTCACAAGGAAGCTGTGGCTTAACACTACCAATACATTCCGAGAGCCAGGCTAGTGGCTTGTGGTGATTCCTGAAATATTTTTGAATCTCAACTACATGCTTAATTAGCGTATCCGGTGTTATGTCTTGCCCTAGTAAGTTTAGCCAGTGTGCAGAACAGCCATAGACAATAAGATCATTGTCATCAGCCTTCAAACCATCACGCATTTTTTCCATGTTCTTTGCATTATCTGTGACAATGCTCTTAACTGTACAGTTGTATTTTGTCTTAGCATATTGTATTGTCTCTTGACACTTCACCTTACAGTTTTCAGCACTTTTAGTCATAGAACCAGTGTCAAAGCTGTTTAGGAAGAAGCTCTTTCCTTCTACTTGCAAGCAGGATGCTATAATAGGTTCATTGTGAATGTTACTCCACCCATCCTCCACTAATGTTGCTGTCTTGCCATCAAGAATCACCTTCATATCCTCTGTCACCTGATCATGCACAGCATCTAGAAGCTTTCCACCAATCAGTTTACGTGAGGGGGGTTTATATCCTGGGCGTAGCATACTAACAACTTTTATGAACTGCGGATGTTCAGCCATTGAAAATGGAAGGTTACAAGCATAAAACAACCTCGCGACTTCTATATCTATTGCTGACTTGATCGCTGAGGTGGTAGTGATACAATGTCGGCTCAGATCGGGTTGAATTGAGAATTGAACTGGACAGGTTGGTGAGGGTGGTGCTGATTGTGATGGCAATTCTTCTCTTAGTCGCTTTGTGCATGGTGCAGCTGATGGTTTGTCCAGCTGAAACAAAGAAAAGGGATATTACATGTGCTATATAAGCCAAATGTAGATATACACCCTACCTGGTCCAAGCCATTTGGGGACAAGATATGATAATCTTTTTAAAAATTTACATTGAAATGACTGGCATTGCAACAAAATCAGTCATTCCTATGTTGAATTTTCAAAAGTAATTAATTTTATGTCATAATTCAATACATTTAAAATTTGGAATGGATAGAGTTAAAGATAGACCACCCTTCTGTCAAATAAATGCATGTTTTTATTTATTTTCAAAACTTTGGGACTTGCTGAATATTAGTTTGACTGTTTGCATCAGTCTATCTGAAGGGTGTTAGTGTGCTATGCCAAATTGTTTTCATAATATTACTGTAGTAAAGGTATTCAGGGAAGAGTATTTCTGAAAACCCTGGGTTGCAGAAAGTATAGGGTTAAGCAGATCATTGTGTGTTATTTCTAATCTTAAGCCAGCGCCCTCACAGGCCAATTATCACACCTATACCATTGAATTGTAAAGAGGCTCAGCATGTGATTGTGGTTATCAGAGATTATCAGACCTGGCTCTATTACTAGCATGGCAAAGAGAATAATTAACTCAGGTATCTGAACTAAAGGTGAGACATCCTGTTGATAACCCCTATGCGGCCAAGACAGTTACAGTGAATAGTAACCTTACCTACATTGTACATTATGACTTTTAAACACAACTTAGCACAAATTTTTGAAAATTTTTCACTGAAATGACTGGCTTAGTAAAAGCGGCAGTCATTTCACGAGTAAATTTGTTTTCCAGTCAAATTAGTTTCAAAATATTCTGCAGTTTTCCCGCATAGTGTCCTTGAAAATGATAGCTGAGGAATTCATCGGTGAAAGGGTTAAGGCATGTATTAGATATATTGGACTCCTAGCACTCCAATGTCAACAAAAAACATTTTTCAAATAAAATTAAAAGATAAACTGGTTTTTTATTTTCAAAAAATTTGTCATCGCCCAACAAAATTGTTGAAAAATGAAAACCAGTTTCCTTGGTATAGTCACAATAAAATATAGAATTTTTAATTATTGACATTAGAGGGCAAGGGGTTAAGCATTAATTTTATTTACCTTCAAAATCTTGATGTCTTTGCTGATATGTGTGTCTGCACTGTCTGTATCAGCCTGTTCAACAGGACTTTCAGTAGACTTCTCAGTGTATTTTCATCCTTGCTACCTTGTTGACAACTGTGTACTCACACTCTCTACACTTAGCCATTTGTTTGCCATTAATCTTAACTTCCAAAAAGTGCTTCCAAATTGGATCCTTAGGCCTACCACCTTTGAAATACATATTAACTATTTCAAATACTATCAACACATACATATTCAGGACAACAGAAGAATTCAAAGATTAATGTAGCACAAGGATATCTTTTTACTAATTGACTAATTGATATCTAGCATTAACTGAGGATAGATGAAAACATGAAGAATCTAATTTATATTCTATCAGCTTAATGCCTTAATCCCAAATTTGCATAAGATCTTATGTAAACATAGCTAATGTGTGTACTGAGTAGTGCATTCTAAAATAGCCTTAGAGAGCAAGGGTCATCAGTTAATTGTTGAAACAACATCTTAGCAGACTATATTTTCTCTGAGTTTAAGATTCTTCCATAGGCCATGAACATTTTGCAAGAAATAGAATTAGACACAGAGACAGTTCTCAATAATATAAACATCTAGCTGTACATAGGTAGTCTAATATGTTTACATTATTGATTAAATAGGGTTTCTGTGGGTTTAACAAAACTGGTCGAAATATACAGAGTTAAAACATTTAAGACAAACAAAAGTTGAAAAAAATTAACCCATGGATTATAGAAAGAAGCAAATAAGACTCCTAATTTATTGAAATCATGTGTCCATTTAGATTATTATTATTATTATTATTATTATTATTATTATTATTATTATATAGCAATAAAGTATCCAAAAATACATGTAGATAACCATCCATCAATATGTACATGTACCTGTATGTGTCTAAATGCTATATAGTTGTTTTAAGAAAATTACATTTCAGAAAAATATTTTTTATACCAATATTTTAGGTTTTGGACAGTTTTGGACAATTTAAGTTGTCCAAAACCTATTTTAGGCGGACGGTTTAAACCATGGTTTAAACCGCGGTTTAAACCACTAGTGTCCAAAACTTGCCAACCCTGGCGGGGTGTCAGTTAATTTATGGTCAAAATATTTGAAAATTAATTGTCTGCCTTCCATCTCTGTCTCGTTCCGCTTGCTTATTGTAGGTTTGTGCTCTTTTATAGGCCAAGCCAGCCCCGCCATCGTGTGACAAGTGCCACAAATTCTCCTTCGATCAATACTCACCATTCTGTTACTTCTGATATACAGCTGACCCTGACAGCTGGCTCTAGGAAAGCTCTAGAAAGCTTTACCGACTCCGTGGAACCGGGTACTCGGCTCCCAACTGCCGAGTACCCGTCTACCATAGAGCTCATTCTTGTTTGCATAGCGACAAGAGAATACATGCTTTTTGCAGTTGGAAAGTCTTAAGATTGTTTACGCCTAAGTCTTTTTACTGTGATTAATTGTGATAGCTTGTGCGTTCTCAAAAGGATATTTTGGATTAATATGGATGCTTCCGATGATAACCACGTCGTATATTTCCATGTTATTCCATAGTTAGAAGACTTAGGTCTCAAAAATTAGGTGTTGGCTTATCGGTGTTTTAACACGATTATCGGCTGACGTCGTTCTCCGTAAGATCCGAGCGGGTGTCGTCACACCCGTGTGTCTCGGATGTTTATGTGAAGAAAATGTTTCATTAATTCGCGCATCTGATTCTGGGTGCTGCGTACTTTAATTGGTACCAGAAAAACTTTGGAATTTTCAAGTTTTCCGTGTTATCACGATCTGTTTGCAATGATCAGTGGTTTCAAAATTCTTGATTTAGATGTGTGGTCTGCGGTTTTACCGTGTGCTACAGCAGTTTGTTTACATTTTGTTGTTTCTTCACATATCGTGTTGGCCTTCGTTAGGAGTATAATTTATATTTATTAGTAAATATACCCCGAATGCTATGCGATATGATTCCTGGTTCCGTTATACATCCTTGAGGATCAGTGTATGGGTGTATTATTGCCCGCTTCGTTCTTGTCGTCATAATCAATGCGATCTTTGCTGTAACATTGCGGGGTGGGGTGCGGGAGGGTGACAGTTAATTTATGGTCAATATATTTTTTAATTAATTGTCTGCCTTCCATTTTTGTTTCGTTCCGCTGGCTTATTGTAGGTTTGGTTTTTTATAGGCCAAGCCGTCATGTGTCGAGTGCCACATATCATACGGGTTCTATGCAAGGACCATGTCTGTTTCCACTGTACTAAGTGTAGTCTTGACAGTAGGTGTAACGTTTGCGCTGTGTGGTCGGTCGATATGATGCTTAAGTTCCTTGCCAGAAGGACTTGGCAGGGTCTGACGCGGGGTCAGGCGGTCCGAAAGTAAATCGTGGAGCGTCCGTTTCGGCCCGTGGGGTCGTTCCACGTCTGCAACCGGAGGTGGCGGAGATGGCACCGCCGGCGTGGTTTGGTCCGGCTAGGCAAGGTGTCTTGCATAGCGTTCTGCCCATGCTGGTGTCATCCCTGCTGCCAAAAGTTGTAGGGCAGTCTCTCCCCATGTTTGATTCGGACCCTGTCCTTGGACAGGGGTCTGGACTGGCCGCCGAGGGAGCCGTTTCGTACGGCCCCATGGCAGTCCCGTCGGGCTCCGGCCTGATGGGTTCTGTCTCTCTGCGGCCACCTCCAGGTGGTCCAGTAGCGGTGGCCGGTCCATCAGGCATGTGTTTTCCTTGTCTAGTGACGACTCTTAGGGGTCTGAAGATGAGGAGGAGAGGGTGCTGCGGCCTGTGATGCCGCGGGTGGAGAGCATGGAGGCCGATTCCATCCTGACGGAACCGTCCTCCATCTGTCTGGCCTGGCGCAAGCCATGGCAGCGGCTCCGCCCATGGTTGAGGCCACTCCGGCACCGGTCCCGTGATGGTTGGTTTGCCGCCAACCAACACGGTGATGGGTGTGGCCGGCCAGGCATGGTACTCACCTATCTCGCCTGGTCCGGCGGTCAGACATGGGGTGCCGTTGGCGCCCGTGTTTAGCCACGGTTCCTCAACCGCTACGGGTCCGCACGGTTTTCCGTGCAGGCCTACTCCATGGACTGGTGTGTTCCATGGGGTGGCGGCGGAACCGTACGGTACCAGAGTTCCTGGCATATCAGCAATGGCTCCTAGCCGGGCGGCCGTTGCTGGTAGGGCCGTAAACATGTCAACGGGTGACGTGTTCACGGGAGTGTCCTCCTCGGAGACGGATTGGTCTGAGGCTCTGGCTTGGCTAGCCAGAGTGGACCCATCTGTGGTTTCGACCACCCCGGATGTACCCCGTCCATCGGTGCATCGATTAGGACGGGGATCTTGCCCGCAGCCCTGATCCAGTCTGTTGGACTGGATCCATGGTTTATGGTGTTGCTTGATGCTATTTATAGCAAACAACGCATGAACAAGGGCCAGCTTCTTGCGGCCTCCATGGAGGTGCGGGCGAGGTGTCGTATTCCACGGGGGGAATACGACAGGTATGGTGTTGTCCCGTCGGTCACTGAGGTGTCCAGAGTGCTGGAGCGGTTGTGGGGGCCTCTACCCTCCCCAATATTTCTCCTGATCGCCCGAGAAGCGGGAAGAGGAAGGGGGGAGGTAAGTCCTCAAAGGGCGGACAGAAGGGAGCGGATCGTACCCGAGGGTATGAGGGCTCCCTTCGCATCTGCCTGCACCGCACCTGTGCGACATGAACAGCGGTGCCAGTTAGATCGGCCAAGCCAAGACCAATATGGTTCTCTCTCTCTCTCTCTCGTCAAGAGAGGGGGGGGGGGGGGAGCGGATACACGAGCCAGACACCCCCATTAGGCGTTGAGGCGTCTATAATGGGTGGAAGGCTCATGCGTTTTCGTCGCGGTTTGGAGAGGTCTGACGTCAGACAGTCTGGTCCTGGGATGGTTATCCCAGGGGTACATACCAGAGTGGTGGGACTTTCCACCACAGAATCTGTCTTTGGCACCTGTCTGGTCACCCGTTCAACGGGACCAGACAAGTTAGAAGCCATTAAAAACGAAGTGTCAGGTTTGCTTCCGAAGGGAGCAATAAAGCAGCAAACCGGAACACTCCAGGCTTCAATTCAAACATGTTCCTTGTCCCCAAGAGCACAGGGGGATGGAGACCCGTACTCAGTCTCAGGCCATTGAATTGGTTTATCCATACGCCTCGGTTTTCAGATGGAAGCTCCGAGGTCGGTAATGGCAGGATTGAGGAAAGGGGTGTGGTGTGTATCGATCGATCTGAGAGATGCATGTTCCCACATTCCTATGAACGGGAGTTGTCACAGGTTTCTGAGAGTTGCGTTTCAGAATCTAGTATGGGAGTTTAAATCCTCCCATCCTTGTGGTGACAGCGTTTCTCAGAAAAGAGAACGTGGCGCTTCACACCTACATAGACGATTGGCTGATCATCAGCCGGGTTAGAGGTGGATACTGCTCTGGCTCTGAAGTTGCTTTCAGATCTAGGCTAGATAGTCAACAAGGAGAAATATGAGTTGACACACCACTCAACATTTCGTTTATTTAAGGATGTGATTCGATCTCGAGGAGGGCAGGGTTTTTTACCTGTCAGAGCCCAGAGTGGTGTCTCTGTTAGCCATCCTCAAGAGTTTCGATTGGGAAACCTCATTCAGGCGAGGTGGTTTCTTCAGATGCTGGGCATGATGGTCTCCATGTAGCAGGTATACCCGTACACTGCTCGGATGCCAAGACCTATCCAGTTGTATCTGATGTCTCTGTGGAAACAGAGAATAGAACCCCTGTCAAAGCTGGTGCCAGTTTTGGAGCCAATAATGTCATATCTTGTATGGTGGGAAAAAGCGTCAGAATCTCCTAGTAGGAGTTTTCGCTGCACCTACCCCCCCCAGCTGTCCGTGTACACGGATGCATCGCTGTAGGGATGGGGCCCTACCTGGGAGAACACCAGGTCTCGGGCACATGGACTCTTCAAGAGAGCCAGCTGCATATCAATCTGTTGGACATGATGGCAGTGGAACTGGCATTGGAAAAGGTTTCTTCCAAAAGTTATGGGCAAGGCGATATTGATATGGTCGGACAGCTCGACAGTAGTATCATACAGAAATCGCCAAGGCGAGACCAAGTCACCCACACTATGTATCTAAGTGTGGCACTTGATTCAATGGTGCAGGAATTACTCGGTTGTTTTTAAAAGCAGCTCGTATTCCTGGGCGATTGAACATTCTGGCGGATGCTTTGTCTCGCAGACAGAGAATTCTGCCAACAGAATGGTCTCTCAACCCTCCAGTTCTTCACAGGATCTTCGAGCATTGGGGCAAACCCAATGTGGACTTGTTCGCCACATGGGAAAATGCTCAAATTATGACTTGTGTCTCGCCGATACAGATCCTAAGGCCATCGATACAGACGCTCTGGCGTTAAGCTGGAGAGGGATGCACGCTTACGCGTACCCACCCACCATTCTTCTAGGAAGATATTGGTGAAGATCAGGGAGGAACCGTGCCTGGTCCTGCTATAGCGCCATAGGGCGTGGTTCACGGATCTTCGAGGTCTGTAGGTGGAAAATCCAGTGCAGTTACCCGAGATTCCTAGCATAATCTCCCAGGCCAAGGGACGCTTCCTACACGAGCGTCCCGAAATGTTATTGACTGCGTGGTTGTTGTCAAACAACATTCCACGTCGGAGGGCTTTTCTCGACATGCTGCAGATTTCATCGCAGCTGCGAGAGGGAGGTCAACCTTCAAGTCATATAACAACAAGGTTAACGGATTTGCAGACTGGTGTGAGTAAAAGGGTATTGTTACCTTTCATTCCACTATTCAGCAAATAGCAGACTTTCTCTGTGAGCTGTTCTTTTCAGGACTAGCTCCTGTCACAATTGCTGGATACAAGTCAGCTTTGGCATCAGTTATCCCTTGTCTAGCCAACAGGGATAGTCCAGAGGTGGCCCAGTTGAGTGTGATGGTGAAGGGAATGAGCAATCTCCGACCGAGACAACCGGTAGTCATTCCAGCCTGGAGTCTATCTTTGGTGCTTAATGTACTGGCCAAGCACCCTTTCGAACCGTTGCGTTCGGCTAGTCTAAAGCATTTGACTCTAAAGGCCTGGTCTTTCTATTGGCAGCTTCCTCAGCTAGAAGGCGCAGTGTGATCCATGCACTTTCAGCAGAGAGGGACCGATTTATTGTCTCCAGAGAGGGTCTGCGTCTACTGCCAAGAGCAGAGTTTATGTCAAAGATTCAATCTTTGAGATATCCCGGCAAACCGATCGTTATACCGAAACTAAGTAGGTTTGATCGTGATGCCAGTGTCTGGTGCCCAGTCCGTGCTTTGACTAAGTACAAAACGGACAGACTCGTTACGGTCGAATGATAGACATGTGTGGATCTGCCATAAGGAGCCATATGGCACCGCATCCGTGGATTCTATCTCTCGTTGGGTAGTCGAATGCAATCAGACTACCCATGAGATTACGACTGGGCACCAAGTGCAATGCGCAAGGACACGATGTTAGAGGAATAGCCGCCTCTTCCGCCCTTTTACAATGGTGTTCCGTTTAAGGACATCATGGCTGTTGCACAATGGCACTGTGAGTCCTCTTTCACGGATTACTATATAAGGGATGTGTCAGACTTCGCCATTCCACTCGCTTTAGCTGTTTTGAGACGATAGCTATATGACCAGACTGCTCTTCTTCCTTTTTTGGCATTTGTAAGAAAGAATTAAGAAGCAGACATGGTCGAGCGAGAGGATATCAACCAGATTGTGTCACTGATGGCCGGACAAGTGAATGGTTGGAGGCTCCAGGTCTGAAATCCAAATATCATGAGGTAATTCAAGATTGAGAGTTTCTTGTATTATGTCTATATATCATGTTCATTCATCTTATATATTCATGCTCATTCCCAGGCTAATACATATATATATATGTGCGAAGAGCAGTTAACCCTCTTGGCATATTTGTGTTTTCAGGCGAGATGCATGTTCGTGAGTTCTCTCCCTTTTCTTAGGAGAAAAAGGGGGGGGGGGGGCAGTGATGCGAATGAGATTCGGTTCCGTTAACTTGGTCCTTTTAAGTCTCCATTAATCAAGTTTAAGTCTAGCACTTTCCGCAAGCCATGGGTTTCTCTTGTTTGGTGGCTATGCAAACAATATGAGCTTCATGGTAGACGGGTACTCGGCAGTTGGGAGCCGAGTACCCGGTTCCAGGAGTCGGTAAAGCTTTCTAAGTCTATAGTCATAGAGCCAGCTGTATATCAGAAGTAATAGAATGGTGAGTATTGTTAGATCTCAGAGAAAGGGAAATTGAAATTTCCTTCAGCCTATGCCTTCTCTCTAACGATTTTGATTCAGTTAGTCTTGAAGATGGTCATGGATCAGGTTTGCGAAATTCTTCTGATAGCTCCCTTTTGGCCAAAGAGGATTTGGTTTTTAGACCTTCTAGATTGTCTGGTAGATTTCCCTCTTCTTCTTCCAGTATTCCAGGATCTTCTATCTCAAATAAGAGGTCTTCGTGTGCTCGAGTCTGGGGTCCTCGAGACTAAGGTTTCTTCTGATCTCAGGAAATTATTGACTCTTCCAGAAGGGATTCGACCCATCAAGTTTACAAGGGTCGACTTAAAATTTTTGGTGAATGATGGTCGGACCAAGGTTTCGTGCCCGATTCTGTTTCTATACCCCAAGTATTAGATTTTTTAGCTTATCGTTGATTATTTTCATTTGTCAGTTATTACGGTCAGGGAGTATAGATTTTCTCTGGTGTCATCCCTTCCTTGTCTTCTGTATGCTGATGTCAAGGATACTAAGACTCTTAATAGCTTTATTAGAGGTCTAAGTAATATTCGTCCTCCGATTGCTAAGCATTTACCTTCCTGGAGTTTGGCTTTGGTTCTTCAAGTTTTGGCAGGTCGCCATTTTGAACCTATTTCTTCTATCAGTATTAAGTTTTGTTTTGTTTTTAACTGTCAAAGCTGTTTTTCTTGTTGCTACAGCCTCTGCTAGAAGGTGTTCAAGAGATTCATGCTCTTTCTGCTGAAAAGGAGAGATTTATAGTTTCAGGAGACGGTTTGGTTTTATATCCCAGAAGGAATTTTTTATTTAAAACTCAATCTAACCGCTTTCCTGCTAGTCCGATCATTTTAAAATCTTTTTTGTCTTTCGCCATCCGATAAATTTTGGTGTCCTGTTAGGGCATTAGGAACCTTCAATCAGCGATCAGATTTTATAAGAGTCGATCCATCTCATTTATGGTTTTCCTACGCAGAAGAGTTATCTAAGTCGGTCTCAGATTCTTCGATTGTCAGATGGATTTGTGAGACAATAATTAAGCTTTGTTATGAGATAGCCTCACCGGATCAAATTAATCTCTCGCTTATTAAAGCCGATGACGTTAGAGGTATGGCTACTTCTTTCGCTCTTTTTGAGGGTTCATCTTTAGATGAGGTCTGGCAGGTGGCAGGATGGAAATCTGAATCCACCTTTACCTCCTTTTATCTCAAAGACCAGAGTGCAGCAGCTTCCTTCTTTCGTAACATTACCATTTTAAACTTTAAAAAACCCGAAGACTATTTACTAAGCACTTCCCACCATTTTCGTTAGGACTCTGCGTCTGTGAGAAATGGTGAGAGTCTTCTTTTGGTTTTTATTTATTTCTTTAAGTTCAAGTTTTCGTTATTTGCTAATCACGGTGTGATTGAGCTAAATGCACTATTATGTTATGTTATTAACATTTGGATAAGATTGGTTTAATTTTATCCTTGTTTGTTAACTAAAAAAGCAGAAGACTATTTACCAAGCACTTCCCACCATTTTCGTTAGGACTCTGCATCTGGGAGAAATGGTGAGTCTTCTTTTGGTTTTTTATTTCTTTCTTTAAGTTCAAGTTTTCCTTATTTGCTAATCACGGTGTGATTGAGCTAAATGCACTATTATGTTATGTTATTAACATTTGGATAAGATTGGTTTAATTTTTATCCTTGTTTGTTGATTCTCAAATTTCCTCCCACCTAATGTTTAAATGGGGCACTGACCAAATCTATGGGTTTAGCAAGTAGTGATTGAACGGTAATGGATGTTTTTGTGGTGTAATAACGACCCCCCACAGACCCCCCTTGTGGGTTGGTCTGTTGTTTTATTAACCACTATAAAAACTTACGTACCATTCAATCACTACGACCCGGCCTCAGCCACCCCGCGTGGTAAGATTTGAGAATTGGACTTTAATATTTAGCACTTAAATTTAGAAACGTGAATCTGTTTCATATTTGGGCTCCAGTGCGCATGCGCGAGCACACTTAGTGACAAGCGTCACTATGAGGGATTATAGACTGGTGCCAGTCTATATCTGTCATTATGCTGGAGATGGACTTAACCATTATCCTGGTTACGGGTCCATGTTAATAGGAATAGGCATGGGGAGGTGTGCATGCAGGCATAACATTTTTATTCTGATAGCTAAATGCTAACTTGGTCCTTTTAGGTCTCCATTAATCAAATTTAAGTCTAGCACTTTCTCCAAGGGGCAAAGTAGCAGTTATGGCTTGCCCCTTCCCACCAGGTTACTGACCAAATCTGGTGTATATCAGAAGTAATAGAATGGTGAGTATTGATCGAAGGAGAATGAAGGAAATTTCAATTTCCCTTTCTCCGAGATCTAACAATACTCACCATTCTATTACGGACCCAGCCTCCCAGCCCCACGGAGGCAAGCCATGGGTTTCTCTTGTTTGGTGGCTATGCAAACAAGATGAGCTTCATGGTAGAAATCGCCCCTGCAGGTGCAGAGTAAATATGAGATCTGGCTGCTAGGTTAGAAAAAGTATTAGGTTTGACACTTTCGACCCTTCTGGCCCTTTGTTTTATTTCCCTTATCTATGCAATGTCTGGATATGTCCGGACTCGCCAGCCTGAAAGCCACTGCTGCATTAGTTAAAACAGGAGGTTCCAGTCTGCCCAGTCTCAAAAGATTCAGCATTGACCAGCTCACATATCGTGGATTAAAATTTAATGCTAGTGGTATGTGGAGCCTCTCCGCTACCCGACCCACCAGTTTTATCTGTTAGACATGGAACTAACACCCTCACCAAGTTTGGTTAGGTTAAATACATTCAACCCATTAATCCTTTCACGCTGCGTTCCATGACTATCAGCTACTAGACAATTATTAGTAATCTGTTTGATATGGTGGGCTTGACCAAAAACCGTCAGTTCCAGTGGTAGAAACAGTTCCTAATCAATACAGCACCAGCATTGGCAGACAAATATTTTCTTGCTAGGTCTTGAGGTTTATTCGGCTTTGCAGGGATCAAAGGGTTAATCCGGCACTTCGGTATTTGCATTAATGGTGATTAGTGTGTTGTGCATGATCAGGTGTGTCAGATAGCGTGGAGGGTCTATATTGTCAGGGGTATCGAAAAGGTTAAATGTTAACAGATGCTTGTCTAGCCTGTCAATCTGGTGTATTGGTAAAGCCAAGCTCTATTCCTGCAGTTTATGGTTGGGTTAGTTTGTAACATGCAGATTGGATTCACCGGAGTTGAATTGGTGGTGGTGGTGGTGGTAGTAGTAGTAGTAGTAGTAGTAGTAGTAGTAGTAGTAGTAGTAGTAGTAGTAGTAGTAGTAGTAGTAGTATACTAGTAGTAGTAGCTTGCTTTGTTTTGACGAATGGTGTTTTTAGAGTTATGGTTGATTATCAGCGAGTCGAAACATTAACAAGTACAGATGTACTACACATCAGTATCGCTCAATTATGGACTCCCTGGCAATTTTCTTAAAGGAGTTTCTATTTAGGATTTGTTCTCGTATCTTTGTGCTGGTGCTGTTCCATAATTTTGTGGCTGTTATTGTAATGCGTTGTGCTCCTGTTTCTGTTCTTGTGAATTGTGTATGTAGCTTATGTTTATTTCTAGTATTGTGTGCGAGGATGTCAGTGTTGAATGTAAAGTTATTGTTTGTGGCAGTGCATTGTGGTGAAAGTCTCTTACAATATTATACATCTGTAATTTGCCTATGTCTTTGAGTTTAAGTAATTTCGCTGTTTTGAATATATTCTGACACACTGCTGGTTTAGTAAAGAGTTTTATGCATTTTTTTAAAGGTTTTGGAGTTTTGTTAGTTTGCTCTTGTGTGCTGAAGTCCAGATAGCATTGCAATAGGTGAGATGAGGGAGGACAAGTGTGCAGTACAGAGTCTTAACAGTGTCTTTTGTCATGTATGGTTTTAGTCATTGGATAACACCTACACCCCTGGCCACTTTTGCCGTAACTATTTCAATTTGCTTAGTCCAGGTCAGATGTTTGTCCGAGTATACTCCAAGAAATTTAGCGAATGGGGCTTCTTCGATCTCCTTATTGTTAATGTAGATTTTAGGAAATTCATTTTTTTTAGTTTCGTCATGTTTGTAAATAACATATAATTTGTTTTATCGACATTTAGTGATAGTTTATTTATTGAAAACCAATTCGTAATTTCTTCCATTTCTTTATTTACTTTTGCATATAACATATCTATGTTCTCATCGCAGCAAATAGTATTAGTTACATGTGCTTTCAGAGGTTTGGTAAGTCATTCATTTATAGAAGGAACAGCAGGGGGCCAAGAATCCCTGAGGAACACCACAAGTTAGTTTTCTGGTTTCTGAGCATGTTGCATTAAATTGTACACATTGAGTTCTTTCACTTAGATAGCTCTGAAACCAGTCGAGTGCACATCCTCTTATACCGTAATAGGCAAGTTTATCTAATAGGATTTGATGGTTAATTGTGTCAAAAGCCTTCGAGAGGTAAAAAAAAAAATGCCTATTATGCTTTGCTTTTTTTCTAATGATTTGATAATTTTTGCTGTCATTTCTACTATTGCAGGCATTGTTGAGTGTTTTTCGCGGAATCCATATTGCGATTTATATAAAATTGATTTTTTTATCCAGATAGTTTATCAGTCTATTATACATAAAGCCTTCTAAGAGTTTTGTGGAAGTATGGAGACTGGTCTGTAATTTGAAGTTTTTAGAATCCTTGGCTTTGTTTATTGGTGTAACACGGGCTATTTTTAGTTTTGCTGGGAAGATACCTTGCACTAAGGATAGATTGCAGATGTGGCTGAGTGGGATAAGCATTTCTCCTTCGATCAATACTCACCATTCTATTACATCTGATACACCTAGCCTGGATAGCTGGGCCCTAGGACTATAGACTTAGTAAGCTTTACCGACTCCTGGAACCGGGTACCCGGCTCCCAACTGCCGAGTACCTGTTTGCCATGAAGCTCATTCTTGTTTGCATAGCAACAAGAGACACATGCTTTTTTGTGCAGTTGGAGTCTTGAGTGTATATTAAGTCTTTTTCTGTGTAATTGTGATAGCTTTGTGCGCTCTCTAAGGATATATTGGATTACCATGGATGCAGCCGATGATAACCAGGTCGTATATTTCCATGTTATTCCATAGTTAAAAGACGTAGGTCTTCAAATTTTCATCTGTGTCGCATGTTCCAATTTCCAACCCCAAAGAATCTGGGACGTGTGTTAACAACGAAATATGCCAGATTGATCGCCTTCCTTTAACCCCAACAGGCGATCGGCAGATATGAAATAAGGTGTTGCCTTTACGGTGTTTTAACACGAAAATCGGCTGACATCATTCTCGGTAAGATCCGAGCGGGTGACGTCACACCCGTGTTGCTCGGATGTTTATGTGAAGAAAATGTTTCATTAATTCGCGCATCTGATTCTGGGTGCTGCATACTTTATTGGTACCAGAAAAACTTTGGAATTTTCAAGTTTTGCGTGTTATCACGATCTGTTTGCAATGATCAGTGGTTTCAAAATTCCTGATTTAGATGTGTGGTCTGCGGTTTTACAGTGTGCTACAGCAGTTTGTTTACATTTTGTTGTTTCTTCACATATTTGTCTCTTTTTATTTTGGCCTTCGTTAGGAGTAATTTATATTTATTAGTAGATATACCCCGAATGCTATGCGATATGATTCCTGGTTCTGTTACACATCCTTGAGGATCAGTGGATGGGTGTATTATTGCCCGCTTCGTTCTTGTCGTCATAATCAATGCGATCTTTGCTGTAACAGTGCGGGGTTAACAGTTAATTTATGATCAAAATATTTGAAAATTAATTGTCTGCCTCCCATTCCTGTTTCATTCCGCTTGCTTATTGTAGGTTTGTGCTTATTTATAGGCCAAGCCAGCCCCGCCATCATGTGACGAGTGCCACAAATTCAAGGACCATGTCTGTTTCTGCTGTACTAAGTGTAATCTTGACAGTAGGTGTAACGTTTCCGCAGTGTGGTCGGTCGATATGATGGTTAAGTTCCTTGACCAGAAGGACGTGGCAGGGTCTGACGCGGGGTCAGGCGGTCCGAAAGCAAATTGTGGAGCGTCCGTTTCGGCCCTTGGGGGCGTTCCACATCCGCAACCGGAGGTGGCGGAGATGGCACCGCTGGCGTGGTTTGGTCCTGCTATACAAGGCTTCTTGCATAGCGTTCTGCCCACGCTGGTGTCATCCCTGCTGCCAAAAGTTGTAGGGCAGTCTCTTCCCGTGTTTGATTCGGACCCTGTCCTTGGACAGGGTTCTGGACTGGTCACCGAGGGAGCCATCTCGTACGGCCCGCCTGGCAGTCCCGTCGGGCTCTGGCCTGATGGGCTCTGTCTCTCTGCAGCCACGTCCGGGTGGTCCAGTAGCGGTGGCCGGTCCGTCAGGCATGGGAGCCATCCGCCAGGATGGCTTCACGGTTTCCTCGTCTAGTGACGACTCTTCGGGGTCTGAAGATCAGGAAGCCGAGGAGGAGAGCCATCCGCCAGGATGGCTTCACGGTTTCCTCGTCTAGTGACGACTCTTCGGGGTCTGAAGATCAGGAAGCCGAGGAGGAGAGATTGCTGCGGCCTGTGATGCCGTGGGTTGAGAGCATGGAGGTCGATTCCGTCCTGGTAGGAACCATCCTCCATCTGACTGGCTTGGCGCAAGCCAGGGAAGCGGCTCTGCCCGTGGTTGAGGCCACTCCGGTACCGGGAACCGGTCCCGTGATGGTTGGTTTGCCGCCAACCGACACTGTGACGGGTGTGGCTGGCGAGACGTGGTACTCACCTATCCCACCTGGTCCGGTGGTCAGACATGGGGTGCTGTTTGGGCCCGTGTTTGGCCACGGTTCTTCAACCGCTACGTGTCCGCACGGTTTTCTGTTCGGGCCTACTCCATGGACTGGTGTGTTCCATGGGGTGGCAGCGGAACCATACGGTACCGGAGTTCCTGGAGTATCAGCAATGGCTCCTAGCCGGGAGGCCGTTGCTGGTAGGGCTGTAAACATGTCAACGGGTGACGTGTTCACGGGAGTGTCCTCCTCGGAGACAGATTGGTCTGAGGCTCTGGCTTGGCTAGGCAGGGTAGACCCGTCTGTGGTTTCGACCACGGCCAAGGAGGATGCACCCCGTCCATGGTGGCATCGATTAGGACGGGGATCTTTCCCGCAGACCGGATCCAGTCTATTGGACTGGATCCAGTCTATTGGACTGGATCCAAGGTTTGTGGAGTTGTTGGATGCTATTTATAGCAAACAACTCCTGACCAAGGGCCAGCTTCCTGCGGCCTCCAGGGAGGTGTGGGCGAGGTGTCATATTCCACGGGGGGAATCCAACAGGTATGGTGTTGTCCTGACGGTCACCGAGGATGACCGCTGGGTGTCCAGAGTGCTGGAGCGGGTGGCCCCGCCCAGGCACTGGTGGACAAAGCTCGGGTACACCATGATGAAGTCCTGTCCCTATGTGATGAGGGGGTGAGGGCAGCAATGAGTGCTGTCAACCACTCTTATCACCTTCTTCAGTCGGTGTGGGCTGAAGCGGGGGCAGGCCACCCTGTGCCACATGTGGCGCTTTCATGCGTTAATGACGGCCTGGTGCTGTCTATGGATGCATCGGCAAGGGTGCAGGCGCGTGTGACAAAGTACAGGAGGCAGATGGTCCTTGACCCTTACAGGCCCTATCATCTTTGGTGGCCAAGCGCGGGCCATCTTAGAGGACATGGCCATCATTGTGCAGAATCGGTTGGCGGTTAATCTGCAGCTAGAGCTAGTGCGTCAAGCACACGCAGTAGGGGTTGTAGCCAAGCCGCTAACCGGGCAACCTTGTAAGAAGCAGAAAAAGCACAAAAGCAAGGCGAAAGCTAAGCCTAGTGCTGCTTCTGCTTCTACTGGGTCTTCTCAGCCTCCTCTGGCGAAGAAGGCTGAGAATGTTGTGGAGGCCCCCTACCCTCCCCAATGTTGCTCCTGATCGCCCGAGAGGCGGGAAGGGCAAGGGGAAGGGTATGTCCTCAAAGGGCAGAAAGAATGGAGCGGATCATACCTGAGGGTACGATGGCTCCCTTCGTATCTGCCTGGACCGCACCTGTGCAACAGGAACAGCGGTGCCAGTTAGACCGGCCACGCCAAGACCAATATGGTTTTCACTCGCTCTCGTCAAGAGGGGGGGGGTGAGCGGATCGCGAGCCAGACACCCCCATTAGGCGTCGATGCGTCTATAGTGGGTGGAAGGCTCATGCGTTTCGTCGAGGCTTGGCGAGGAGTGACATCAGACAGTCTGGTCCTGGGATGGTTATCCCAGGGGTACATGCCAGAGTGGTGGGATTTTCCACCACAGAATCCGTCTTTGGCACCTGTCTGGACACCCGTACCAAGGGAACCAGACAAGTTAGAAGCCATTAAAAACGAAGTGTCAGGTTTGCTTCTGAAGGGAGCAATAAAACCAGCAAACCGGAACAACACTCCAGGCTTCTATTCAAACATGTTCCTTGTCCCCAAGAGCACAGGGGGATGGAGACCCGTACTCAATCTCAGGCCATTAAATTGGTTTATCCATACGCCTCGGTTTCAAATGGAAACTCCGAGGTCGGTAATGGCAGGATTGAGGAAAGGAATGTGGTGTGTGTCGATCGATCTGAAAGATGCATATTTCCACATTCCAATGAACAGGAGTTGTCACAGGTTTCTGAGATTTGCGTTTCAGAATCAAGTATGGGAGTTTATAGTCCTCCCATTCGGCCTCTCGACAGCTCCACTGGTTTTCACCAGAGTGGTCCTTGCGGTGACGGCGTTTCTCAGAAAAGAGAACGTGGCACTTCACACCTGCATAGACGATGTGCTGATCAAAGCAGACACATCAGCCAGGTTAGAGGTGGATACTGCTCTGACTCTGAAGTTACTTTCAGATCTAGGCTGGCTAGTCAACAAGGAGAAATCCGAGGTGACACCCACTCAACATTTCGTTTATTTAGGGATGCGATTTGGTCCCAAGGAGGGCAGGGTTTACCCGTCAGAGCCCAGAGTGGTGTCTCTGTTAGCCATCCTCAAGAGTTTTCGATTGGGAAACCACATTCAGGCGAGGCTGTTTCTTCAAATGCTGGGCATAATGGTCCCCATGGAGCAGGTAATCCTGTACGCTGCTCTGATGAGAAGACCTATCCAGTTGTATCTGATGTCTGTGGAAACAGAGAACAGAACCGCTGTCAAAACTGGTGCCAGTTTTGGAGCCAATAATGTCACATCTTGTATGGTGGAAAAAGCGTCAGAATCTCCTAGTAGGGATTTCGCTGCACCTACCCCACCCCAGCTGTCCATGTGCACGGATGTATCGCTGGAGGGATGGGGGGGGGCCTGCCTGGGAGAACACCAGGTCTCGGGCACATGGACTCTCCAAGAGAGCCAGCTGCATATCAATCTGTTGGAAATGATGGCAGTGGAACTGGCATTTGAAAAGTTTCTTCCAAAAGTCAGGGGCAAGGCGATATTGATACGGTCGGACAACTCGACAGTAGTATCATACATAAATCGCCAAGGTGGGACCAAGTCACCCACACTTGATTCAATGGTGCAGGAATTACTCGGTTGTTTTGAAAGCAGCTCACATTCCTGGGCGATTGAACATTCTGGCGGATGCTTTATCTCGGAGACAGAGAATTCTGCCAACAGAATGGTCTCTCAACCCTCCAGTTCTTCACAGGATGTTTGGGGCAAACCCAACGTGGCCACAAAGGAAAATGCTCAAATTATGACTTATCGTCGATTCCAGATCCAAATGCCATCGATACAGACGCTCTGGTGATAAGCTGGAGAGGGATGCACGCTTACGCGTACCCACCCACCATTCTTCTACCGAAGATATAGGTGTAGATCAGGGAGGAACCGTGCCTGGTCCTGCTAATAGCGCCAGTTTGGCCCAGCAGGGCGTGGTTCACGGATCTTCTAGATCTGCTGGTGGAAAATCCAGTGCAATTACCAGAGATTCCGAACATAATCAGGCCAAGGGACGCTTCCTACACGAGCGTCCTGAAATGTTCAAATTGACTGCGTGGATGTTATCAAACAACGTTCCAGGTCGGAAGGCTTTTCTCGACAAGCTGCAGATTTCATCGCAGCTGCAAGAAGGAGGTCAACCTTCAAGTCATATAACAACAAGGTTAACAGATTTGCAAACTGGTGTGAAGAAAAGGGTATTGATACCTTTCAATCCACTATTCAGCAAATAGCAGACTTTCTCTGTGAGCTGTTCTTTTCAGGACTAGCTCCTGCACAATTGCTGGATACAAGTCAGCTTTGGCTTCAGTTATCCCTGGTCTAACCAACAGGGATAGTCCAGAGGTGGCCCAGTTGTATGTGATGGTGAAGGGAATGAGCAATCTCCGACCGAGACAACCGGTAGTCATTCCAGCCTGGAGTCTATCGTTAGTGCTTAATGTACTGGCCAAGCACCCTTTCCAACCATTGCGTTCGGCTAGTCTAAAGCATTTTACTCTAAAGGCGGTCTTTCTATTGGCAGCTTCCTCAGCTAGAAGGCGCAGTGAGATCCATGCACTTTCAGCAGAGGGACCGATTTGTTGTCTCCGGAGAGGGTCTGCGTCTACTGCCAAGGGCAGAGTTTACATGTATGTCAAAGAATCAATCTTTGAGATATCCCGGCAAACCGATCATTATACCGAAACTAACTAGGTTTGATCGTGATGCGAGTGTCTGGTGCCCAGTCCGTGATTTGACTAAGTACAAAAAACGGACAGACTCGTTACGGTCGAATGATAGACATCTGTGGATCTGCCATAAGAAACCATATGGCGCCGTATCCATGGATTCTATCTCTCATTGGGTAGTCGAATGCATTCAGACTACCCATGAGATTGCGACTTGGCACCAGGTGCAATGCGCAAGGGCACACGATGATAGAGGAATAGCCGCCTCGACCGCCCTTTACAATGGTGTTCCGTTAGAGGACATCATGGCTGTTGCACAATGGCACTGTGAGTCCTCTTTCACGGATTACTATATGAGGAATGTGTCAGACTCCGCCAATCCACTCGCTTTAATTGTTTTGAAACGATAGGTATACGACCACACTGCTCTTCTCCCTTTTTTGGCATTTGTAAGAGAGATTTAGAAGCAGACATGGTCGAGCGAGAGGATGTCAACCAGATTGTGTCACTGATGGCGGACGAGTGAATGGTTGGAGGCTCCACATCTGAAATCCAAATATCATGAGGTAATTCAAGATTGAGAGTTTTTTGTATTATGTTTATATATCATGTTCATTCATCTTATATATTCATGCTCATTCCCAGGCTAATATATGCAAAGAGCAGTTAACCCTCTTGGCATATTTATTTTCACATCAAGAGTATACGTACCACCCTGATGCTTCATGATACTTCATGATATTTCCTAAATATCGACCTTGCTTCAATAATACTCAGAATTAAAAAGAAACCGCCCCCCTCCCCCCACTGGGCAGGTTACACAACTGACAGTCCAGCGGATGTGCAGCCCAAACTCGCACATGCACGGGGCTGACTCATCCTCTTCTTAAAATATTGACCTGCCATTGCAACACGCTTTTTAGCCTTGCTTTTGCTTTCTGTCTTTTTGAAGCTTTGAGTTGTTTTGCAACTTGTTTGACTGTTATATTAGTATGTCTGACGCTGCCAAGTCGCCGGTGGATGCTCCCGGTCCTAACCATCAGGTGTACTTTAGTAAATTTATTGATAAAAAATGTGCGTGTTGACTCGGATGCTATTTCCGGGATTCGCACTATTTCGTGGATATGTCTTTATTAAGCTAGCTCTTTTATGGGGGAGGCCTATATATTAGCTAACGCATGTTGTGCTTTATTTTTCAGACGCATGAGCTGATATTTGAAGGGTATCCTTTTATTTAAACAATATTTGTACTTGGTTTCTGGGTCCTTCTATTTTATTATGGGTTTGCTGAGGGAGTTATTACCATAAGAAGTAATTTCTCCGCATTCTCCCCCCACCACAGGGTTTTTAGACTCGGGATCAGGTATTCCTGTGTTGTTTATCAGACTTCACTCGTCCTCAGAAGTCATCTTATGAGGTTATTTAGGAGAGAGAAAAAAAATTTCAGTCATTTTATTTAATACTTTAGAAGTTTTTTGACTGAGTGTTGAGTTATTTATCTCTCGATGGTTTGCATAGGTTCATTGTGTTTATAAAGTTCAATTACTAATGAGTGTGTGTTTAGAGCTGTGAAGTCTAAAAAAGTTTGCCTCTCAGGTATTCAAGTTCAAATTCTTATGTCTCCCTTGTCTTCTTATTGAAGTATAACAAGGTTTTAGGATTTGTTTACTTTTTGTCAGGCCTATAGTTTTTTCTATGGGCCTGGCTTATCTTTCATTTGATGGTCAAAAGTTTTCCTTACGGATCTTATTAGCCTTCTGCAATTGGGTTTTTGGTTCGTCATAACTAAAAACTAATTGTTTCCATTTGTGTCTTTTCAGAGGGTTATTGAGAACAAATGCCCTTCCTGCCACCGTTTTGTGAAGGCCCGCTTTTTCCCTCATGACTGCACTAGGTGCAGTGCGTGCGGGCCTCTTCTAAATTGCCATGTGTGTGAGTCATGGCTGGTGGAGGTTTTAACTGATTTTTTAAATCAGCAGGTAAAGGACTGGGCGGCAGACGAGAAGAGGCGTCTGGAAGAGGAGTGTGGTAAGAAGAGGAAGGCGTCCATGCCAGACATGGAGGCCTTCTGTCTTGAAATGATGGGAGAAATGAAGAAGACGATAACGGATCTTGTCCCGGGGTTGCTTCGCAGCTTGCTTCCCGGGTCAAGTTCGTCATTGTCTTCTTCATTTGCTCTGGGACAGAGTGTTCCCATCTCTGGGTCTGGTTCTCTTAGCAAACCAGTTTTCGTTATAGACCCAGAGACGGCTCCCGTTGGTCCGGCGCTGAGGCTTGCCTCGCCCGTGGACCCGGGAGCGAAAGCCATGGCCTCGGGTGCTCGCTTATCGAGTGCTTTAGAGCAGGCTAAGGGTATCAGCGCCTCACGCGATATCCCTCCTTCCCAGGCCGAGCTTGATCCCTTTTCAAGCTTGGCGTCTAATATTTCTGGGCAGGAAGAAGAGGACACTGTTATGTCCTACCGATGAGTCGATGGCCATGGAAATGGATTCCCATGGGCCACCACGGGGGCCCATGGGTGACCTTTTCCATGGAACTACTTCTTCGGGAGTGGGTTTCACGGCTCAACGGCTAGGCCGGCTAGGAGCCGATGGCCGTCCATACTGTATCCCTCGGCTTGCCGAGAGTTACTGTGAGGAAGGCCCGGACTGTGACGTCATGTTTTTAGCCTCCCATGACGCCGTAGATCCGGCTCCTGGAATAGCCATGGCGCAAGCCATGCCCTCCCTTGCAGGTCCGTATGGCTTCCCTGGCTTTCCAGGAGTATCTTCAGCTCCGGCCATTACTCCACCAGTGAATGTGGTTGAGGACGACGAAGGCCCTAGGCTCGTCGAACATTCACAGGTGGCCACCAAGGAAGACTGGCTGGATGCTTGGTAATGGCTGGTGAACATCACGCCAGAACTTCAGGTGGATCCACCGGCTTCCCAGCGGGACCAGCGCCCGTGGTTGGGATGGAAACCTGTGACGACCATCTCTGCCGTATGCGGAGCATATCGTTGATATGTTCGCTGCGGCAGAGACATCCATTCTGCCGAAAGGACGCCTTGCGAAGGCCCCTCGGCATTGTTCCAAAGCCTTGCACGGATCACCGTGCGGCTTTGGGCGAAGACACGCGGCCTGGGTCCCAGTCTGACACGGGACCCTTGTTGCGCTAGCGCTCTGCGCAACGCTAATTCCGCACTGCGGGACACGGAGGAAAGTATGAGAGGAGCCATCTCGGCTCTCTCACACATTTCCCAGCTGCTACAGGGGGTAGTAGCGGCATCCATGGCCTGCCAAACTTCTCCTATTGCAGTCCAGAGAGCCATCCAGGACGGCATTAACATGGCTCTGGATTGCATGACGAGATCCGTAACCATGAGTTTACAGGCGATGCGCACATTTGCCCTTGACAATTTGTGCCCCTCGCAGGACCTGTACAATCGGCTTCTTCGGACGCCGATGGCAGGTCGAGGGTTGTTTGGAGGTGAAGGATGTCTGCACCTCCAACAAACCGTAAACCTGGTGAACAACCAGAGGGCACTGCGAGAGCAGTTTGAAGTGCTCTGCAGGGAGCATGTTCGAGCAGCGCCCCCTGCCTTTCACCCTTAGAAGGATAGAGGTGGTGGTGGCCTTGTCAGAGGCTAACCACCTACGCAACGTCGGCCACAGCAACGACAGTGTAAGCCAGCTAGGGGGGGAGCGCAGGCTCCTCCGGCGCATCCCGCCAGACAGCCTGCATACCGAGGTGCGCGTGGCGCTGGTAGAGGAGTGCGGGGTTCTGGTCGTGGGAGCCGAACCTGATGGGTCGCCTCTCAAAAAGACCACACCAGTGCTGCTAGGACAGCCACCAGAGACAGGGCTTCTCTTGCACTTCTCGGGTCCACCTGGGTCCTTAGGTGCACCCGTGGGAGCGGGTTACTCAGGACCGCTCAGTCTTGCGATGGCTTTCAGTCGGTTACCATCCCGACTGGATTTCAAATCAGCCTGTCTCTGGTTCCGATCTGGACTCAAAATCCAAGAGATCCAGATCAACGGTTGTGTATAGAGGAAGAAATTCAATCCCTCATACTAAAACACGCTATTCAACCGGCACAAAAATGTACGGGTTATTATTCAACTGTGTTCCTTAGTGACAAAAGCACTGGAGGGTGGAGACCAATTCTCAACCTCAAACCTCTCAACAGGTTTATCCTCACACCAAGTTTCAAAATGGAAACTGAGAACGGTGTTAGCAGGATTGAGAAGGGATGTGGACAGCATCGATAGAGCTAAAAGATGCCTATTTTCACATTCCCATTGCGAAGAGCTTTTGTCGGTTCCTGAGATTTGCATTTCAGGGCCGCCAATGGGAATTCAGGGTTCTCCCATTTGGTATATCGACGGCTCCTCGGGTCTTCACTCGACTGGTCCAAGCTATGACGTCATACCTCCGCAGGAGACACATAGCAATCCACACGTACATAGACGACTGGCTGTTAAAGGCACACACTCAAGAAAGTCTATCAGCAAATCTGGAGATAGTTTTGAAAACTCTTACAGATCTAGGCTTGATAATCAACTTTCAAAAGTCAGAGCTGACTCCATCCCAGAAGTTTGTTTACCTGGGCATGTTCTTCGATCTAGAGATAGGATATGTTTATACATCTCAAGAGAGAGTAGAAACATTCATCTCAGTCATACAGTCAGTGTGCAACAGTCATTATGTCCTGACACGGGTCTACTTGAGAATGTTGGGGTTTATGGTTTCTTTGGAACCAGTCATTCCTCAGGCAGCCTTACGCCGGCGGCCGATCCAATTATTTCTCATGACACAGTGGACCCAGAGTACAGGTTTCCTAGACTCAAAAGTGTCAGTGTTGGAACCTCTTATTCAGCACCTTCAATGGTGGATGAAGAGAGAAAATCTCCTGGCCGGGGTGACGTTGTCACCTCCCCACCCTCAGTTAACGATGTACACAGATGCATCAATGGAGGGATGGGGAGCTTGCCTGAAAGAAAACAAGGTATCAGGGCTTTGGAATCTGGATCAGTCAAGAGAACATATCAATCTGCTGGAAATGCGAGCAGTAGCCTTAGCCTTGGAACACTTCCTAGAGAAGGTCAAGGGCAAGAGTGTTCTGGTTCGATCAGACAATACAACAGTAGTGACTTACATAAACTGCCATGCCAGAACGAAGTCGCCCAGTCTCTGTATGATGACATGGAAACTGCTTTGCTGGTGCCTAGATCATGGGATTTCCCTGAAAGCAGTTCATATTCCAGGAAGGCTAAATCTATTAGCAGACTCATTGAGCTGAAGAATGAGCATTCTTCCCACGGAATGGCAATCAATGTGTGGCCGATCGCCTGTTCAACCACTGGGGCAAGCCCAACATACATGTAGATTTATTCACAACGAACAAGAATGCAAAGATGACGATGTACGTCTCTCCGATTCCAGATCCGAGCGCTATCGCAATAGATGCGTTAGCTATCAGTTGGGAGGGAATGTATGCATATGCATTCCCGCCAGCAATCCTGATTCCAAAAGTTCTCCAGAAAATCAGGCAGCAGGAATGCCAAGTGCTTCTGATCACCCCAAATTGGCCAAGCCGATCATGTTATACGGATCTGCTGGACCGTCTGGTCTGCAATCCTGTTCCTCTGCCTCTGACGGACAACATAATCTTCCAGGGCAAGGCCTTGCACAACAACCCGTCAATGTTCCAATTGACTGCATGGATGTTGTCAAGGAATCGGCAGTTAAGGAGGGTTTTTCTGAGCAAGCAGCCATGTTTATGGCAAAAGCCAGAAGGGGGTCAACCTCCAGAGCATATAATTATAAAATCAACAGATTTGCTGAATGGTGCTCAAAAAGATGTATTAATCCAATGGAAGCATCTATTCAGGTAGTGGCCGATTTCCTCTGTCACCTTTTTGATGCCTAGAGCCTCAAGCCTAACTCTATTGCTGGCTACAAGTCAGCTTTAATGTCAGTTATCCCTTGCTTGGCTATTAAGGGAAGTGATGAAGTATGTAATCTAAATACTTTAATCAAAGGCATGGGTAATCTAAGACCAAGGAATCCTCCAGTGATTCCATCTTGGAGTTTATCGTTAGTACTTCAAGTATTAGCAGATAAACCCTTTGAACCACTAAGCTCCTTTTCCATGAAAATGTTGACGCTTAAAACAGTTTTTCTGATTGCTGCAGCTTCAGCGAGACGAAGAAGTGCAATACATGCTTTGTCAGCAGAGCCAGACCGTTTTGTGGTGACAGGGGAAGGCCTTAGGCTTCTACCTAGAGTTAACTTTATGGCGAAGAACCAGTCTTTAAAATATCCTGGTCAGCCTATAGTTTTACCCGCTTTGTCTAGGTTTGATCCTACTTCAAAAGCCTGGTGACCAGTCCGTGCATTAACGTGTTATAAACAATGTACACAGGAATGGCGATGGCGGACGGACCGTAGTGCTTTATGGCTATCTTACATTGAACCCAATGGGAGAGCTTCTAAAGATACCATTTCTAGGTGGATTGTGGAATGCATCCAGCATTGCCACAAAGCCGCCACGGGTAAACAAGTTGACATGGCCAAGGCTCACAGTGTCCGTGGCATAGTGACATCCACGGCTCTGTTTAACGGAGTGCCAGTGGATGACATGTCAGTAGCACAATGGCACTGTGAGTCTAGTTTTACAAATCATTACCTACGTGACATGTCAAATCCACTTGCTTTATCGACTTTACATAAACGTTAAATCTGTATATCAATTTGTAAATATTGTACATAAGGCTGTTGACTCACACTCAGTGCAATTTAGTGGGGGGAATCCCCGCTTTTCTGTACTGTACCTATCATCGCCAGCGGTGATCAAAGGGGAATCTCGTCAAAATAGGTTAGTCCTATATTTGGTGATGGTTATTTTTTGTCACGCTTTTTATATTTATTTACTAAAATGGTGATGGTTTTGTGTTCTTTGTGGTTCCATCTGAGAGTATACGAAATGAAGCTTTCGTCCGATGTCTTATAGTACTTTAGCACGAGTACATAGAGAGCGTATAGGACATTGAGGTCATCACTCCCTCGTTAAAAGAGGGGGGGGAGCGGATGTGAAACGGTCATTACTCTCAACATCGGTCGTGTTATCCGATGTCCAGATCATTTCCTGATTGTGTTTACGTACGCAATTTCAGATGTTTGTTGTGCTCTAAAAGCAAAAGCATGCTATTCCAGGGATGAGCCGGTCTTCTGACCTTCGCCTCCATCCCGCCGAATTCTCACGAATTCTGGCTATATCATGAAGTATCAGGGTGGTAAGTATACTCTTGATGTGAAATAAACGAAATCACGGATTTCTTTTTTCACGAGAGACTTGATACTTACCACCCTGATACGATCCCGGTCTCTCCACCCCACAGAGGTTCGGTCTATCGGCGTTTTATGTTGCAATTAGGTCAGCCAATATTTTGGAATAGAATGAGTCAGCCCCGTGCATGTGCGAGTTTGGGCTGCACATCCGCTGGACTGTCAGTTGTGTAACCTGCCCAGTGGGGACGGTTTCTTTTTAATTCTGAGTATTATTGAAGCTAGGTCGATATTTAGGAAATATCATGAAGTATCAGGGTGGTAAGTATCAACTCTCGTGAAAAAAGAAATCTGTGATTTCGTTTAGTTTCAGGTGAGATGCATGTTCGTGAGTTCTCTCCCTTTTCTTAGGAGAAATGAGGGGGGGGGGGGGGGTGGGGGGGCAGTGATGTGAATGTGATTTGGTTCCGTTAACATGATGGTCCTTTTAGGTCTCCATTAATCAAGTTTACGTCTAGCTCTTTCTCCAAGGGGCAAAAGTAGCAATTGATGGCTTGGCCCTTCCCACCAGGTTACTGTCTAAATCTGGTGTATATCAGCGAAAGCCCCTCAAAATATCTGGTGATGAAGTCCGAATGTCATCACAGGAGCTGTACCATCGATTTGTGTCCATGTCATATGTCAATGGTTGCCCTCCTGACAAAAGTGTGTTTTCACATGAACTTGCAACTGTATCGCCTGCACTGTTCAAAGATGATGGGAGTATGAGGAAAGCAAATAAGGCGGATATGGCTAACTGTATACTTGAGATGGATACAGAAATCACATCAGAGACAGTTGGACCAGCAGCTAAAGTGCTTGATGAATGTGCTCTTTTGCACAAACTGGTTTGGGCCAAGACTGGCACTATAGAGGATGTTTGTGATGCATATGTGTCCTCTGTTGTCTCCCATTCTTCATATGGTCTTCCTCTTTGGGTAGAGTTTGACAGCTATGAAGTGGCAACAGCAAAAGATCAGGAACAAAAGCGACGGCGAAAGGAGAAAATGTTCCCAGATGTTGTTGTGGAGATGAAAACACCAATACCTGGAGACAAGAAGGCATTTCTTGGAAACAAAGAACAAGCCGGGTTTGATCAAATTATTATCTCAGCACCTTCAGAAGGCAGGCATCCATGTAGAGCATGCTGGTGAAGAGGGTGATGCTGATGTCTGCATAGTTAAGAAGGCAATGGAATTGGCAAAAACATATGAAAATGATGTTGTTGTTGCTGATGATACAGACATTCTGATAATGTTGATCCACCACACAAATTATGGGGAAAATGTTTATATGCAGACCAGACAACATACCATTGCCATTAAAGTTGCAAAGGAGGTGTTAGGGAGAGAGATGTATATGTGTTTGCCATTGGCTCATGCTATGTCAGGCTGTGATACAACATCTGGAATGTATGGCGTGGGGAAACTGAAGCTCATGAAATTGCTCCAGTCATCACAGCAGTTACGCGCAGATGCGCTGGTCTTTGGTGACACAGAAACACCTAAAGAAGTGCTTCTAAAGGTAGGAGAAAATTTTGCAAAGAATTTCTACATAGGGGGAACCAATGCCGAAGGACTCGATGAACTGCGCTATTTAAATGTGGTGTCATCCAAATATGTACCTTTTGAGAGAATGCCACCTACCAGCAGAGCTATGTACTATTACTCGCTACGTGTACATCACCAAGTAAGCACATGGCGTCATCTTCAAACGATTGTCCAAAAGAAAGTTCGGATACAAGATTGAAGGTGATGCCGTAGTGCCGGTAATCACTGATAAAGCAGCAGCACAAGCAGATATATTGGCAGAGATCAGATGCTCCTGTAAGAGCGAGCATTGTATATCTTGTACTTGTGCCAAGAGATGAATTCCATGCAGCATACACTGCAAATGCGAGGGGCAATGTATAAATTCTCACATTGAACTTTAGCAGAATATTACTTGGTGGAGCCAGCCGTAATTTGCTGACTCTATGCACCATGCATAATTTTAGTTATATCTGCCATCCTGACAGGTGAATTATGATGAATAAATTACCATAATAAGCATGTGTTATTCTGTAAAAATAATATCAGAATTCAATTCCTTGACCCCAAGACATTGACTTTAGAGGCTTCAATCGCCACTCTAGCTTATATGGTAACTGAACTATCTAGAAATGTCCAATTTTCAGCCATTTTGGCGGCCATTTTGACATTTTTCCGCCACTTTGAATAAATTACCATGATTAGCATGTGTTATTCTGTAGAAATAATATCAGAATTCAATTCCTTGACCCCCCAAAACATTAACTTTAGAGGTTTTAGTCGCCACTCTAGCTTATATAGTAACTGAACTATCTAGAAATGTATAATTTTCAGCCATTTTGAATTTTTGCTAAAAAAAAAAAGCATTTTCCCCAATTGGGATTCATGGGGAATTTTTTGTGGTCTTAATTTAGATACATTGGAAGAGTTCTGGGAAAAAATCTGGTTGTTACTTAAAGTATCCGGTAGGGTTGGACAATATTGCTCAAGGCATGACGATATCGGTATCTCATTAAAATACCGCAGTATCACGATATATCGTCATTTGGGTGGGGTGTGGAGTTAGGGTGTAAACATAGAATAACATGTATTTCAAATTGGTGGCGTCTGCAAGTTATTTTCATTAAATTTGTTGCATTGAAACCGTAAATTGAGACGCCAAGATTGCCATTTCCGCATATTTAATACACGAAATTCCACACTTTGACACCCTTCAATATACAGTTTAAAGCAACGAATGTAATGCAACTAACCGTATTCATCACAAATAAGACAAATAAAGGATTTTCTTCTGTTCTTGTGTTGTATTTTGTGTTATCTCTACCTCACGACAACTGTCAAAAGATTGAGCAAGGAATATGCATTAACTTCATTGTGCAGAAAGGAATTCCGCAGAGCGAAATCTGATTGGCCGCCGTATCATCCTTGAGCCAATCAGAATTCACACTGCAGAATTCCGACAGCTGTTGTCACGCCCGCCGCTAATTAATAAAATAACACTGTATGGTTTTGAACGAGAACCAGCGTGAAGACTGGAAACAATTATATCAGATTTTATTTGGTCTGTAATATTAAATACTAATTTGCCCCATTGTAGACCTATTCAAATTCGCTCACTATTTAGCGGGTTTATCCATTGATCTCGAGGCGTAGCTGGGATGTGTGAAATTAACCCAGTTAACTCTGCAGCCAAGACTGCCACAACAGATAGAAGACTGGAAATAATTAGGCCTAAATTCTTTATTTTAAGGACGTTTCTCAATTAGAATAAATCCGTAATGTTATATGTGGAATGAATTTTGATCTGATTCGTTTAAAAATGCTAAATATATTGTATAAAGTTACATAAAAACGTATAACGGTAAAGCAAGAGATTAACTTCCCCCGCACCCACCGTTCCAAGCTGTGGTATTGATAAGGGATTAAGTGTGTGTGGTTTCCTATCGACCTCAAAAGTTTTAAAGTTTAAATCTTTCATGGTCAGAAGAATGTTTAACCATGCAGATCAATGACTAATGGATAAATAGCTTGACCTGTAGTAATGACGTCATCAGAATGGAATGTGGGTAGTGCAAATGGTATTCCCCACTGACTAATACTCAGAATGAGGCAAGAAAAAACATGGCGTCGTCTATTTGTGTAATTATGAAAAGTGAACAACAAAGGATTATTTTGTACTTTAAATCATTTTATTAATGCAAACAAACCATGAATTAAATGAACACAGATTATTTTGGAGTTTATTAAGTTTTTATTACCTTAGACAAAGACTGGATTATTACTTAAAGACTATTACTGGACCGAATAGAGGTAAGAGTATGACATTTCTAACTTAATTATTTATATTATACTCACAGTTAAAAGTGCAATATCGTCCTGTCAGTATTGACGATATTTACGATTTTTCGAAATGATGACGATTTCGGTATCGGTATTCGGTATATCGCGATATTGACAATAATATCGAAAAATCGCCCAACCGTAGTGGCCGGGTCCATTGTCATTTTTTACTGGACTAATATTGAAAACATATTGACTGAAAATAATTGCTACATAAGCAAGCAACAAATTTTAGTTGAATTGTCAAAATATTCAGCATGTTTCATAAAGGGCTCAATCGAAAACATCTTTCTCAGAATACAGGAAAAATGTGGTTAAGATCAAACTTGACCTGAACAAAGAATGTTGCCATATCATCCTGTTACCATTATAAGCTTACTAAGTTGACTAGCAAAATAGTAATCAACCTGGTGTAAAATGAACTGGATGTGAAACATAGTGAATATATTTGAATATCTGAACTGTAGCACTGATATTATGTAGGCATTAAGTATGTTCAAAATAAACTCAGAGACTAAATAGTAACATTTCAAATGAAATGGATTAAAAACAAGATAAAATTTGAATAGCAACTAAAATCAAATAATAGACACCCTGAAGGTATGCGTTAACAACAATAACAGTTCTTTTTGTAAGCTAATGATTAGCAAGTCTAGCCCCATATTAATGCACCGCTGCACACCAATTATACTCCAGCTAATTCACATAGGCATGCTGTTAAAGGACAATGCAATGATGATTGACTCAAGTTGAACCTTTAACAATTTTGCTAAAGCAGGCAGATTAAAATTTACTAGAGATAGTTAGAAGCACTGTTGTGCAGGAAAAACATTAGATGTTTTGAAAGCGCTTTTATTGAAAGATGTTGCTGTTAGATACAACAGCTTTCAGTAAAATTAATCTCCATATGCTCAAAAAGATTATCTTATTGATGTTGAATTATTGCTACATATATATGAAAGTAACAAATCTTGGGGAAATTATTTTCAAAACATTTCTAAATCTCAATTTTAATGCGGGCATACAGGAAAGATTTAGAACAGTGAGCACACACTGGTCCGCGAAACGCTCAGTATGTCGTTTTGCATACAAAAGTTCAACATAAATATATTTGCAATTTTAATTTCAATAATTGTCAATTAGCATTGTCCACGATTATTTAGTTTTTAATAATTGTGATTATCAATTAAATTGAATAATTGTGCAAGCCTACAACACATAGATTCCGTACTGCCAATAAACGTTCTGATAATAGGAATATATGGGTTAAATTTGCTGTAGGGGTTGATCACCTGCTTCTTTAACTATGTTTTCTCGCTGGATTGTAGATTCCATTAAGCTTTGTCATGAACTTTCTTCTGGTGATAATGCCTTAGTAGGTGTCAAAGCCCATGATGTTAGAGGTCTAGCTACTTCATGTGCTCTTTTTAATGGTTCTTCTTTGGAAGATAGTATGCAAGTTGTCAATTGGAAATCTGAGAATACTTTTATCAATTACAATTTGAAAGATTCTGGTCCTTCATCCTTCTTCTATATGAAAATTCAAAAGGTTGTTTCGGGTACCATGCCTTACATTGCTTCATCATCTACCAATTCATCTTCTATATCATTCTCATGATCATCCCTTCATGGGTGAAATGAAATTCCATCTCTTATCTTTCTTCATGTATGAATCTTCTTTCATTTCATTTCATTCCTTCATTTCTCTATCCTTTTACCTTTTAATATCCTTGCATAACTACATTTATTGAAAAGGTTACGCATTATATGCAAGTGGGTCTTATTTCAATAACCTTACTTTACTATCTTCTTTCTCTTCTCTGAATCACCTTTAATTAGATTCTTCTTGGTGATAATTCTTTAGAATTGGCTTGAGGCTTGTGGGCTCTAAATTGATACTTTCTTAAGTAAAATTAGACTATTCAGTTAAGATATGGTATCATCTAGTCTAGTATTATACATTGGTGTGCGTACTTAACCCATACTTTGGTATAATTACTCAATTTCACTTATATAATGGATAGAAATTAAGATAATTTTTTTCAGCTTTAGTCAGATATTCCGGATCCGGATCAACTTCCTCTTCATGGATCTGCAAAAGCTGCATTATACCACTGGATTTCGACAAATGATTGATGTCGGTTGCTAAGGAAAAAAGTCATGTGATAGCTATCAGCCAGTGAGGTTGGTATTGTGCTTAATGACTTTATGTGCATGCTATGGTTAATGTGATAACCCTCTTCTTGCCACATATTGAGATATAGCATTCAAGCGTATTACTATGGATCTCAACATTAAACAATGGAAATACCTGAAGGGGTCTTCAGTCACTCAATACCACAATACCCAGCAGACTGCAGGTGCATTCAGTTATAATTTTGTCTAAATTTTGCCGTTAATGCGTATTGTTATGTGTTTTCATGAATCGAATTAGATGTGTTTAGCAGCTGGTCCGGGACATGGCGTGGTGAATTACACCCCACATGCTTCCATGGCGCCGGCTCCTGGCTTAGCCATGGGGCAAAACATGCCTGCCTGCTCTCTCGGGCCTGCATGCTTTCACCGGCTTGCTAGGAGCATCCATGGCTCCAGCCACGTTCACACCTGTGCGTGCTGTAGAGGACGACGAAGGGGCCCACGGAGCAGGACTGGTCTGATGCAGGCCAATAGCTGGTAATCATCAGGCCAGAGCTCAACGTGGATCAGTCGGTTAGCCAGCGGGATCAATGCCGACTTCATCCCAGAAGTTTGTTTACCTGGGCATGTTCTTCGATCTAGAGATAGGATACTTTTATCCTAGAAGAGAGTAGAAATACTCATCTCAATAATACAGTCAGTGTACAACAGTCATCATGTACTGGCACGGGTTTACTTGTGAATGATGGGGTTGATGGTTTCTTCGGAACCAGTCATTCCATAGGCAGCCTATCCAGTTATTTCTCATGACACAGTGGACCCAGAGGACAGGATCACTGGACTCAAATGTGTCAGTGTTGGAACCTTTTATTCACCACCTTCAATGGTGGATGAAGAGAGAAAATCTCCTGGCGGGGGTGAGCATCACCCCTACCAACCCTCAAGTAATGATGTATACCGATGCATCAATGGAGGGATGGGGAGCTTGCCTGGAAAAAGCCACAGTAACAGGGCTTTGAAATCTGGATCAGTTACAAGAACATATCAATCTACTGGAATTGCGAGCAGTAGTTCTAGGCCTAGTTTATGGCAAGATAGTTCTAGTTCGAGCAAATAACTCGACTGTAGTGACTTACATAAACTGCCAGGGCAGAACGAAGTCGCCCAGTCTCTGTATGATGACTTGGAAACTGCTCTGCTGGTGCCTAAATCATATGATCACCGTGAAAGCAGTTCACATTCCGGGAAGGCTAAGTCTGTTAGCAGACTCATTGAGCAGAAGGATGAGTGTTTTGCCCACGGAATGGCAACTAAATCAATGTGTGGCGGATCGTCTGTTCGACCAGGGAGGGGGGGGGGCCCAACATAGATTTATTCGCAGTGAAGAACAATGTGAAGATGACAACGTACGTCTCTCCGATTCCAGATCTGAGCACTATCAGTTGGGAGTGAATGTATGCCAATTTGGCCAGCAGTCATCTTGGATTTTGGCTGATATTTAAATACGTCTTTAAAAATCTCGGAAACTGCATGGAGGATCCATTCAAAAGTCATGAAACATCATCTGGAGCAATAGCTGAACCAAGTCTGTTTAAGGAAACTTGATTGGCCAGATGCTTCGGTTGCCATCTTGGATGACCTAGTTTTCGCGAAAATAACTTATCCAGAACCGCTAAATGGATTGGGCCGAAATTTGGGAGATATGATAAGGGCCTAAATGCCATTAAAGGTTGTGCATAGAAAGTTGATACATAAAAAATATATGTGCGCCATAAACCAATCAAAATTTAGCATTTTTGGCAGACATGTCTTTTCGGAAAATTTCTGAGAAAATCATAGAAAGACTACTTATTATCCACTTGGCCAATTTTAATAAATCTTGGCTAAACCTTCTTCACAGAAATTAGATTGGTAAATTTTTCCAGTGATCATACCATTTTGTTAGGTTGTGCTTGGTGGGCAATAATTCCAGGTGAGCGATACAGGGCCTCTTGTATATATTATGCTGTGGTTAAGTTTTTTCAAATGATAATTACATCAAGAACGGGTTATCCGATTTGAATAAAACTTCAGAGGTTTGTTCATGACGAGGCTTATGACTTGCCCACATCCAAAAGAAATTTAAAATTTTCCAAATTTTGTCATATTTATGCAGCATTTGGACTTTCAGTTTATACTCATTATGCAGTGGTTCAGTTTTTTCAAACAATATTTACATCATCACGAGGTTATATGTGATTTGAATAAAACCTCTCAGATTTGTTCTATACCACGCTTAGGACTAGTGCACATAAAAAAGAAAAAGACACTCAAATTTTTTCCATATTTTTTCATCGTTTGAATGTGGACAGTTTTATGCCTTCTGGTTAAAGTTCTCATCTATTCATAAAATATACATATCCTAGCTAAATTTAGGAGTGTTTGTTACTTTATGGACACTTTAACTAACTAGTAGACTAAGTATAGCCACCATTTTAGATAGCTATTTGCAAGCGCCATTATTTTATGTTCTATTGTCTTCGCCAGGTAGCAAATGTTCGTATAAAACCATTCTCTCAAGGCTAATGCTAGTCATTCTTCTGTTGGCTTCCACAGTGAGTGCATAGTAAGCATAGCGTAGTACAATACTAGTTGTATATTTCCTATGGTGCAAGTGATAACAAATATATTTATAACAAGTTTACGGAAAACTGTTGCTGCCTATAGCAGCGACAACTTTCCGTCAACTTGTTGTCAATATAATAAGCTGATAATACAATTGTCACTAGATAAAGATTTGATAACAATTTGGCTGAAAACCGTTGATGCAACCACTTTCAACAATCAAATTGTTCCAAAATAAACAGCAGGGCAGTCAGTGTTACAAGACTTGCTGAAGATATTTCGAGCAACTTTATTGACAGTCATTTCTGAATACGGCAGCAACGGCATTGTCAAATTCTTCTCTGAATAATCAGCAGGCTTTGTGTTTTGTTAGCTGACAAGTGCATACACAATTAGTTAGTCCTATACCATATGTGTATTCCAGTGTGAAATATATTCGCAATGATCCTGCAATTCACCAGCATGTGCACGATCGCCTCCGACATGCCTACCGTGAATAGAATAATATGCTTGCATCCTGATTGACTATGAAATGAACAGATTGTGCGAGCATATCTATGACTGGGTCTCAATTCTGTATATCATATAGACCTAACTAGTTTGACATGCACTTGTTAGCTATCTAAACTGAAAGCCCGCTGATTATTCTGAGGAAATTTTTACAATGCTGTTGCTGCCGTAGCCAGAAATGACCCACTAAAGTTGCTCGAAATATCTTCAGCAAATCTTGCAACATTGACTGCCCTGTTGATTATTTTGAGGACAATTTTATTGAAAGTTGTGTGTCAACAATTTTCAGTCAAATTGTTATCAAATCTTTATCTAGTGAGAATTTTATTATCAGCTCATATTGACAACAATCTGATGAAAAGTTGTTGCTGCTATAGGCAGCAACAGTTTTTAGTAAACTTGTTATATATATATATATATATATATATATATATATATATATATATATATGTGTTGCCACTTCCACCATAGGAAATATAAACTAGTATTGAACTATAGGCACTTAATGCGCTCACCGTGGAAGTCAGAAGACTTATGAATAGCCTTAGCATTACGACAATGGTTTTATACGAACAAGTGTGACCCGGCGAAGTCAATAGAAACTAAAATAATGGTGCCTGCAGATAGCTATCTAAAATAGTGGTTATACTCCTAATTGGTTAAAGTGTCCATAAAGTAACAAATAGTCGCAAATTTAGCTAGGATATGTATCTTTTGTGAATAGATGAGAACTTTAAGTACTTTAGGGCTGATTTGCATCCAAGTTAAGGTTTTTCAAATACCAATTTAGTGAATATGTTTTTATCTGATTTGATTAAAACTTCACAGATTCATTCTATGCGATGATTACATGTAGTCTGTATGATAAAGAAATTTTGACATTTTTTTAGTGCGTTTGAACTTTAATTATTTTAGGGCTGACATAAGTTATGCGTATTATATTGTGGTTAAGGTATTTTCAAATGATAATTTATTCAGCAAAGATTTATCCAATTTAGATACAATGTTTAGATTTCCTTTATAGGCTGGTTAAACATAGTCTGCATTATACTAATGTACTTGATTTTGAAAATGTTTCCACTTTTTTTCAAGCGGTTGAGCGTTGCTTATATTTGGGCCATTTGCCTTTCGCTCAGACTTGTGTGCCAATAGTCATTGTACTGCAGGTTACTACCAAACAGTAAGGCTATATTGCTCAGTCTTAAAGTTATGCTCAACCGAAGCTATGCTTGCCAATTGGGTAGTACCATGGGTATTTGGAATCGACGAGTTAAGATTGTCAAATTTGAAAATGAAACTGTATCTGGTGGGCCATCATATCCGGTGATGCTCAATTAATATACAAGTATCTTCTGATAACTCTGGTTCTATCGTGTCTATATAATTATGTACCTGCACAGAATATTTAGTCAAGAGCAGGCCGGGGCTTTTTGCAATATTAGAAAGTAAGATATTTGGTATCGTCTGTCTTCTGAAACCGCTTGTTAAAATGGTATGTATCGGATTACTAAATTGACAAATTAGCCCCTAAAGAGAAATTTGTTGGTTATTGAATAATGTCTTAAGAACAAGAACAAAAGTCAACAACAACTAGAAGTTGAAGCTTTTCGGCATAAAACACAGACAGAAATCAATAGGCAGATGGTAGTCTGAGTCTGCTCCGACCTGGAATCTGGCCCTGTGTGATGGGTCTACAAGTCAAAGTGTATCAAGTATGCATATGGATATATAAAAATGTGTAGAACTATAATTTATAGCAAAATCCGCCCATTCAACGGTATACAGTGTGCTCCCTGTCAGTACAGCAGAAACCATGTGCAGTCAAGCGTGACTGTTCACGACTATACCCATTGAGAACAATAGCTGAATTCACAATAGCCTCATAATCACCTGTGCCCAGCTTGTTGGAAATATCATGTTTTTCGGACATTCTTAAGTTCATGAACGTTTCATAATATTGCCTATATACAGTGCAGCTCAGAAGTAAGACAAAAATTGTCAAAAAACGTAAACAGAAACATGTTAGTAAGAAATGTTCCATTGGGTATTTTGGGAATAATTCGATTGAAGGACAGTTGCTGGTTTAGAACAAGGTCTTCCGATCCAATTGGGGTCAAAATATTTAACAGTATGTTTTATTTTGTTTTGTAAACATAACAGGTTATTTCTGTGCTGTACTGTACTAGAAATTGATCCTTAAGCTGGCTAGCGCCCTTTTCATTCTGAAATTCATTCTGAAGTGGAGCAAACAGGTTCCATGGGATTATGACGCGAGGCATGTTGAGTATTTTGAAAATTATTTGACTGAAAGTTGTTGCTGCTGCCTATGGCATAACAACTTTCATCACGGTTGTTTTCAAAATAATCACCATGTGTTCATTTTATTTCACTAGCCATGTTATCACCATGTATAGAGAATGAAATCAGTAATAATTTGTATTTAATTTTAATGCATAAATATATGTGCAAGTAAATAGCAACTTTTTAGAATTGTTCTTTAGAAATTGTTTTTGACACGCTTTGAATATTTAGAACTTGTTTTGGTTGTTTGTCTAGATACTGCTAGTTATAAAATGAGCATGAATGTGGAGAATGACAGATAGAAACAGTGAAAAGGAAACGAGTGAGAAACTGTGAGAGGCAGAGCTAGAGATAGAGAGATAGAGCTAAATATAGATTTCTAGAGAGAATAAAGCATAGGTAAATAGTGTTTTACAGTTTAGTATCATCAGTACATATTTTGAAGTAAAGTTTCGAATCATTAAAAGTTTAAATATCAGTAATAGTTGAAGAATGATCTTGCGTATTGCTTATTAAAGTGTCTTCACCCGTCGGCTCATCCTGAAGTGTAGCGGAGCTAATGCCACCCAGCTAATCCCCTGTGTTTCAAGATAGGTGGAAATTCACACCGCTACACCTGTGACAGATATCGGGATAGACGTCAATCCTGGATCCCGGCTTGTCAACTGTCTATTCAGATATCTGTCATAGGGCTGGTTCAGGGTCTGAGCAGACTCAATCTAGGCAGATGTTAGAGACGCAATTGGGACTGTGTCTCTTCATAGAGACTATCATGCTGATTGCATTTTCCTTGACACGTCATTGTGCTGCAGTATTATATGCAAATCATCATGGCACACTATTCACTATCTGCAGTCCTTCATGTATATATTTTTCAGACAATGGATAGCTGTGAAGATGAATCCATTCAGCCCCATGCGCATGCACCATGTTATTGTCTAGATTCAATTGATGATGAGCTGCAGAAGCAACATGTTAGACAGCAAATCTTATCACAAATCAGGCAGCATAGACAATGCACACAGACTGCAGGTTTGAAAGCTATAGTTGCATATATAATATATACCGGTAGGAAGAAAAACGAACTCATTTCTATAATAAATGGTCAAATAAATAAATTAATTAAATCCTATCACTTGTCATTTTTTTCTCTGGCAGCAACAATTCTGGTCCTCTGTCAGATTTCTGGGGAGACTCTTACTGCCACTGTACTTTAATCCATAACCATTCCTCTAGACTGTCGACTCTACTTGCTTGACCTCCCAGACTATTGTTGCTCCGCCTATATGGTTATCAGCAATTTTATTTCCTAACTACTTAAATCTATTTCCCTAGTGTCATTATCCTATACTCGAAATGATACAAGAAAACAAATTTCCTATATTTCCTACCATCGCCAAGTGCTGATTGTTACCTAAATACTACTACTAACACTAAACCCTACTCACAGTGCCAATTTGTAAGGGAGCATACTGATCGATTCAAATTAATTTAAATTGGACAAAGATGTTGAATATCTTTGTTGAATATTGAAGATTGTGATGAAAGATAAAATTTGTCAGTTTGGTGACAGGATATCTGAAGAAGTTAAAATGAAGTCCAAAGCTAATTTTACTTGGAGTTTGGGATGGCCTAAAAATAATTGATTCTCTCCTTACTATATATAATCACTGCCACGGATGACTGTCACAAAATGTTTCGGGCAGCCTGAGCCCTGAGAGTTACTGACTACACACCACCACTCACTGTACACAACTCTGAAGGATACTTTATCAGGACTGGCCAGGGAAAAGCCTAGGCGATCCGAGAATGGTTCAAGGAACAGTTCACTGACAACGATGATGAGCCCTTGCACCCGTTCTCAGGAGACCCCAGGCCATTACTAACACCAATTAAAACAGCAGAAATTGAGAAGGCACTTAAAGCCCTGAAAAATGGACGTGCATCTGGACCTGATGGCATGAGCAATGAACTATTCAAATATGCAAGTGACATTATCACAAAACCGATCATGCACCTAATCAATTCAGCTTTTATGCACCACCTTCCCATCGACGCTGTAGGCCAAGGCACCCTTATTGCACTACCCAAGCCCAAGAAGCCACTTGGGCCCCCAGCCAATCTGCGGCCCATTGTGCTCCTTAACAGCATATGGAAAATCCTATCCAATGTTACTCTATGCCGCATCCAAGACAAGATCGATTACTTCACCGGATCATGTCAAAGTGGCTTCAAATGTGGACGCAGCTGCGCAGACATTGTATGGACCCAACGCATGCTCGTGTTGGTAGTAGGGTTGCACGATTACTCACTTTTCATAATTGCGATCATTTAAGAAAAATAATCGCGATCATACGATTAATCATGAACTATATTAACTACGTCAATGCTGCTTAGAGAACGTTATGCTACTGCAGATTGTAAGATTATGGGTTAGGCACATGGGCATACATACATGGACAGAATACGCCAGTTGCTGATTGCAAACAAAGGAATGTATCACGATCTTTCTAGGCGAAAAACGGAAGGTACCATATTTCGTTTAATTGTAGCCTATGCTCTAATAGAAGTCCACCCCCCTAACTTTGACATATGAGCTCCAATGATTTCTTAGCAGTTTCAAAACGGCAAAACTCTGTATTAGAAGCCCACCCCCTAACTCAGCAGATAATTTGTAAGAATAGCGTGTATAATAATAACAATCATGTCACAGGGTGTGTCTACTTCAGACCGATCTCTGCCCTGATACATTTCCGGGTCCTCTAGAAGTCAATACAGGCCTCGGATTTGTAAATCTCGACCACCTATTAGATTAATACTAATAGTAGGCCACGTATGGTCAAGATATAATAAAGTTTATTCCACACTTTTGTAGTTAAAATGCGCTTAAAACAGTCTTGGCGTGATTAAGTAGCTTCCTTGTAAATATATTTTAAGACTAAATTTATGTACCAAACAAGTACGGGAGAAAATGTGCATCAATTTTGTAACGCCGATCAACATTAAATGATCCAAATTGAATTGTTACGAATGACAATATAGCTGGCTTCTTAAGTTGGCGAGCCAGCGGCTCTTTTGAGATGGGAGGCGGCATGTTCTCGCGAGATATTATACACTAACAGGAGTTTATCAAACCGGTACCGGTTATTCAGATCAGTATAGTACTCAGTTCCTATCACACAATGATAATATATAGAAATTCCCGAGTTCCGAGTCCCGAATATTTATATCCGAGTACTCGCTCTAAAATAAACTCTTTAATTGGAGGCGAATCACGTGATTTGTATTTTTTTTCGCGACGCCATTTTATATCAAATTGTGGATTAATTTTGATGTAATAAACGACCTTTATTAAAGGATACGCAATATTTAGGCGATCAAATCAAATAATTTCACTTCCCCGGTGATGTTTTGAGGTATACATTAAACATAGACGTAGGCGGTGAGAATTTTTACGTGAGAAAATGCGCTGAATTTCCGTAGTATCAGTTCTAGAACTTTTTTGGGAAACCCGTTAACGCATAACTATTCAGAGAATGGGGAATGCGAGATAAGCGTGTGTGATTACAACAACAATGACAAATAGCGACCAAGTTAACAATCTATTCATCTAAAACTAATCATGAGTCAATACAAACAAATCAGTTATTTGTTTATTTAGTTTATTTAATCATTCACACGTTCGGCTGATAGCCGGATGTTTGTTTCCATGCTTGGTAACGCGAGCAGAGTTTCACAAGCGTAAAAGTGTCTTGACAAAAATTTCAACATGACGATTATTTCATTTTATAATCGTCCACGATCATTTTGAATTATATAATCGCGATTAATCTCCGGTGCTTTTCACCTCCTACCTTGCTGCCACATTGAAATCTGTGCGGGAACATTCCGCAAGACCAACCCCCCCCCCACCCCCGTGTCAATACTGGGCATGCCGCTAGAGATGGAATATGCTGACGATGTGGAATTCATATACAAGGAAAAGAAACCCCTTGACGAACTTCTCCCAATAGCTGCAAGCAAACTAAAAATTGAGAATCTCTATGAATGCATCCAAAACAGAGTTCACCTATCGACAAAGCATGAACTATATAAAATGACGACCCACTTCGTGGCGGCGAACCATGGAGGAAAAGTAAAATCCTGGGCTCACTGCTTTGCAGTACTGCTGACATTGCTGCACACTGCGTCATGGGGAACATAGCTCTCCAGTCCTTCTGGAAGCTATGGATTCATAGATCAAAGATGCCCTTGATAAAGAGGCTACGTCCAGGGTTGGGGTCAGTTCCGATTGGAATTGGAATTGATCAGTCAATTCCAATTTAATTCCGGAATTGGAATTGATAAATCTGAGGACTCTGGAATTGGAATTGAGAAACTTTAAGACATTGGAATTGGATTTGGAATTAATAATTTGAATTGACCGGAATTGATAAATTCCAATTCAATTCCAATCAATTCCAGTCATAATTTGTCATAGATTTACTGAACATTTATGGCTATAAAATGTACATGTAATATCTGTAAATTATACAATGCTCTTTATATGCCCATAATGCATTTCATCTTAAATGATCTATATGATACCATTTACCACATTTCATTCTATATGCAGGTTGGTAATATTTATTATGCCAGCTGTTATTAGATGCTCTATTGAATATTTAAAATTAATTTGATTAAATACTTTTGTCTCCTAAGGCTGCAACAGTTTCTATTAAAATTAGTTTTAACAACTTACATTAGTTATATGTTTGGTTTGAAGACTAGAATTTGAGATACTCATAATTCAGTGATGAGCAAGTTAGCCCTTAACCCTTTAACACCTAAGCCGGCCAAAACACCTTCTGCAATGAGTTTCAGAAATGTGCATTGACAGGCCAATGGAAGATTATTTATTTAAATGTTTGCAATTACTGCTTTCTTCACCCATTTCATTCCATGCAGATGATAGTTATTATTTTACTGAACACTATTGCTAACATCTTGATGAATAATTTATCCTATGTGAGCTTTGTACCTCCTTTATTCAAGCAAAGCTGCTGATCTTGAACTTATTCCATTCTGCATTCCCTGGAAACAGGTTTTAATCTTTATGAAATCATGCCATCTTTAAAATCATACAAATTAGTTAAAATGATTTTAAATCTATAAGCTAGAACCAAGATAACCAAATTGTCTTAAAATTATTCATCAAGATGTTAGCAATAGTGTTCAGTAAAGTAATAACTATCATCTGCATGAAATGAAATGGGTGAAGAAAGCAGTACATTACAAGATAATTGCCCTGTAATTATACCCTCCTACATAACAAAGGAATCATTGAACAACCCCCTCTGTGAAATGTCTTAGCTTTTAAAACATAGACAGCTGGACTAGAGGTGTTATTCAAACTCTACAAACAATTGCTCAGTATTCTCACTCAGTACTGTACTATCTACATGTACATTGTATTCTAATGCTTTTTAATGCAAATATTTAAATAGCAAGGTTTACATGTATCTACAATAATTAGACATGGCATTAACCTTTAGTCAGATTCATCAGAAAAAACTCGGCATTAAGCTATAATTAAGTCAAATAAACTAAAAATAAGATCTGCTGAATGTTTTTGGACAATAATTTGACTGAAAGATATAACTACCTATTGGCAACAACAATTTTTATTCTAACTTAAATATTAACGGAGAAGCCAGCCACAAAATGCCTTCTGCACGGGTCTTGAAGAAGGATCATGTGTATGCTAAGAGACTATTTTTGAAAATTTACCAGTGGAATGACTGATTCCATAACTGAGCCAATAATTGCATTGGTAAATTAAAACAAATATTCTCTTATCCTGCAAATCGCCATTTGCTAATGAAAAATTTATTTTTTCTTGGCCAATCTTGGGCATTAAATGGTTAAATTATAACAATGTTGATCTCACGCAAATATTGGTATGGAACTGGAATTGATCAAATGGAATCGGAATTGAACTATTCTGGGTGGAATTGGAATTGATAAAATGAATTGATGTGGAAACGGAATTGGAATTGATAAAATGAATTCAGGTGGAATTGGAATTGATAAAATGGAATTAACCCCCATCCCTGGCTACGTTTATACAATGCAACCTGCATATCCTTGATGCTGTATAACTGTAACAGCTGGGCAGCTCCAAAGGCAGCTCTAGACTAACTCGATGCCTGCCACCGCAAACACCTATGCACTATCACTGGACACCGATGGCCAGACAGCATAATTTCCAATGATGCACTATACAAGGTGTGTAATACGTCGCCGCTGTCTGTAAAAGTCGCCCAGCAAAGATGGTCCATGTTTGGCCTTGTGCTAAGGATGCCAGAAAAGACACCAGCACAGAGAGCCTTGGAATTCGCCCTACTCCGAGCCAGTAAATACAACGTCAAGAGAGGACGTCATTGCATAAATCTGCTAAGCATGCTACGAGGTGATCTGAAGAAAGCAGGATTAGGTACACTCAAGTCAAGAATGGACCTGAGGAAGCTAAGGATTTTGGCTGAGGACAAGACACAGCGGGCAAAAGCGAATAAGGATTGATTGCAGCTGTAGGATGTTTCTACTACTACAGCCGTAGAATACAGTAATCATACATACAGTGGCTGTCATTGACTCAGAAAATAGGCAAACAGTGCTGGATAAATCGTATTTATTTCATTGGGAATATTTCTTTCAGGGGAAACACTATTGAAATGGTCTCCAAACTATTAAAAATCTACCTGAGAGGAGGGTGTGTGAAACTACTGAAAATCTTCTTTTTACCTCAAACTACTGATGGTTTGTGGTCAGGATTGGCAAGTCTGGTGTGTGTGTGTGTGTGTGTGTGTGTGTGTGTGCGTGCGTGCGTGCGTGCGTGCGTGCGTGCATGTGTGTCCAGATAACTCAGGTTCTACTCGACAGTTTCCTTTTTTGGGCCCGACGAATACTCATGATTTTGAGGTCCAAGGTAATGGTAACGGCAGGAGTGCGAAACTGAGAATTGTCCAGAATGCTTGTTTACAAAGAAATACAAGGATTGTAAAAAATTTAATACATGATTTTGATCAGGTTTCAGTCAAATTAGGTTTAAAATATCTAACAGCTTTCTTGTAGATTGTCAGCTTTAGCTTGTTATAACTCTAAAATCAATTGTCCTAGGTTGCCCAGTGTTAAAGTAGGCATTCATGCCTATTCATGGTGTAAGAATATCCGGTCAAAAATTAAAAAGTATGAAATGGCGGCTGTTGAAAAAAGTCCATTCTCCCACCAAAATAGTTTTGCGCATTTTTTCCACTATTGAAGAATCTCTGCATCATCTTTGCATCTTTTCTATTAGTGAAAAAGACTACGTTCGCAACTTCATGAATATCTGCATCTGATTCGGAGATCTGAACTGCGGGTATTTTAAATTTTAGACACTTGAATTTGTTTGAATGTGTTAAGGCAGTCGGTGTATGAATTAAGTTTGGACATGACTGAAGTTTCAGGAAAGCAATTTAAATGCTGGAATGGAGGGAGCATCAGATCTGTCACTGAATTAGCTGATGTCATAATCAAAATACATCATTTGGTAGCTGATGTCACAATCAACATGACGTTACAATTCTGTCACGAAGTCGAAAAGTCTCACAAAAATGAATGAATTCTATGTCTTTAGTGAATTTACAATTTTATAAACATTCTGTCGAATATTTTGAAACTAATTTGACTGGGGACTTTTGGCATGACAGCTCCCAGTCAACTTAGTTTCAAAATATTCAAATACTAATTCTGGACATAATCGCACACATTGTATTTTCATGGGCCTAACTCTGAAGGATGAATGTATTGCTTCTCTCCCTCTCTCTCTCTCCCCCTCTCTCTCTCCCTCCCTTCCTCCCTCTCTCTCTCTCTCTCTCATGTATGTAGTAAGATTTCAGTTTTATTCATTAGATGCCAAACACAGAAATAAAGTAAAACTCATTTACTGAAGTAACTGTAAATCTGCGATTTCTGCCAAAAATGAGATCAGATATTGTTGAGCACTAATAGATCACATTGACCATAAAGTATGACATAAGGTGTCTTCTAATAAGCTCTGATGTTTTATTATAATGAAATGGAGGAAACTTATGCCGAGCACGAAGATTAGCAAATTTTACCTTGAATTTACCTTGATCCCATGGGAGATATCAAAATTTTGTTTGGAAATTATTTCGAACCATCACTGTTATAGAATCTGGCCAAGTTTGCAGAGAATCCGCATAAAAGAAAGAGAAAGGTCAGTTCAAACATTGCTCCCATAGATTTACTATTGGTACGGATAAGCTCATTTCTCAAGAACTGTTGAATTGAGCCTCTGAAATTGATATGAAATCCAGCCTATATACGGTAGGTCCTTTCAAGTCAATCGGTGCGAAAAAAGTTTTGATGGCCATTTAAAAATAATAATGTGCACAAATTTTTGGTGCAATGGTAGTCATCTGATCAAAACTAGATGTGTAGTCACACTTCAAACATCATTATTGAAAATTCCCATACGACATTAATTATTTTTCCCACTGAAAAGTTGGTAGCGCGAGAACTATTGGGAAGATCCAAATCCTGTTGAATAGCCCACTTTTCTCCATGGTTACTAGAAGTTGACCAAGTTTGTAGTTGATCGGATGAAAACATTTTAACTGAGAATAAAAAGAAAGAAAGAAGAAGATAGGTCCTGAGTGATTTTAATAATCCTAATTACAACTTATATAACTGCTTAATTAATGTAGAGAAGTGTGTTCAGGGCATTGGTTTGAAAAATTCAGTATAGTCAATGAAATTGCAAGAAAACAAGCGAGATTTATCAGGGATTTTGTTTGACATGCAAATCCAACAGAAATTGTTATTGTCTACATAATAATCTTGGATGTAAATATAACCTATACATCTAAGTAATCTGGAATGGTACCTGAGGCCCTTGTCTACAGGCATGGCAAGTAGATGAATCTGTGTACCACTGCGAAATGAACATGCTTAATAATGACCATGGTCTACCAAGTCCATGATTGTGAGACCATGGTTTGTCATGGTAGGAAATAGAATTTCAAGGTAAACCGTAATTAGCAGTGCAGTATGTTACCACGGTCTGCCATGGATGGTGCTGACCATTGTCTACCATGTCCTGCATCTACATAAGACCATGGTCCACCATGGTAGTTAATAGAATGAATTGGCTACCCGATGATGGTTAAAATCATGTTCTACAATGAACTACCATGGTAAGATACCTATGGCACTTCTTGGTAATTGATAACGGACCATGATAGTTCATGGTTTACCATCAACTACCATGCTGCCATGATATACCATGGTTGCTTTTTCGCCTGCTGTCCATTGCCATTGATCTTATATGCATGTAATTGTTTTCTTCACAGTCAATGAATCGCTGAATATGGTATTAATAGGACCATTACTGGATGCATCTAGCTGTGCGGAGTACCAACATTACCGAACTATTTGTGAGTTGTACATGCATTTGTACCGTAGCCACAAGCTTCACAGAAATGAGCGGATCAGCTTGCTGTCATATGAGGATCAATTAATTGCTTTACAGTTGTGTCTGGCAGACAGGAGTAAACAAGTTAGTAGATTTTAATACCCGTCGCCTAACAAGTTGCGACATAGGTAGTTTTTATTTCGTCTTCATGTCGTGAAAAGAGGTTTTGGGAGAGGGGGAAAAATGGAAGCGTTAGCGTCTGGTCCCGTTAAGCTTTTTATATGCCTGTTTTGAAAAAAATGGATCTCTTGTGATGGCACGTGGTGTATGGCTGTCTGTCCATCCGTCTGTTAGCAAATCCGTGTCCGGGCCATATCTAAAAAACCTGTTGACCTACATTTGAAATTTTTTCTCCAGTGCACATATTATGTGGAGATGATGTGGCAAGATTTCATTTGGTCGAGATCGGTCAATATTTGATAGAGCTATCCCCCCTGAAATGTGTAAAATGCATAAAAAATTGTGTGTCCAGGTTGTATCTCAAAAACTTTTTAATCTGCATTTGAAATTTTTTCTCCAGTGCACATAATTGGCGGAGACGATGTATCATTATTTTGTTTCATCAAGATCTGTCGATATTTGCTAGAGGTATCCCCCCCCCCCCCTGAAATACATTAAATGCATCAAAAATGGTGTGCCCCATCATATCTCAAAAACTTCTTAAACTACATTTGAAATTTTTGCTGCAGTGCACATATTTGCCAGAGACGATGTGTCATGATTTCGTTTCGTCGGGATCTGTTAATATTTGGTAGAGTTATCCCCCCTGAAATGTGTAAAATGCATCAAAGATTTCATGTCCAGGAGGTATCTCAAAAACCTGTGAATCTACATTTGAGATTTTTCCTCTAGTGCAGATAGTAGAGGGAGGCGAACTATCATGATTTCGTTTTGTCGAAATCTGTTGATATTTACGAGGGTTATCCCCCCTGAAATGTGTAAAATGGGTAAAAAATTGTGTGTCCGGGCCATAGCTCAAATATTTCTCAACCTACATTTGAAAGTGTTACTCCACTGCATATATTATGTGGAGATGATGTGTCATGATTTTGTTTCAGTGAGATCCATCTGTATTAGTGAGTTATCCCCCCTGAAAAGAGTAAAATTTGTCATAAAATATTTCCCGGACCAGATCTCAGGGAGTTTTGAACCTACATTTGAAATTCGATTTCCAGTGGACATATACATAGAGACAAAGTGTCATGATTTTGTTTCAGTGAGAGCCATCCGTATTTGTGAGAGTTATCACCCATAAAAAGAATACAATTTGTCACAAAATATTTCGCAGCCCAGATCTCAGCATGCTTGGGGAGTTTTGAATCTACATTTGAAATTCAATTTCCAGTGAACATATACGTAGAGACGAAGTGTCATGATTTTTTTTTGGTGAGATCTGTCCATATTTGCCGGAGTTATACTCCTTGAAAAGATTAAAATTCATTAAAGACGGGCGTATTAAGCCCCGCTAGGCGGCACTCATGTCTAAAACATTTGCACCCACGATTTGTCTTCACAGATGTATTCTATGCGATCCTTATAACTACTCAGCATCAAAATTATATTGATTTTTTTTATGTTTCCATACTTTTACAGTGTTTGGACTTTGATTATTTTCTATATCCAGGGTTATGGTTCTTGTCTGCATTAAGCTTTATTAAAACGACATTTACACCCACCATAGGTTATCCGATTCGAATAAAACTTCACAGATCTGTTTTATACAATCATGACGATGCTTAGGACTAGTCCACATCAAAAAAACAAATCGTCTTTCAGATTTTTTCCAGATTTTTGGGGGTGTTTGTATGGAATGTATGGTGATTATTTTATGGCTGATTTGCATGCAAGTTATATGTCCATGTTATGGTTCTTGGCTGCATTGAGCTTTTTTAAAACGGCCTTTACACCTACAAGGGGTTATTTTATTTGAATAAAGTCGGCTTATGCCATGGTGGCCGTCCATCTGTCTCCGTTGTCCATCCATCAGATCGCATCTCCATAACGGTTTGATAGATTTCAATGAAATTTAGCTGGAAGGATTCTATGGCAATAGGCTCCGGAATTGCTATTCAAAATTGTGAATGGTCAATTTTTCTGGTGGCCATCTTGGATTTTCCAAAAAATTTCCAGAAATCCTTGAAAATGCTACTCCACGAATATCAGTGGCCCGATTTCGATGAAACTTGGGTGGAATAATCCTGTGGTGGTATACTTAAAGACTTATAATGAAAATTTTGATTGCTCAACTTTTTCTGGCAGCCATCTTGGATTTCTGAAAATTTCTGGAAATCACTTAAAAGCCTCCTCATTAACCTCTTAGCCGATTTCAAGCAAACTCGGTGGGAAGGACCCTACACGTGGTCTGCTTCAGAACTTTATACAAAATTTTGATTGGTCAATTTATTTCGTTGGCCATCTTGAAATTTCAGAAAATTGGTAAATTTTTCTGGCTGCCATCTTGGATTTTATGAGTTTCTGAAAATCGGTTAAAAGCCTACTCCTCATTAACCACTTGGCCGATTGCAAGCAAACTCGGTTGGATGGACCCTAGAGTCGTATGCTTCAGAACTTGTATACAGAATTGTGACTGCTCAGTGTTTAAACCCCTGTACCGGAAGGTGCGGAAGCGTTATTATAGTAATCACTGTGTCTGTCCATCTGTACATCCATCTGTCTGTCTGTCTGTCTGTCCATTCACAATATCTTGTAAACAGCATATCATACAGAACCGCTTGATATATTTTAATGAAACTTGGTCTATGCCTCCTTTATGATACACAGATGTGCCTTTTGAAGAATTCGTCTTAATAGGTCCAAGATTTTGGGTGAAAATGGGCATTTAAATTCTTTTTCTAATTTTAATTTTCTCATAAACACCATATCATACAGAATCGTCCAAAATTATTTAATGAAACTTGACAGGTTGCTTCATTATGATAGATGGATTTGCCTTTTGAAGGATTCACCTTTATATAGGTGCAAGATTTTGGGTGAAAATTTGCTTTTTCATGCGAAAACATGATTTTTGTCACTGTTCCCATAAACAGCACATCATACAGTGTCACTTAAAATAATTTAATGAAACTTGGCCGGTGACTTCTTTATGATGAGTAGATGTGCCTTTTGATGGATTCAGCTATAGAGGTCCAAGATTTGGATGAAAATTGGCTTTTCAATAACAATTTACTGGAGATTGTCAAAATGCCTATCCTTAGCTGCCAGACATTTTTCAAAAAAATTTGGTTAAAATTACCCTATCATGCTACTACTCCAGAGTTTCTATTCAGAATTTTGCTTGGTCAAGTTTTGGGTTGAGTCATAAATTTTATGAATGATTTACCGGAAATTGTCAAAATGCATATCCTCCTTAACCGCTGGGTGGATTTAAACCAAATTTGGCTGGACAGATTATATCCTGTTAGACTCTAGAACTTCTATTCAGAATTTTGTTTGGTCAATTTTTTGGTTGCCATCTTGGGTTTTTCTGGAGCCATTTAAAACGCTACACCTTAATGGCACGATCTCAATGAAACGTGGGTGGAATGGTCCTAAAACGAGTATTTTGATTGTTCAATTTCTTTGGTGGCTAGCTTGGATTTTTTGAAAATTATTCCTCGTGTCTATTTAAATGCAAATTGTTCAAACGCTAATGGTCCAAGTGAGCGTCACAGGCCCTTGGGCCTCTTGTTGTTGTTTTTTGTTTTTTTAACTTTGACAAAAAGTGGCAGGAAATCGTTTAAAATGCTACTCCTCATAACTGCTTAGGCAATTTCAACCAAACTTGGATGGAAGGATACTAGGCTGGTAGGTTTCAGAACTTGTATACAGAATTTTGATTGGGCAATCTTTCCGTTGGCCATTTTGAATTTTCTGAAAGTTTCTGGAAATCAGCTAAATGCCTACTCATCATTAACCACTATGCTAATTTCCAGCAAACTCAGCTGGAAGGACCCTAGAGGTGTATTCTTCAGAACATGTCTGCAGAATTTTGTTTAGTCAATTTATTTGCCAGTGCTATCTGTGCATGCCCTGAAAAGCTTATAATGTGTGAAAACTGCGCGAACACTCACAATTTTTAACAGGGTATAGACAAATTCTCATGAATTCATTGTGAATAATCCTTTAATATTTATCTTGAAAGACTTGAAATTTGCCTGAGTTTTAACGTGTGCTAACCTTAGAGAGTTTTGAGCCTATCCTGACAATTTCTTTTTCAGCTGATATATTAGGGTGAGATGCAGTTGTGTAGGTGAGCAACTTGCATACATGTACAAGTTAAATCTGTATTGTTATCATCATCAACATGATCAATGCGTATTTTTTCTTCCCCTCGCTTTCTTTTAAGCTTTCTGGTGATTACTGTATTGAAGTAAGTCATGTTGTTGAAACATACAACAGCTTAATTCAGCATCAGCTTCATCTCATAAATGGCGCATTGGATAACTATGAACTGCCTAATCTTAGATCTACATTACAAGACTACACCGAATTCAATAAACACTGTAATTATGTAGACAGAATGAGTGTCTTTGAAAGTGTACAGAAGATGGCGGCCACAAATGAGGAGCTGAGAAAAGCCACTGAAAATACTGTTTATGTGCTGCTGTACATGCCGAGTGACAGAGTTGAGGTATGTGAATATAGACAATGACAAGGCTTGTAATGGACCTTTCCAGTTTTAGCTATGGCACACCCATCTGTAGCTAAGCTCCACCTACACTTAGCCGTGTTGGGATCGATCCCTGAATGTCCTAACGATCAATGTCCTGAAAACTATTCAGGAAAGCTGTTGAATATTTTGTAAATAATTTGATTGGTGATATATGGCAGCAACAGCGCCCAGTCACATTAGTTTCAAAATATTCAACAGAATATTTATTCAAAAAGGAACAAACTGCAAAGTTAAAATAGTATTCATAGACCTAAAACAAATTTAGGCAATATAAAGCAAAGTTTGGCATTCAGCTGTCACTGGATTGGAATGCTAGTTAGATGGATTTGCTATTATTTTGCTGCTTTTGCATGAATGTGTCGGCTATTACACACAGTACCAAGGGAGCTAAATCTGAAATCTTGATCCAAGACCTTTAGATTACTTGCAAGTCTTCTCCGAAACCGCTGGTGGGATCGATCCAAAACTCATGAAATATCATCTAGGGCAAGAACTGAGCGAAGTTTGATCGAGGGAACTTAATTGGCCAAATGATTCGGCGGCCACCATGGATGATGTAGTTTTCACGAAAACAACTCCAGAATGGCTGAACAGACCAGGTCGAAACTTGGTAGATGTGATTTGGGGCTGTTAAGCTTTGTTCAAAGGAAGTTGATACTTTGTTCAAGGGAAGTTGATACGTAAAAAAACCATGGCTACAGTGGACCAATCAAAATGTAGTGTGTTTGGCGGCTATATGGGATTTTTTTATTTGATTGATTTTGAGGCCAAAATTTCTTTTACATAGTTTTTTCCTCACCTAGCCTGAAAGGCCAAGTGAGCTTATGCCATAGCAACCCTCCGTCATCCATCCATCATCCATCAACTTTTCCTTTAAACGACTTCTCAAGAACCACTAGGTCGATTTCAATTATATTTGGCAGGAAGCATCCTTAGGGCACAGGGATCCCAGTTTGTTGGGCATCTTGGATTTTGGCCGATTTTAGGAAACGTCTTTAAAAATCTTCTCCGAAGCCGCTTGGGAAATCGATTCAGAACTCATGAAACGTCATCTATGGAAAGAGGTACGTCAAGTTTGTTCAAGAGGACTTGATTGACTAAATGGTTTGACGGCCATCTTGGATGACCTAGTTACTTCTCCGGAACCGCTGAAGGGATCAGGCCAAATTTTGAGAGATATGGTTAGGGACTAAGGGCCATTAAAGTTTGTTCAAGGGAAGTTGATCCGTTCAAAAACATGGCCACCGTGGGCCAATCAAAATGTAGCGTGTTTGGCGACCATATTGGATTTTTTATTTGATGGATTTTGAGGCCAAGTTGGTTTTATAATAATATATGTTTTTGGGTATTCAGAGCTCAAATTTGCTATTTTCGAAAATGTCAGATAAACGGTTTGGCGGCCATCATGGATCATTTTCCCACCAAAAGCTCCCATACTAAAGCAATGGGAAATTTTTAATGTTTTCTCGAGAACTACTGGGCCGATTTCAATTATATTTCGTAAGAAGCATCCTTAGGGCATAGAGATTCAAGTTTTTTCAAACGAAGTCGATCGTCCTATTGAGCCAGCAGCCATCTTGGATTTTGCCCGATTTTTAGAAATATCTTTAAAAATCTTCTCCGAAACCGCTTGGGGGATTGATGCAAATATGATTTAGGGTAAGTGCTAAACCAAGTTTGTTCAAGGGAACTTGATTGATCAAATGGTTCGTTGGCCATCTTGGTTGACCTAGTTGTAGCGAAAATGACTTCTCCAGAACCGCTGAAGTGATTGGGCTGATATTAGACAGATATAATTAGGGCCTAAGGGCCATTAAAGTTTGTTCAAGAGAAGTTTATCCGTCAAAAAACATGGCTGCCGTGGTCCAATCAAAATATAGCATGTTTGGTGGCCATACTGGGTTTTTTTATTTGATGGATTTTGAGGCAGAAATTGGGTTTGTATGATTGTGTTGTGTGGTATTCTGAGCACAGATTTGAAATTTTCGAAACTGTTGGCTAAACAGTTTGTCGGCCATCTTGGATCATTTTCCCGCCAAAAGCTCCCATACTAAAGCAATGGGAAATTTTTAATGTTTTCTTCCCGATTTCAATTATATGTGGTAGGAAGCATCCTTAGGGTGTAGAGATTCAGGTTTGTTCAAACGAAGCCAATTGGGCCGGGGGCCATCTTGGATTTTGGCTGATTTTTAGAAACATCTAAAGATCTGCGAAACTGCTTAGGGGATTGATGCAAACCTGATGAAATATGATTTAAGGTAAGAGCTGAACCAAGTTTGATCAAGCGAACTTGATTGGGAAAATGGTTTGGCGGCCATCTTGGTTGACCTAGTTGTAGCGAAAATGACTTCTCCAGAACCGCTGAAGGGATCGGGCCGAAATTTGGCAGATATGATTAGGGACCAAGGACCATTAGAGTTTGTTCAAGGGAAGTTGATCGATCAAAAAACCTGCACACCATGGGCCGATCAAAATATAGCATGTTTGGCGTCCATATTGGATATTTTTATTTGATGGATTTTGAGGCTGAAATTGGTTTTATATGTGTTTTTGGGTATTCTGATCTCAAATTTACAATTTTCGAAGCTGGGTCCAGGTGAGCGATACAGGCCCCTTGGGCCTCTTGTTGAAACTGTCGGATAAACGGTTTGGCAGCCATCTTGGATCTTTCCTGCCAAAATCTCCCATACTAAAGCAATGGGAAATTTAAAATGTCTTCTCTAGAGCCACTGGAGCGATTTCAAGTTTATTTGGCAGGAAGCATTCTTAGGGCATAGAGGCCCATGTTTGTTCAAACAAAGCCGATCGGCCAATTTCGTTGGCGGCCATTTCGATTTTGTTTGATTTTTAGAAATGTCTTTAAAAATATCCGAAACCGCTTGGGGGATCAATTCAAAACGCATGAAATATCATCTAGGGCAAGAGCTGCACCAAGTTTGTTCAATGGAACTTGATTGGCCAAATGGTTTGGCGGCCTTCTTGGCTAACATATTTTTTGCCAAGACAACTCCAGAACCACTGAACGGATTGGGCCACAATTTGAGAGATATGATTAGGCACTGAGTGCCATTAAAGTTTGTCCAAGGGAAACAGCTATGTCAGAAACATGGCCGCAATGGACCAATCAAAGTGTAGCGTGTTTGGCGGCCATATTGGACTTGCAAAAATGTCCATAAACTCATTTAAAAGACTACACTAAACCACCCACCAACAATTTTGATAAAAATGCATAGCCCTTGGGCCTCTCGTTTGGGTATGCTGATTTCAACTCACTGTCTTTCGGAAATGTCGGATAAACGGTTTGGCGGCAATCTTGGATCTTTTTCCAGCCAAACAAGTCCCATATTAAAGCAATGAGATAATTTAACACATCTCGAGAACTGCTAGCCCGATTTTAATTATATGTGGCAGAAAACATCCTTCGGGCATGAGAGATCCAAGTCTGTTCAAAGAAAGCGGATTGACCAAATTGGCCCGGTGGCCATCTTGGATTTTGACCGATTTTTAGCTCACCTAGCCAGAATGGCCAAGTGGGCTTATGCCATGGTGATTAGACAGTCTGTCCATCTGTCCGTCAACTTTTGCATTAAAACGGTACTCCTCATTAACCGCTTAGCGGATTTCAACCTAATGTGGCAGGAAGGACCCTATGGAGGTAGGCTTCCGAACTTTGACCAATTTTTTCGGCGGCCATCTTGGATTTTCAGAAAATTTTGGAAAATAAGATAAAAGCCTACTCATTAACTACTTGGCTGATTTCAAGCAAACTTGGCTGGAAGGACCCTAGCCTGGTATGCTTCAGAACGTGTATACAGAATTCTGATTGGTCAATTTTCTCGGCCATCTTAAAATTTCCGAAAAATGTCTGAAAATCATTTAAAACGCTACACTTCATTAATTCATTGGGCGATTTCAACCAAATTTTGGTGGCAAGAATACTAGGCTAATATGTTTCAGACCACGTATACAGAATTTTGATTGGTCATTTTTCCGGTAACCATCTTGGATTTTCCGAAATCTTTTGGAAATCATTTAAAAGGCTGCTCCTCATTAACCGCTGGGCCGATTTCAACCGAACTCAGCTGGACGGACCCAGAACTTGTATACAAAATTTTGATTGCTCATTTTTTTTTTGGGTGGCCATCTTGGATTTTCTGGAAAATGGGAATTCGTTTAAGACGCTATCCTCATTAACCCCATGGGCAATTTTAACCAAATTTAGCTGGAATGATCCTATAGCGGTAGCCTCTAGAAATTCTGTTCCGAATTTTGATAGGTCAATGTTTTGGTGACCATCATTAATTTTCTGATAATTATCCGGAACCATTTAAAAATGGTACTCCTTAATCAATAGTCTGATTTCAACAAAACTTAGCTCGAACGATTCTATGCTTCAAAATGTCAAATGAGAATCTGGATTGGTCTATGTTTTTGGTGGCCATCTTTTAATTTTTCAAAAATTATCGATGTCTATTTAAATACAAATGGTTCAAATGTTAATGGTCCTGGGGCCTCTTGTTAGAAATGTCTAAGAATCCTGTCCGAAACCGCTTGGGACATCGATTCAAAGCTCAGACAGCATCTTTCACTTTTTATGGGTGTGTGTATGCTGATTTAAAATTTCCACTTTCGTAACTGTCGGATAAACGGTTTGGTGAGCATCTTTGGTCTTTTCCTGGGAAAGGCTCCCATACTATTAAAGCAATAGGAAATTTTAAACAACTGGGTCGATATATGTGGCAGAAAGTATCCTTAGGACAAAAATACAGGTTTGTTCAAACAAAGCTTGTCGAGTAATTTGGCCGGTAGCCATCTTGGATTTTGGCAAATTTCTTTGAAACACCTTTAAAAATCTTCTTTTCTGAATCTGCTTGGGGACTCATGAAAGGTCATCTAGGGCAACAGCTGAATGAAGTTTGTTTAAGGGAACTTGAATGGCTTAATATTTTATTTAGTGGCCATCTTGGATGACCTAATTTTCATGAAAACGACTTCTCCAAAACCACTAAACAGATCGGGCCGAAATATGGGAAATATGCTAATGGACTAAGGGCCATTAACCTCTGTTCAAGGGAAGTTGATACGCAAAGAGACCTGGCCGCTGTGTCTTGTTACAAGATATTCTGGTCAACTCCTTGACGTGTTCTACTTATAGCTGATGACATTTCTAGTTGAAATGCCTATGTTCCAGGTCAGCGATACTGGCCCGTTGGGCCACTTGTTCAGCTCCCAACTGCATTTTCTCAGTAACCTGATTAGATTTTATAATGTCATTTGTTTTCCGCATGATTATGGTTGTGCTATATCAGAATAAATGTGAAGAAAAGCGATGGATCAAAATTTATTCTTCATGCATCTGAGACAATGGCCCTTTCCAGGTTTTATCCATCCATCATATGACATCAAAATCAACTACATGACACGTAGGATGATGTCATAATCAATGATGTCATGAATGATGTAGATAAGTTCATCACAAACGCATAATTGATGAAGGACTAAGCGTTGTTTTACGACTTGTATATCTACTATTTAATAAACATTCTATAGGCAGCGGCTGGTGCAATTTGTTTCAAAATATTCAACAGCTTACCTGTATAGATTTTTGGAAATTGATAGTCATAGAGCTCAGGAATAGATCGATCCCAACACGGGTGAAGTGTGGTTGGATCTTAACTAGAGATGAGCGAGGCATGCCTAAAACTGGATTCCTCTATTGTGTGCTGAGGATTGTAAAACTGCCCTTATATGTCTAGCTCATAGCACATCTTTGTCAAACATAACGTGCTAATTTTATAGTGATTCTGAGAAATCTACTTTTTATTTTCAGTGTGCCATGCTGGAGCATCTGTTACGTAGTCGTACTCTTTATAGGTGTCATGTTGAAGCAGATCTTAATGAGTCAATTGTTTCAGCTGTGCAATTCTCCAGCTGTTCCCTCAAATCTGTTATGTGTAATTCACATAGTTCACCCAGTCAGTCAGTACGTGCATCTGGTGTGGTCTCATTACAACGTACACGTAGAGCTCTATCTGCCACAGAGGTTTGTACATATCAGAGTTTATCTCGTCTTGAAATTAAGCTTGATTAACCCTTTAATCATGAAATTTGTTCCAAAAAATTTCACTTTTCTCATATAAATTGCCCATTTGCAGACCAAGAGAAGACCATTCTTAGCTCGACTTTATGAAGTAAAATGAGCTATTGTGATACCCTGCACATCGTTCAGTGACCGGCGGAGGTGTCGTACAATTTACGTGTACCGTAGCTCAACTTTTATATTTATATCTCATGTTTGGGTAGTCATACTGGAGGTTAATAGAGATAGTCTAAAGTCTTGACTTTTCTATTAACCTCATGCTTGTTCTCTATGTGAGACCAAAAATCTGAATGATCTGAGCTCTGCGGGTCGGCTCCTTTTATACTGTCACTCCTGTGGACCGGAAGTAGAACCAAATATGGGCATGGTACCTTTTTTGGCGGTTGGGGGTACACCATGTTTAGTGGTGCAGAACTTTGTTGTTGATGCACTTTTTTGGCGGTGCAGGGCAAATTTCTGGCGGTGCACCATTTTTGGAGGTGCAAAATACTTTTCGCCGATGCAACTTTGGTGGTGCACTTGTTAATTATGGGGGTGCTGGCCAGTTTTTGCGGTGCAACCAATATTTGGCGGTGCAGCCATATTTTTGCTGGTTCCATTTTTTAGTGGTGCAAAATTATTTTTTGTCCTTGCAAAGATTTTTGCCGGTGCAGGTGTTTTTGGTTGTCCTGTATCCAAAAAGACAAATTTTCCGAATAAGAGATTTTTCATGACTTTTTTCAGTCTTTTATACTGAAAAAAAGTTTAAAAGGTAAAATTTGGTCTATAATTATCTGTGTCATCACATCATTTTGGGGTGTGCTTCAGCTTTAGGCATTTTGTTCAAGTGTACAACTCATCAGAGGCGCAGGAAAATGTCTGGTTGTGTAATATTGGACCCTTGCATGGTGAGTGGAGACGATTTTAAGAAAGGATGGGATAAGGGGTGGAGAGATGGGGACTATGGTGAGGGGGAGAGAAAGGAGAACTATATGGTGGTTATACGAGATAATTTAGTCATTCGTGGCCCGTACATGGTGTGGGCTGCAGTATACTGTGGAGACAATAATATGCATGTGTGGTGCCTGGTATGCGTTATAGAAGGCAAAAATTATTATTTAAAAAAGGAAACAGTTTGTGAAAAAGTTTAGTTTGAACCATTGGTGTCCAATAGGCTTGCACGATTATCCGATATCGAAAATCGGGATTTTTTTTTCCAGCCACAATTTTTTATATGATTTTGAAAAAAAATTGAATCATCGCGAAAATTTTAGTGTCATGTCGTATTCTGCCTATTGTTCATGTTTTTGTAGCGTAACCTTCTATTACGGCAAACTGTTCAATTTATTTCCAAACCAACATCTTTGTGAGAGGGGTGGGCTTATATTAGGAATAGGTCCAAGAAAAAGTTGAAGTTCATTCTTTAAAATTGTTTTAAAAGATGGACAATAATACGAAAATTGAATGCAATTTACTGGTACAATTTCTTGCTTCCCTACTGTATACCTCAAAACCACGATCGCATGAGTGAAATTATTACCTGGAACGGTATAAATATTGTATATTTCTTAATAAGCATGGTTTATAAAATCAAAATTAATCCAAAATTTGACAATAAATGGCATCGCGAAAATATATAAATCATGTGATATTGCTTGCTGTCCTATTTTTGGAGGCGAGAGGTTCACAAATCTGATGGCTAAATGAGACGGTATACACGCTTTAGCCAGCAAGGTGAACTATTCGAGATATTTCTGAAGACTAACTATTATTAGTAAAAATATATAGATCATGTGATTTTGCTCGCGCTCCTGATTTTGTAGGCGAAGAGGTGGTGCAAATGTGATAGCTAAATGAGACCGTATATTCGCTTTAGCCTGCAAGGTGAACTATCCGAGATGTTTCTGAAGGCTAACTATTATTAGTAAACGGGTACTCGGTAAATGCGGGTCAGATCTAAATATTAGATATCTATGGCTCTAAAGTGCATTTCTAATATCACGGGATTTGTACATTTTCACAAAGATGACAGGAAATGTCAAATTTTTGGATTAATTGTGATGTAATAAATGAGGATTATAACAGAGTACGCAATATTTAGTTTGTCCACTGTAATAATTTCACTCCCGCAATGATGGACCGGGTATACATTAAGCTAAGGTGTAAGGCGTCAAAATTTACACCGGGACATTGTCGTGTTATTAATGATCGTTCTTTAAGCATCTAGGCGACTGGATTTAAAGTTTTTGTTGAAATTTACCAATTAGAAGTCATATTTGGTTAAAACTGATATTCAAACTGATAGTGAAGCCAACATGTCTACATAAGCCAAACTGCAGTCCAACTCAACCCAGGACCAATTCACCTTGTGAATTCATATACCATAAATAGGTTATACGATATATCGAAATATCGTGATTTTCTCACAACGATATATTGCGATACCTCCTAAGACAATATCGTGCAAGCCTAGTGTCCAAAGATATTGAACTTTAAAAACACAGACCTGGGAGGTGTCTGCTCTGCTGCCTCATGCAGGTGAGTACTCTGTCCCAGACTAGATCTGCGGCGGAACTGTGTTGTGCGAGAATGGCTAATAAAGCATTGGAGGCAGTCGAGATTAAAAACATGGTAGACAGTCAGTTCAGCCTTTCCAAGCTCCATGCACGTGATGTCATCTGGCGGGCGTAGAGTGACGCGGATGCAGGTACAGTTGAGCTGGTACTGCTGTCCGAAATGGGGCTCAGCAAAGTGTGCCAAGATTCTATCGGCTTAGAAATTGGTAATGTGTAGCTGCACGATGGAGCATCTATGTTGGATTGTGAGCGCGCTGGTGAGAGGCTACCAAAGAGCTCCAAAAAGGCAGCACTGATGCTTGTGAACAGCTTATTTTTTGGCAAAATAGATGGTGGCGCTGGATCCAGGTGCTGGTCTCCTGGGCTTGGTGCGGTGGCCCGGATGCCCGCGCCATGTTCACGTGGTGATGATGACACGGCTAATGCTGATCTGATTGGTGACTCCTACGCAGCGCTGCATGCTTCTGCTACACTATGACTGACTGTTGGTGACCGCCTGGGTGACTGGTATGGATGCGCATGTACGACTGTGGGAGCTGTCCCTGTGGAAACCAATGTTGGGTTCAACTGGGTGTCCACAGACGTTATTGGTGTGGATTCCCGTGGCATGGCGGTGAATGTTTCAGGCAAGAAAAACAGATTTGATAAAATGTCATAGAGTTCGGACAGGTTTGACAACGCTGGATGTTCCTGTTCATAACACTTAGGGATTTGAAATCCCTGATATTTGAAATCCCTGGGGATACATGCCAGTGCGTCCTGGACTGCCTGTGGAAGGCCTGCAACTGTGGATTTGTCCCTCATTTTACTGATAGATTTTGGTTTTATTGATCCATAATGGTCGATTTCCCTTGGTTTGATTAAAGGCTCCTCCGGGTGAACGATCTTACCACCATCTATAGCGATGGCTCTGGCCATGAGAGACGTGATTGCTGCATCTCATGCCGTGTCTAAAGAAAAGATCTTTCCTTAAGATGGTCAGATCTGGTGAAAGGCACCAGGCAAGCTTCACACGTCCTTGGTGGAACTATTGAGTGGTTACCTTCCTGGTGTCGGTTAAGAGAGCTCTTTCTGGTGTAGGTTGAATTACATTTAGTACAGGTAAACGTCTTCATTCTTCTTTCTTAAAAAAATTGATAGTCATACTGGACCTAACCTTGGACACATGCCTCTTTATAGTGACTCAGCATCACAAAGTGAGTGATGTTGGGGGTCAAAAGGTCAAGGGTACTGTGACCTTGGTAAAAAAAAACCAGATGTGCATGTGCTTTTTTCGCGGCCAAAAAATTGTTCATTACAGAGTTATCCCCCTTTAAATGTCTTAAAGCTGATACATAAACTGCATTGCCAATCATTTCTTGTCAACGCAACTTCTACAGTTTAGCTCCGATTCTTTTGAAACTTGGTAAGTGTTATCATTACCACGTGAAGGTCTTCATGTGCTATCCATATACCTGTAATCCATCCATCTGTCCAAAATGTATGTATGTCCGTCTGTCGGTCTATCCATCTCTGACACTCATTTCTTGTCAACGCAACTCCTAAAGGTCTCAGTGGATTAACTTAAAATTGTGTCCACATTATCAGTATCATGTGCAGATGTGCATGTGCTTTTTTCATGGCCAGAAATTTATTCACTGCAGTTATCCCCCTTTAAATATCTTAAAGCTGATACATAAACTGCATTGCCAATCATTTCTTGTCAGCGCAACTCCTCCTACAGTTTAGCTCCGATTCTTTTGAAACTTGGTAAGTGTTATCATTACCACGTGAAGGTGTGCATGTGCTATCGCTATACCTGTACGTCCATTTGTCTATCCAAAATATATGTATATCCCTCTGTCGGTCTCTGACAATCATTTCTTGTCAACGAACTCCTAGAGGTCTCAATGGATTCACTTTAAATTATGTCGACAATATCAGTATCATGTGCAGCTGGGCATGTGCTTTTTTCGCAGACAAAAAATTATTCATTAGAGAGTTATCACCCTTTAAATATCTTAAAGCCGATACATAAACTGCATTACACTTAGTGACAAAGGAATTTAGTTTTTAGGAAGAGTTGCATTTTTCATTGATTTATTTTTCTAAAATATTGTCCTTTACAATTAACGTTGCATGTATGCCCACTCTTGATGTATTTTTATCTGAAATGTTTGGATCCGGGGGAATATGCCGTCTTCTGATTTCTCTTGTTAATTTTAGCGATAAGATGTATCATATATGACTGGTTATATAGTATTATATGTGTCCAACATAAATGATCTATAACAAAATTAGATGTACGAGAGAAATTGATGGATGCCCGAGATTTAAAATGAGGTGGTCCCATTTTTATGTTGTCGAGCCAACCGTTGGAAATGTAGTGCTTTTGTGGTTGGAGGTACTGGTGGGTAGGGTAGATATCTTTGCCGAGTCCAGAGTACTCTCTAAATGAATCTTTTGTGATTGGAGGCGTATATCATGTTCTCAAGTTGGCATTTTATGTCAGAATCAGATTTTATTTTAATGGAATTAACGATCTTTATTAAAGATAGCATAATATTTACAGTTTAGTTTAATAATTTCACTTCTGCGATTATGCTTTTTGGATATTCATTAATCATAGTCGCGATATTTGGAGCGGAAATTGTGTTCTTTTTTCGTGATATATTAGTAGTTGTCTGATTAGGATATTTCTTCGTCTTTTCTTCCTATGTGTGATTCAGTTTCTAGGGAGCAGCTAAATATCAGTGAATTTTCTTTAATTTTTGTCGGAAGCTTTTCCTGTGGTTTAAGAGAGCTAAGAGTAGTTCCATTTTCTGCGCCGCATCCTCCTTCAATTCAATTCAAGTAAATTCCATTTGGTTATTTATAGTATGTCTTACAAAGTGCATATGGGTGGCGTATCAAAGGCAGAGCCTATGAGGTGATAGATCCCTTACGTATATCATTTATCCATGACAGTACAAACAATGTTTCTAGAATTCTCTGCAGATCATTGGGTTTATTACCTCTAATATGTTTCAACATCTTCAAACAAGAGACTGAAGCAGAGTTGATCTCCGCTCCTCCCTTTGGCCTAAGATTTCTCTGGTTTTTGCGCTCCTTGGGTGAATTTGCTTGAGTCCACCATTATTTAGGCCTCCAAGGAAATCAATTCCCAGTTTGCCATCCGACAGTTCTGAAATTTGAAATAAGCAACTAAGTTCAGAATGGAGACCATTTCATCAGTGTTTTTTTAGTATTGCCCCTGTTATGGGGTCAGCCCCCTATATCGCATAGATACGTATTTCATATAATTGAATGTCCAAATAGTTTGGCCTAGTTTTTGCGAAAACCTCTCCATAACCGCTGAACGGATCAGCCGATATTTGGGAGATATGATTAGGGACTAAGGGCCATCAAAGGTTGTTCAGTGAAAGTTGATGCATAAAAAAACATGGCGGCTGTGGACCAATCCAAATGTGTGTTTGGTGGCCATATTGGATTTTTTTATTTGATCGATTTTTAATCTGAAATTAGTTTTATATAATTTTTTTTGTATGCTTATTTCAAATTTAAAATTTCAGAACTGTCGGATATGGTTAAAATTTGACTAAAGGACGCAGTTTTTGGTCAAATTACATGTTCTGGGGGGGGGGGGGGGGGAGTGGGTGTTGTCCTATAATTGAGAACACTCCTTGAGCACATTTTTGTGTCAAAATTTTTCTTAAAAAGTCAAAGATTATACCACGGAAATTGAACTAAATGGTACGTTAGACAATTCGCGCCACCTGATGACTGTTTAATGTATACTCCAAAAACACCAAGCGGAAATGAAATTATTAAATTGGGGCGCCTAAATATTGCTTATTTTTTAATAAATATCACTTATTACATCAAAATTAATCCAGAATTTGACATAAAATGGCGTCGAGAAAAGATACACGTATAAATCATGTGATTCGCCTCCAATCGCAAAAGATCTTTATTCTAATTAGAGCGAGTACTAGGATCTAAATATTCTGGACTCGGAATTTGCTATATATCATCATTGCGCGATAGGAACTGAATGTTCCGGTACCCGTTTGATAACCAACTCCTGTTGGCGCATAAGATTACATAGTGCCTCCAATCGCAAAAGAGCCAGATAACCAACTCCCGTTAGCGCATACGATCACACAGCACCTCCAAATGCAAAAGAGCCATTACCACATTCCTAATGTCTCGTGATTTCTATATTTTCAAGGCGACATATTATGCCAACATTAGATTGATTTTAATGTAATAAATGATCTTTATTTAATAATTTCTCTTCCACCATGATATTTTTTAGGCATACATTAAACATAGTTCTGAGTGATGTTAATTCTTTATACCAATTTTTTAAAGGTACGTTTTTCTAAATTTAACAGCATCTTATACTGGAATACACTAGTTTTTTGGGCAGATTTTGGTTAAATTTGGGACAGCGTCCTATATTCGATGGCGGCCTTTAGTCGAGAAATGACGGTAAACAGTTTGGTGGCTGTCTTGGATCTTTTTCCCATCAAAAAGTCCTATACTACAGCAATGAGAAATTTAAAATGACTTAATTATATTTGACAGAAAGCATCCTTAGGGCATAGAGATACAGTTTTGTTCAAACAAAGTCAGTAGGCCAATTTGGCCAGCTTCCATTTTGAATTTTGTCCAATTTTTAGATACATCTAAAAATCTTGTCCGAAACTGCTTGGGAAATCAATTCAAAACTGATACAGCATCATTTAGGGCAACAGCTGAACCAAGTTTGTTCAAGGGAAGTTGATTGGCCAAATAGTTTGGCAGTCATCTTGCATGACCTATTTTTTTGTGAAAATAACCTCCATAACCACTGAACGGATTGGACCAAAATTTTGGAGATATAATTAATGACTAACGGCCATTAAAGTTTGCCCAAGCGAAGTTGATACGTAAAAACATGGCTGCTATGGGTCAATCAAAATGTAGCATGTGTGGCAGCCACATTAGATTTTGTTATTTTTGTCTCGCCTGCGAAGCAGAAAGCGAGACATAGGGATTACTAATTCTGGCAGCTGCGTCATCGTCCGTCACTTGAGCACTTTTGGCTAAGGTTTTTAAATCAACTTATTTTTCAGCAATGGCTCATCCAATTTCAATGAAACTACACAAGTGATCTATACTATACAGGGATGTGATCTGCATAACAATAGATTTCATCTTGGGGAATTTTAACTATTTTTTTCACGGTTTTGGACTGGGACACTTTTCATGTATTTTGCCAGTGCACTTTTGGTTAAGGTTTTTAAATCAACTGATTTGTCAACAATGGCTATCCGATCTCAATGAAACTTCACAGAATTGATCTATGTTATACAGAAATGCGATCGGCATAACAAAAGATTTCATTTTGGGTCAACTTATTTCTCAACAATGGCTCATCTGATCTCAATGAAACTTTTCAGAATTGATCTATACTATAATATCGGCGTAACAACAGATGTCGTTTTGAGGCCTTTTAACTATTTTTTTCACAGTTTAAGACTTGGACTTTTTCCATGTATTTTGCCAGCGCACTTTTGGTTAAGGTTTTTAAATCAACTGATTTGTCAACAATGGCTATCCGATCTCAATGAAACTTCACAGAATTGATCTATGTTATACAGAAATGCGATCGGCATAACAAAAGATTTAATTTTGGGTCCTTTTGACTATTTTTTTTCACTCTTTTCAATATTTTTCATATTTTTCTGGTTAAGTCTTTTTATGGACCATGCTTTTTTAACAATGGCTCACCGGATAAACAAAATTTTACAGCAGCGTTATATAATATGCAAGGGTACTATACACATCATTATCAATTTCAGTTTGGAAAAATTTTCTGCTTTTTCACAGTACGGACTTTGATTTATTTTATGGTTTTTGGGCTACGGTTGTTATGGAGCATATGGTTCAACTATGGTCATTCCGATTTCATTGCCACTGCAGAAGTGTTCTATTCAATAGCGGGATATGATCTGCATCATTACTAATATGATTTTGGACAATTTTTACTACGCTTTTAATGGTTTTGGACTTTGAACTTTTTACATGTTTTTTGGGGATAGTTTTTTATGGACCACTCATTTTCAATAATGGTTCACCAGATATCAACACAATTTTACTTATATATTTATAAGTTATATACTTAATGCAGGGGTACTATCTGCATCATTACTAGTTTCAAGATCACTATCCACAGTTTGGTAAAATTGTCCATGTTTGATTCATTACACTTGATTGTTGGTGCCTTACTGAATATGTGTATTACTTCTTCTTCTTCTTCTTTTTTTCGATCGCTTGTATCACACTTGGAGATCCGTTCTCAAGATGAAATCTGTGGTTTTCTGCAGTTCTTCAACAGCCCCATACAGCTTTTCAAGAAAAGAGGTTGACAAAGGCCAGATCTCTTCTCTCAGCAGCTGATCCGTACTGCAACATTGAAGTATGTGCTCTGTGGTCTGTTCTGCTTTTACAAGGACAAGCGGGCGATGTCGTAAGGCGGAACCGCCTGTACATGTGTTGGTTTAGTCTGTTGTGTCGAGTTCTGAGATGAAAAATGGTCACTTGTTCTGGCCTCGAGAGATGATGGTAGGCATCTTCTGATTGAGGTGTTCTATAGAGTGACTTGATGATAGTCTTCATCTCTGTATGGGTAACCATGTTTTCTGTCTGATTCTCTTCTGCACCCACCTTTGCCATCTTGTCTGCTTCCTCATTTCCTTGGACTCCACAGTGTGAGGGGATCCACTGCAATGCTATCCGAAAGCATTTGATGGTTTGTAGTGCTTCTTCAAGTTGTGGCAGCTTACCTTTGGTGATAGCCTCAAGGACGGAGCGGGCATCAGATAAAAAGACAATCTGTGCAATTGGGTCTGCTGTTCTGCTGATGGTATTAGCTGCATGAACCAGTGCTTCGACTTCAGCTCTGTAGTTTGTGCAGTGTTTGGCCGTCGGTATTGCAGCTGACTCATGTTGTCCATTTGGATACTGTATGTGCAGTCTGGCACCTCCACTCCTAATTGCACCTTTGGCTGATCCATCTGTGTAGATCCTTATCCATGTCTCCTGAGAGTACATTTCTTCCAGCATGGCTAGGGTCAGGGCCTTCTTGCTCACATCACTGTGTTCATCTTTGGTTGTGAGATGAGGTACTGTGGTGCGAATAACTATGCTCTCTAGTTTGTTTTCCAAGGGTGGAGGATCAAGGGTGTGGTTTGGGTCTTCTGTTTGTGCTGGCAACATTTCTGGGTGTTTCCTTTGAAGTGCTTTTGTCTCTTTCACAAAACTTGATCTTTTAAGTCTTCCCGATGACAGCTGTGCTTGCCTGATCTTCATCGGGTGGTTACTGAACGATTTGAACTTTGCAGCTTGTATCAGTGCTTTGCATTCCCTTCCTTTGCTAAGTGGGGGGATGCCTGCTGTCTGCTCCATTTTTTCTATTGGTGTTGATCTCATTCCACCAGTGATGATGCGCAGTGCCTGGTTTTGTACTCTGTCGAGGTTCTGTTGATGAGATTTAGCTGCTGTCATCCATGAGCTGGATCCAAACTCAAGGTGTGGTCGTACGGCACCTAGGTAGATGGTCTTGAGAATCCCTTCATTGGCACCCCACTTTGTTCCTGCCAGCTTCCTCATGATGTTTAGCTTTCTTCTGGCCTTTGCCTCTGCATTTTGTATGTGCTCCTTCCATGTTAATCTTCTGTCATAGCTGACTCCCAGGTATGTCTGCTGGTCCTCGTACTCGAGTGGAGTACCGCCCAGTGTCAGATTGCCAACCTTGGTTTTGGTGGACAGTGAGAATAGCATGGCTGATGATTTTTCTTTGTTGATGGTAATACACAAGCGATTGGCCCAAGCTGTAATTCTGTCCAAGGCGAGCTGCATTCTGTACGTGGCAGTCGTTGTGTACTCCTCAGTGCACCAGAGTACGAGGTCATCTGCATAGAGGGCTGCTTGGATCCCATTGGGCAGCTCTGCTACAATGTCATTAATGAAGAGTATGAACAGAGTTGGTGATAATACTCCGCCTTGTGGCACCCCTTGTCTCAGCAATACATTCTGTCCAGATTGTCCATCCACCAGTACCCTAGCCACCGATTCCTGTGCGCCGGAGCTTCACGAGGAGGCCATCCTTCCACACCTTGTCAAATGCCTTCTGCAGATCGATAAAGGCAGCTAGCATCACCTTCTTGGCTTGAAAAGTGTCCTCTATGACCTGTGCAAGATGTGTTGTTTGATCTTCTGTGCTCCTGTATCTTCTGAAGCCGGCCTGCTCTGAAACTATAATGTTCTCCGACTCCAGGTACCACTGCAACCGCTGGTTGATGATGCGCTCCATGGTCTTGCATATGCAGCTTGTAAGACTGATAGGACGGTAGCTCAGCACTTTCGTCTTGTTCTTCCCTTTTTTCAGAATAGGAGTCATTCTGGCTTCCTTCCAGCACTGAGGAACCTCTCCATTGGTCCAACTGAGATTAAAGATGTCTAGCAACTTGCGGAGAGGTGCATTAACAAGGTGTTGGATCATTTCATTCGTAATGCCATCTGGCCCGGGAGATTTCTCCTTCTTTAATTGGCGGATAGCCTTCTTCAGTTCTGCTAAACTAATGTCAACTTTCATTGCATCGTGAGTGTTGGTGTCTGTTCTTTCCTTTTGCTCTTTTCTAACCTCTTTTACGCATCCGTGGTATAGAAATGTTGCTTTCTTTTGCATATGCCTTCGCAAAGGCATCTGCAGCCATCTTTCCTGTCAGTGTTTGTCCATCTTCTTCAAGATTAATCTTCTCCCCCCCCGACACCCTCATCATTCAGTGCTTTAGTCAGTCTCCATAGCTTTGTGGTGTCTCTCTAAATTAAACCCTGCCGTCTTTTCCTTCCAGCTTCTTCTTTTGGCCTCCAGCTTGGTCTTTAGATAGCTGGCTTTAGTTTGTTGTAGCATGAAGTGGTTTTCATGACAGGGATTACCATCTGCATCTTCTCTGGCCTTGTCTAGTTTATCATGTGCTGCTTGTAGTTCTGTTGTCCAGTAGGGGCGGTAGTTTTTCCTGCACCCTCGAGGAATCGCTTCGTTGGCAGCCCTGAGGATACTTGAATTAAATTCCTTAACCACATTGTTGATGTTTCTCCCTTCTACTGCTATATTTTGGGTAAGCTCACTGGAACGAATGCCGAACAGACTCCAATTTACCTTTTTGTAATTCCACCTTGGATGTTGAGGTGTACTTGTCGAAATACTTCCAGAAAGAGAGACGAGGATTGGGCGGTGGTCGCTTCCTCCTAACTGCGATCCGACCACTCTACTGAGGTTTCTGTGAATGTCTTCTGTACAAAATGCCAAGTCCGGCGTTGTTGTCGAGTGCCACCGGCACGAGTAGAAGGTAGGCTGATCTGTGGGATCGTTGACAAGTAAAAGGTGCTTTTCATCTTGCCATGCTTCAATGTCTTCTCGTTTATCAAGTGTTCTGTATCCCCAGCTCTGGGACTGGCTATTAACCCTCTGGTCCCTACCAAGAATTTACAAAGAAGTGCTAGAAACCCTACAGCCAAAAGCTAGAAACTTGCTAAGAAACCTAGCCTATAAGCGGTAGTGGCGTGATAGCGGCGTAGTGCTACCATGCCAACTATATTAACTATTTTTGGCAAAGTAACAGATCACTATATATAAAACTATATGTCATTAGAAAGGGCAATAAAATACCTTTAAGTACATATAAAATTTGTATGAATAAAATATATTTTAGTTAGTCAACGTGCCTCTCAAAATGGCCACACCTTGTAGGATAAATACATTGGTCTATTTTTGCAAAGTTTATCGAATTTTTTTTAAATTTTACAAATGCCATTGATAAATTTAATCACAATGGTATTATAACTAACAGATACCAAAGTTTCGTGAAGGTTTTCATCCGATAAGATGTGAAAATGACAATCATATTATGTCATGGTACCGTAACATTTCGAGAAATTCCGGTCATGATTTTGGGGGGGGGGGGGGGGGGAGGCCTTATTCAATGTTGAATAATTCCTTTATACATAACCGAACACATACCAGGGTTTCTCCGAACACATACCAGGGTTTCTCAGCGTTGACAACGAATAAATGGCAAATTTTATGCTATGTAGCATTGCTGTTTGCAATCAGCAATTTAAGAAGTGAACGCAAATGTTTTACACTAAGATTCTATAGCATTAGACATTTTTTCGTAGCGGCGTCTCCGATAGGAATCGTTTACCGTGATAGATCGCGAGAGAACGAGATGAATTTGTAGAATCGTACCCGTATCTAATATATGAGTACCACGCTCATTACCCATTATTGGCATCGCCGTATCACGCGCTATAAGATTGACGCGTCTGATTGGTCGGGAATTCATGAATATTAATTTTTCCGGCAAGATGGCGACACGATCAGCTGTTTTGGAAAATAGTTGTATGTTCAAATATGTCAATCTATGCATATTTCTTGTACACCACAAACTAAAAAGTAGACAGATGACTAGATTAACCATATTGACAATCGGGAAGTTGGATGCCGATATATTTGACAGCTTTCGCATCTCAACTCGGCGTAATTAATGCTAGTAATTTGAAGAGTAAGTTTTCTTGGAAATTGTAAACAAAGACATGCATCGATGATTGAGATTATCGGATTGTTTATCTATAACCTTATTGTTATTTCGCGACCAGAGGTAAACGAATGGATTTATATATTATTGGTTCTGCTGCTTTCTTACCACAATCTATAACTTTCTCGGTTAAATTAGTCATTGAGTAACTGAAAACTTGGGAAGTAACACCACATTGCCTAACAATCATTGATGATTGGAACTCACTAATTATTCCTTAGAAAACAAATAATTCACTATTGCCCTTGTTACAAACATTCTATCACCATTTACTGTGTGGCCAGTATCCTCTGATCAAAGATATAGAGAACCGGGGCCCTGAAACAAACTTGCACTATCATGGAAGTGTGCCCAAAATTAAAAACAATTATCACATTTGAACCTGAAATTCCAGAATTTCACGTTTACAGTCATTATAAAGGTAAGATGTTGAATATTTTGAATCCAGTTTGAAGCTGGTGCTGCCTTAGCCAGCTTCCAGTCAAATTAGTTTCAAAATATTCAACAGAATTTAGAAACATTTGTAACAAATTTATTATTCACTCTTGTCGATTGAAAAGGTTAATCCAGTAACTAGTAGTCATACTCCCTTTTTGGACTATATATGCCCACCATTTATTATATTACTCATTTCCGCGCTAAAATCTGAGGGCGGTGTATGACCATAACAGCCGTTGTCGGGTCATAGTGCTTACGAGTATATCCCTATGACCCTGCGCCGTACATGTATATTGTTAACCATCTAACATTTGAGCCAAACCAAAACTGCTGCAGTTGTCTAGGAAAATGCCAGTTTTCCGACCAAAGTAACATTATTTTTTAAACTGTATCGCTGGAATGACTGGCTCTTGGTCTGCATATGGGCATTGTCTATGAGAAAATGGAAATTTTCATGAAAAAATTTGATTGTTAAAGTCTTAATATAACTCTTAGAATTTGCCTATTTCTAACTTGTTGTTCCTATTTTTTTAAGGTGAGCGGACAATGGCGTAAAAACATCAGAGACTTCTGCTAATTGGGCTGATGGATTTCCAAACATGGATTTTATAAAGAGAAAAATTTGTCGATCTGTGTAAAATAAGACTGCTGGGATATTGCAATTGCCTCCATTCATCTGTCTATCCATCCATCTCCAAAAGCTTTTGGTGGAATTCAATCAAAATTGTTAATGTGAATTACTGATATGATTATGAATTCGGAGACACCGTATACACTAGGCTCCATCGCAATGAATCAGCCAAGAATGACGCAAATATGATTCGACGGTAGTGAAATATACAACATAAATCTGCACACGAGCAAGGTAAGATTAACCCTTTTTCCGTTGAATTCCGCATACCTCATTTTAATGATACCATAAAGGAAAACTGGTGAATATTTTAAAATTAGTTTGACTGCAAATTGCCTTAGGCAGCAATGGCTTTCAGTCAAATTAATTTCAAAATATTCAATAGAATAAATTTTATACTGTAAGCATCATACTTTTTCAGGGATTTGTCGGTGAAAATGAGAAAGGGTTAAATAATAGATGAATCCAATCTGTCACCCAAGTATATGACATCATAATGAATTACATCACATATAGGCTGACGTCACAATCAAAATATCTATTGGATGACGTAGCTAAGTCCATCATGCACTTTTGAAAGTCTGTCAGTTGTACGAATTGTATGCCATTTACTAAGCATTCTGTTGAATAATTGAACAGGCCCAAGTCAGATTTGTTTCAAAATATTGAACAGGTTAGCTGTATCTATAGTAATCATGGAATTGGGAATTTAGGATTCAAAGTGTATAAACTGAACCCAACACACGCAAATCATGGATGGAGCTTGCCTAGAGACGGGGCAGAGCTAAAAGTGGATTCCTCTATTAGAAAATCCAAATTTCTGCCATGCCCACTTGTCAATGCCAGTCTTTGCTATGTTTAACTCTTTCACCGACAAATCCTGGAAACAATGTGCCATGGGCAATGATGGTGGTAGCCTAATTTCTCAATCCAAAAGAAATTTACATTTTTGTATAAAGATTTTGAATTAATTACCTACCTGTATCTTATCGCCTTGGGTCCTTTCATGATCCCCATGTTTTGAAAAAATGGAGGTATTATAATTGCCTCCATCTACCCGTCTGTAGGCCATCATGCTATCCCCTCCCAAACAGGTGGGTGAAATTCAACCAAATTTGGTATGTGGGTTACCCATGATTGAGCTTTGTAAGACCATATTTAGATTTGTTTCCGCTCCCTGTGGGTCAGGGGATGGGGTCCAAAGGACAAATATCCGAAAAACTGTCCATCACGCTAGCTAACTCCTCCCAAACTGTTGTGTGGAATTCAAAGGAATTTGATATGGGTTACCATACAATTGTGAATTTTCTGCGGTGGAAGAGTGGGTGTTCAAAAGATCGCTCTCACATACCCTCTCCAAAGGCCAAATGAGCCACTACATGTCTCTAGCAGGATTACTAGATTCTACTTTAGCCCATGAAATTTTCATTGGTGACCAAGGGAAGACTATCTTTGAAATTTTAATACTGGAATGACTGGTTCGGTTATCGAGCCAGTCATTCTAGTGGTACATTTTTACAAATAGTCTTATCTTGCTCTGAATATCTACATTTCTGAAGATCACAGCAATGACATTTTTTGGCCACCTTGACCATTGACATATCAAATTGTTACCATCAGGCTGGTCGGTTACAAATTGTACTATTCATAGTCAATTTCTACTATCCTCTAGCTCATGTTAATTTTTAAATCCTGCTTTAACAGATCATTTCCCCTTATGACATCCAGGTTTTCCACAACAATCCACTCCAGTCTCTGTGTAATGCAACTCTTCCAAAATCAGTGGTTGGAATTCAAACAAATTTGGTATGTGATTATGGAGTGCAAGGCAGCAAGAGGGCATTTACATTTGGCTCCGCCCCCAGGGATTGGATGGGATAACGAGGTCAAAGTGGTGAACATGGGTTCTGCTATAATGCATCATCGACCAAGCAATCTAGTTATCACTTAAATTCCATTGACGGGTAGATTCAATTTTTAAAGCACAACAGTGTTGTCGGGACTTGATGCTTGATAGATAACATTATGAACAACAGTAATCAGAGATTGTAAACCACTGCCAAGACAACCATACCATTTTTCTCACAATGTACATAGCGGTTTTAAAATACATTTTTAGCACATCCAAATTTGTTAAATCATAGTGTATAGCCCTCTACTTTGTCAAGATTTGAGCAAAATCTAACCAGAAGTTTCCGAGATGTCCATAGATTAAAATGTGTATCCAATCTGGATCCTGGGTTTTTGTCCATATCACAGACAACTTCGGGAAATCCTTGTTTAGGTTATGTTGCTTTGTTGCGTTAAAATTTGAAACCAGTAGGATCAATATTTTAGATGCAATACCGGACGCACACAAATGTAATAAATACCCCCTTCCCCTTGCAGGACAAGGGTAAAGATCCTGAAGTCTAAAAAAGTAATCTGTTGAGTATATTTTGATATATTTAATTGGAATCTATTGTTGCCTAAAGCAGCAGCAGCTTCCAATCAAATTGGACTCGATATATTCAACAAATCTACTATACATAGTCCAGTCTGATTACCTAATATGAGATTCTCTCTCCCTCTCACTTCGAGAACTTTATTTGACATTTGCACTGGTAGTTTACACAATACAGTATTTAAATATTATCACCCCTATAACACACAAGCCGGCCAAAAATGGCTACAGCAGTGACTGCAAAATGGCCATTTGCAGATCATGAGAATATTTTTGAAAAAGTACAACTGGAATGTCTGGCGCAATAACCGAGTGGTAAATTTTCAAACAGATTCTCTTTGTCTGGAAATGGATATTTACTGAGATGTAATTTTTTTTAGTAAATTTAAGTGTTACAGGGTTTATAAAAATCATCAAGTTTAAATTTGCTACAGTTTAGCTCTGATTCTCTTGAAAAATGGTACGTGTTATCATTACCACGTAACGGTGTGCATGTGCTATCCGTATACCTGTACGTCCATCTGCCTGTCCAAAATGTCTGTATGTGCTTTTTTCGTGGCCAAAAATTATTCATTACAGAGTTATCACCCTTTTAATATCTTAAAGCCAATACATAAACTGCATTGCCAATCATTTGTCAACGCAACTCCTACAGTTTAGCTGCGATTCTTTTGAAACTTGGTAAGTGTTATCATTACAACATGAAGATGTGCATGTGCTATCCGTATACTTGTACATCCATCCATCTGTCCAAAATGTATGTTCGTCTGTTGGTCCATCCTTGTCAATGCAACTCCTACAGTTTAGTTACAATTCTTTTGAAACATGGTAAATCTAGTCATTGCCATCCGGAGATGTGCATGTGCTTTTTTCACGGCCATAAAATTATTCACTACGGCGTTATCTCCCTTTAAATACCTTTAAGCCGATACATAAACTGCAGTACCAATCATTTCTTGTCAACACAACTACAATTTAGCTGTGATTCTATTGAAACTTAGTAAGGATTCTCATTACCACTTGAAGATGTGCATGTGCTATCCATTTCAAGATGTCAACACAACTACAGTTTAGCTACGATGTATGTTTATGTGAAATGTTTGAATCCGGGGGGATATGCCGTCTTCTGATGGCTCTTGTTAACTTTTTCAAAACATTGGCTTGCCCATTGGTGTGCACCATTTTGATGTTCTAACATATTAAGCAACAAACGTTATCTCTATCTTGTTTGAATGAGTGGGCATCAACACATCAATAGGTGGTCTGTGCATGTTCATCAAAACACTATGAGAAGGAATGTTGGAATTTACCTACATGATGTGTATCCCTTTAACCATCAAATTTGTTCCAGACAATTTTAATTTTCTCAGAAAACTCATTTGCAGTCTAAAAGATTATTTTTGAAAATTTGTCACTGAAATAGATGGCTCTGTTACTGAGTCAGTCATGCCAGTGATAATTTTCAAAAATGGTCTTATCTTGGTCTGCAAATGGACATTTCTCAAGGCCGCTGTAGAAGCCGTTTTTGGCCGGCATGAGTGTTGAAAGTTTAACCAAAGAAACTATACAAGAATTCCATGTTTATTATTATTGGGTTTTTTAAATCTATCATTTACTATGCCTATGGTATAAGTAATGAGGATTGTATAATTTCTGTGTAATAGAATAATTAAGATTAATTAAGCCTTTTAGCTGTCGGTACCAGCTCAATAAACTCATGTTCCTTAGTCAGTCAGTCAGTCAGTCAAAAGCTTATTCTGGGTTATATCAAAAAAACTACTGATCCAATTTGGCTTGTAGGCGTGATACGGGTGAAAGAACCTCGATCAGGATCGGATTATATTTGGGATCTGTGGATATCTTGGAAACTACTAGTCCGAGTTAGCTCAAATTTTAATACATAAAAGGGCTTCACCATACACTAGTATTCCACACCATTGGACCTGATTAAACAAAATCAGGAAAATACAAAAAATAGATTAAATTAGAAAACAATCTGGAAACCGCAGCTACAGAGATTATATTGACCGTATTTTCTTTCAGAAAGAGAACAGTTTACCATTTAATAGTTACCGCTTACTATTCTATGTTAAGACGATCATGGTCAAAAACGTGTTTGACCAATGTCAAATATAAAATCAACATACATATTTCAAAGTTGACTACATATTGTCAAAACATGGTTGACTATGAAACGCTGGTCCACATTTCGGCGGCATGGTCAACTTGAAAGCCATTCATTCATGTTGGTAAATGGAGTGGAAATGTTGACATTTTGTAATACTTTCCTGATGGATACATTTACATAACAATGTGCTTTTTTATTTTCCAGATCTACATACAAAAGATTATGATTTCTTATATAGAGTTACTTGTGAATTCTCGCAGTGAGATAGCATTGGCTCGCACACTAAATATGCCTGACAGAGATCTCGACCACAAAGCTTTCACAGCCCTTAAAAGATATGCCAAGGATAAACAGATGCCAATGTTTCAGGTACACAGAGGAATAGCATGGTCAACGAATAGGTGAATCCGCTTGTAGCTATGCCCCGCTCATCTCTAGCTAATCTCCGCCTATACTGTGAGCGTGTTGGGATCGATTTATATATGTTGAATCCTGAATTCCCAGAATCAGAATTTCATGATAGCTATAGAGCTAACATGTTGGATAGTTTGAAATGAATTTGACTGGACAGGCAAATTAGTTTCAAAATTTTCAACAGTGTTAAATAAATGTTAAAACATACAATTCGTACAACTAACAGATTATTCAAAGTATTTTATACGCTTTTGCACACAAATACCTACACAATGGAGCATAGGACCACCATAATTCATAATCATGTGCCCGCAAGGCCCCCCCCAGATTTCAGCAGTGACCCCCAGATTATAGGATGTGGGGGCCATGTCACCTCCAAAATTTAGATGCCATGAGAAACACTGACTCATCATTAATTGTTAGAAATATTTCAACCAAACTTGGCTGGAAGGGTTGCAGGGTTCAGAGAAAATGTTTTAAAATATTCCTCCTAAATTGTCCGGCATGAATTTGTATATTTAAAGCTAAATTTCTGTATCTCTGGCCAGAACTGCTGAATTTCTTGCAAAAAAATGTTTTGAACTCCATCATGAATGATGTGGATAGCATGTCTTTCTAGTTGAAATACTCCAATGTTCCAGTTGAGCGATACAGGTCCCTTGTGCCTCTTGTTCCAATAAAAATTAGATATTTTGTGTTTATAAAACTCATGATATATGACATGTGAATTCCAGACTGCTATTTCTCACATTACCCGTTTACGACTTGGTGGCAAGACCTATGCTCCAACTTCAGACTGTCCAATAGCTGAGCATGTGAAGGGGATAAGCGAGTTCACAGACCTTATGTCCAAACTGCAAACCATAATCGAGGAAGACCCATCTACAAGGTTTGTTGAAATGTTGAAGAAACTTACTATTTTGGGGGTCAAATGGTCATTGTTCAGTCTGTCACTTTAAGAAATAGTTATCCGCTGGATTATTCAATTTCTAAGAAAAAGGCTTTTATATTGTAAGTTGTCTACATAATTATAATTAGAGGCATATTGTATTTTCTTTGTATTTTTTTGGCACAGTGGTAGTGTTGTCTCTTCTTGGGTCAGGTAGTTTGGTGGTGTACAGTGCAGAACATCATATCACCTTACTACTTATCATCCACAATAATTAACATTTTGCCAAAATGGGTTCAATAATGGTTGCCGGTGGCAACTTATATTAGTTAACCTGTTAACACGTGAACCGACCAAAAACGGTTTCATAAGCAGCCTTGCAAAATTTCCATTTGCAGACCAAGAGAAGATTATTTTTGAAAGTTTACCACTGGAATGGCTGGCTCGATAATCATCAAATGGGCATTTTTGTCTTGAACAAATTTGAGGGTTAAAGGGTTAAAGCTGAAACACCAGCATGTTTTGTCTTAATGGACAGTGGACCTTTCCACTTTATCCATCATTAATATGATGTCATAATCAAATATTTGACATGCAGGATGATGTCATAATCAATTGCGACATGAATGATGTGGATAAGTTCGCCACGAACGCTTAATTGATGATGGATTAAGTGTTTTTGTAGTAATTGTATGTCTTTATTATTTAATAAACATTTTATTGAATATTTTAAAACTAATTTGACTGGGCAGCTGTTGCTGCCAAATTATTTAACAGCTTACCCGTATAGTTTTCTGAAAATCGATAGTCAGGGAGTTCAGGGATCGATTGATCCCAATAAAACTGGATTCCTCCATTGTATTTGCTTTATTACTTCAAGGCAATACCATTTTGTTTAGATCATGCCCCATGATTAAAGAACATTACCTGCAGTTAGTGAAGCCTATACATATTCATATATGAAGTGGCTAAGTGCATTGAACCTGGCATTCTTGTCACTAGGTATATTTGATTCTGTTGCAGTTCTGCATGTAGGCGAGTGATAAATGTACTACGCGGAACCTTAGTGCGGAGTAATTCAGCTTTGAGATTGAGCAGTATAGATAATGTAGCACAGATGTTGCAAGACAAAGTGGCTTGTGCACTACAAAGATTGGAACTGGCTGCCTTGTTCAGTCCACAGAAGGTCAGTGCAGCCAATAGCAATCTATGTGGCCCAGTTCTTTGATATCCTCTTATTAGGAGTTACCTTGCTATTCCTTGCTCACCTGTTTTCAAACATCTTGTAATAAATATTTCCGGAAAATGTTGCTGCCGACCCCAGGATTATTCGTAATACGGAAAATTAGTTACCTCTCAGGGATCTTGTGGTAAACTTGTTGATAGATTTATTCTATAGAGCATGTGTAGTGGTACTAACCTTAGCAAAATTCAAAACTGATGAGCTTAGAGGCAAGCTTTATTAACTTTTGACAATCCTTCATATTTAGACACTGCATCACAAGAGCATGATGAAGCACACATTTCAGTGTGAAATCGAAGGATCCAATCGGTCACTCAAGTATGATGTCATAATCAATTATGTCACTTGTTAGCTGACATTGCAATCATAATGACGTATAGGTCCATCATGAAAATCAAAAAGTCTGGTATGATTTGTATGTATTTGATGAATTTACAATTTAATAAACATTCTGTTCAATATTTTGAAACTGACTGGGAGCTGTTGCTGTTATGGCAGCAGCAAGCCCAGTCAAATTAGTTTTAAAAGATTCAACACCTTACCTGTATAATTACCTTGAAATTCCGATTCTGGTAATTCAGAATTCAAAGTGTATAAATTGATTCCAGCATTTGTGAAAAGTCATTCTCTGGCTGGCAGAGGGTTAATCCTCCTTGACGTCGAAACTCCGACTAGACCCTCTGCCACACAACTATAGTATGCTATATAGGGGCAGAGTATACTACAATGTTTCATATGCCATGATAAACATGGTAGTTAAATCAGCAAGCGAAAGTCATGTCAACAAAGATGTCAATGTTAGAAGGAATTTGTAATTTGTCAATCACTGCGGCACGCGCAAGCTAACGCACGTTTTCATTGGTTAGTCTAAAGATACTATCTGCTGCTGCGTACTGGGATTTTGGTTAGAAAACAACCAGTACGATTAGTACAAACCAATGGTGTCATGAGAATGGTAAAAAATGGCAGAGCTTTGCTAGATATGGGTGGGCCATAGTTCAAAATCCCTCCCTCCATTGTTTCTAACTGAATACAGTTTGTTTTAAATTGTACCACCTTATGCTATCAAGATGATTATAGCCACACCCCTTTCCACAACTCCAGATGACTCACTCAATCAGGAACATAGCAAGTATAGCAACAGATTTCAGGGAGATACTTATCAAAATGGACTCCATTTTTCTTTCAATCAACTCTTCCGAAATCCTGTCCTCTGCTACAAGACAAGAAGTAAAACCGTATATTTATTATGTATTAATGTTTGTATGCATGCTCTAATTAACAAACACCACTCTCACTGACATAACAGTAAAAAACGGTCAAGTATGGTCGGATTTGTACTGTCCAAAACTAACTTTAGACTAACATTTTTAGTTTTTGGTCAGTTTTGAGCATTTTAGGTGTTCAAAACCTATAATGGATGATTGGTTTGTCCAAAAATTGCAAACTCTGTTAAGCGTTTTCTTGGAGTACAATTATGAAGCCGGGCATGCAGTTAACTAATTTGAATAGCACATTAACCGTTTCAATCATCATATTTGTTTTTGAGAAATCTAATTCCTCATAGAAAATATTCATTTGCAGAAACAAGAGATGACTATTAAAAAAAAAATTGACCACGAATGACTCGCTCTGGTATCGAGACAGTCATTTCAATCATAAATTTTTGATTGACCCCATGTATCTAAATAAGAATTTATGTTTAAGGGGCAACACAAACAGAACAGGGTCAAATCATGCCAAATCAAGCTTTGGATAAAATAAAATATAGTTGCTGCATATCTTTGAATTCCTAAGTAGCAAATTTTGCCCCAGAAAGTCATTATCTTCCATTTCTATGATAATTACGATGTGATGTCATCACATAAATGATTGTTGTGGTATGATGTCATCATGTAAATTATGCTTATGTTGTTGATGATTGATTCACCTGCAGTAGCTCATTTAGACACCTCCATATTAAATTTAATGAGATGCTATAGAATATCGCGTTTGTTAAGCTAGAAATTATATCTTACCTGATATCCCACTTAATAACTTTATTAGATGCTAGTTTAATCTAATAGGAAACCACACCAGGAATCTGAACCCAGGTGGTTGACGATTCATGCGATGATGTCATAGCGTGAACTTTATGGCGGCTTAAAATCAATCAGGTTTACCAAAATTTAAATATTCCTAGAGGTTGTCAAAATTTATCTAATTGTTTTAACTCTTAAAATATTTTTAAAACTTATTTTTTTGCGATTTGTGCTAAATTCTAATCCTCATTTGTGACCACCTTTAAATACTGATATTGACACACCAGAAGTATTTTATGCATATATTGGCATGTAATGGATGAATCCAGTTTATCGATCAATTATATGACGTTGTAATCAATGTACGTCACATGTGGGCTGACATCATAATCAATTACGTCATGAATGGCACGATTTATTCCATCATAAATGCTTAATAGTCTGTCAAGTTGTATGAATTGTATGTCCACTATTTAATAAGCATTCTGTTGAATATTTTGAAAATGGTTGCTGTTGCTGCCTATGCTGTTGCTGCCTATGACAACAAAAGCACCCAGTCAAATTAGTTTCAAAATTTCAATAGCTTACCTATATACATGGAAATTCCGATTAACTCTTTAACCCTTGAATTTGTTCAAGAAATGTCCATTTGCAGACCAAGAGAAGACAGTCATCCCAGTGGTAAAATTTCAAAAATAGGCTTCCGTTGGTCTGCAAATTGACATTTCTCAGAACCACTGTAGAAGCCGTTTTTGGCTGATATGAGTGTTAAAAGGGTTAAGAGAGTGGAGGGATCAATTGATCCCAACATGGGCAACTCGTGGGTGGAGCTTAATAGATATGGGCAGGGCATAGCTAAAACTGGATTCATCCATTCTGTATATAAAATGTATAAATTTCGGCTATTGTCTCTAGCAAATGGTCTGAATGAGTATTTTCAATGAATATTTTCATATGGAGAATGTCTCGCTATTCTAATCCTTTAATGGCCAAGCCGGGATACACATTGGTCTTAGGCAATGTCCATTTGCCGGTCAAGAGAGGGCCATTTTTAGCTGCGGTTAGCAACTTAATAAATTACAATGTCTCTTAGGCCGTCCATTAGTCAGTCACAAAAGTATATTCTGGGCTGTAGTATTTGTTTAACAGGCAAAGATTGATAAAATCTGTAAATGTAAATTTTATTTATTTTTGGTTGCAAAATATCTTATCAAAATGTGTTTTCGGTGAACCAGGACAGAACTGAGACCTTGACCTTTTGAGATTTTTACATTGTTAAAATCAACAGTATAAAAAGGCAATATCATTGCTACATAAGATTTTTTGTAATTGTGTATTATATGTTGAAGTTCAGTTTGTATATTTGATGTGTTATCTAATCTAAAATCTGCTCGGACATTCAGCTATGCTATGCTATTTCTTTTACAAAGCAATCAGAATATCTGATTTTGACATTCTAAGCTTCAATTATACCATTCAAGCTTATTATACCCAGATTTCAATTCATCAAGGACCAACCTAATTTCCCTACAGCATAGCAGTAGCATCATAATACCCCACACTGAGTTGATGAATGTCTCATCCTGTAGCTAGATATCAGGCTTCACTGAGTTAATAATCCAACAATCATGCAGCTCCTGGAGCTAACATATGCTGAGCCACACAAAGTGGATGTCACATTCTCCGGCAATTGCAGTTTAATCAGTTAGTCACACTGAGTTTATAGTCACCTCTTTTTCCGGCCTCTTGGAGTCTCATTTCATGAGTTCATTTCCTCAATCAATAACATGATGTCATAATCAGCTAAGTGATGTGTAGGATGACGTCATAATCATTACGTCATGAATGACTCAATTTAGTCTATCTTTAACGCTTAATAGTCCGGCACGTACGAATTGTATGTCTTTACCATTTAATAAACAGAATGGCAGCAACAGCACCCAGTCAAATTTATTTCAAAATATTAAACAGCTTACCTAGTATATAGTTTTCTGGAAATTGATAGTCAGTGAGTTCAGGGATCGAATGATACCAACACATGCAATGTGTGGGGTGAGCTTCGATAGTGATGGGTGAGTTCAGGGATCGAACGATACCAACACAAGCAATGTGTGGGGTGAGCTTAGATAGTGATGGGCGAGTTCAGGGATCGAACGCTGCCAACACAAGCAATGTGTGGGTGGAGCGTAGATAGTGATGGGCGAGTTCAGGGATCGAACGATACCAACACAAACAATGTGTGGGTGGAGTGTAGATAGTGGTGGGTGGGGAATAGATAAAACTGGAAAGGTCCATTACTTAAGTGAGAAATTTTGGCCTTAGTCAAGGTACGAGTTTTCTGACTTATTATTCTCAATATCGCCTTAGGCTATAGACTATCCTGAGATTGGCTTGCTTGAGCCAGTCATACATGATGAGGCTCGTGCTTACCACAAGTATGAACCTGAATTTTGCCGCTTATTCGCAAATATATAAATAGTGTATTGTATAATTTATATATAGTAGTTTTCATTTTCTTAATTTTATATACTATTATATATACCTTTGTCTTGCATTTGTTTGTTCAGTATAAATACAGGATAACTTAAACAATATAAAGGCTCTGTGAATTCTATATCTGATCATATCTATTTGTATAGCCTGCAGGATGTGGTGGGTCGATGTTGGGTCGACAGACCACAACAGTGCTTCGCTTCCTAGTGGACCAGTCAGCTAGTGACTTCACAACAGCATCTCATGTCGGCATACTTGGAGATATGTTCTCAAGTCAGAAGACTCCAATCAGATTCCCATCAATATTCTCACAGTTCAAGTAATTGTCTAAAACAATTGATTAGAACCACAAATACTGCTTTATTCTCCCCAGAATCATAATTATCAAGATATTTAGGTGTTTTTATAGTACATGTATGTTATAAATACTACTTGATACAGTCATTTTTTCTTATCTTTATTAGTCCCCTACCGGTAAAATGGGGGTTGGGGGGAGGACTAGGTTTGCGCTCCATCTGTCCGTCTATTTGTCTATCTGTCTGTGTCAATCTGTCTCAGTTGGTTGAACATTTTTTCGCAGTCCTTCAAGGTATTCAACTGAGAATTGGTACATTGCTTTGTTATGAGAAGTTACAGACCAAGTTCGTGTTTCAGGTGTAATGCATCAATTTTTTATGGAGTTATGCTCCCTTTCGACTTAATAAATGCAAAAAATATCAGCTTTCCACACTTTTTTCACACACCTTCAAGATATGTAGGCGAAAATCGGTACATCGCTTTAGTATAAGGAGTTACAGAGCAAGTTCGAGTTTCAGGCATTTTCGTCAATTTTTCATGGAGTTATGCCCCCCTTTCGACTTATGAAATATGAAAAATATTAGTTTTCCGCACTTTTTTCGCAGTCTCACGATATTATACTGAGATGTTCTAATTTACCAGAAAGCAGAATCTGCTAGCTGCTTAACTGCCTGTGTGATTTCAACCATATTTGGCTAGATTTTATGACAAATTTACTGGAAATTGTCAAAGCGAGGCTTAGCTTCTTGACAGAATTCAACTGAATTTGGCTAGAAGGATCCTATCTTGGTAGGCTCTAGAACATCTATTCAGAATTTTGCTATGTCGATTTGTTTGGCGAAAATCTTAGATTTTATGAAAAATTGTCAGTGCGTCTGCTTAACTGCTTGGTGGATCTTACCATGGCAGTTTCTGGCACTTATATTCAAAATTCTGATTGGTCGATTTTTTGTTGGCCATCTGAGATTTGCTAAAAATTCTCCGGAATCGTTTAAAATGCTACTCCTTAATCAATAGACTGATTTCAATATAACTTTAATGGAATGATCCTATTGTGGTACCTGTCAACATGTCAAACGTGAATTTTGCTTGGTTAATTTGTTGGCCTTTCACAGATTTTCCAAAACTTATTCATTATATCTAGATGTAAAGGAAAATGGTTCAAATGCTAATGGCTCCAGTGAGCGTCACAGGCCCTTGGGCCTCTTGTTTAAGATAAAATATGTTGGTCATAGCCTTTCAAATAAAGTAAATGTGGTGGTACCCAGGAATTTTCTTTTGAAGCTTTCAGACTTTCGATGTAAGAAATATTAGGTTTGATATTTGGAAAGTAATTTGGCACAATTTTGTTACAGTTTAAAGCAGTGTCAAATTAGTTTCGAAATAGTAAACCTCTTACAATCACAATTTCAAGACAGCTATACACTCGGAACCTATGGAAAATTGCAAAACTACGGTAATTTAACTAGAAGTTTTATTAGCTGCCTCGATCGATAACTGAGCCCATCATTCCAGTTGTACATTTTTTAAAATACCCTGTTGGCCAGCAAATGGAGATTTATTAAGCAAAATTCATATTTTCTTGAGAAATGTTGAAAACTAAAATACATATTTGGATATTCCGCTAATATGAGTCCTGTTATTGTTCTTATTAGGTCTCCTGATGATGAATTTGATGACATAGATAGCCCTGACTGCAAGCTAAATCAAACCCTTGCTGGGCGGCTCTCAGGCACATTTCCAGGACTTACGCCAAAGGTCAGTTGGGCATAGAGTATGTTTGTTCCAGCGCGATCTCTTAGATAGCTGAATGGAGGAATCCAGTTTTAGCTATTCCCTGCTCATCTTTAACTAAGCTCCACTCACACATTACCCGTGTTGGGATCGATCGATTCTTGAATTCCCTGACTATCAATTTCCAGAAAACTATGCTGGTAACCTGTTATATATTTTGAAACTAATGTGACTGGGTGCTGTTGCTGCCTATGGCAGCAACATCGCCCAGTCAAATTAGTTACAAAATATTCAACAGCATATTTATTAAATAATAAAGACAAACGATTTGTACAACAACACATAGTCCATCATCAATTAAGCATTTGTGACAAGCTTAGATATATCATTATGATGTAATTGATTATGGCGCCATCCTACACTTCATGTAGTAGATTATGACATCATATAATTGACTGAGAAACTGAAATCCTCTATTCACTAGCTTGTTTGCTTGCCTGTCAGCCTGCGCTGTGGATTGTGGCAGCGTCTCTATAGAACTGAATTGTACTTAATAGACAAAAGCATGGTCTGAGACTAACCGAGATGAGGCATTAGCCAGCAGAACTAGATAGATAGATAGATTGTACATTTATATTGCGCTGAACTCCATGCGATTGCATGCTTTAAGCACTACTGTCTAAGTACAACTAGTGACCAGTGAATCCCTGTAGCACTAGTATTTCACATCATGAGAACATACTTACCTCCCTAACACTAGATATACTAGTATATCGGCTCTAAGTTCAATAATATTCAGAATTATAAACGGTTAGGTGCCCCTACTGGGCAGGTGGAATGTACACAGTCATGCACATATCAGACCCCACCTCTGCGCATGCGCATACTGGTTATTCTGTTTTCTAATATATTGGCTGTTCAAGCAACATTGTGAAAACCTTTCTAAGATCTTTTTGAGATTTTCAATCAATTTTATCATCTATCTTCATCTATGGCTGAGTCAAAATCACCAGAGGAGTCATCTTCATCTTCCGTTAAGGTGATATTGTTCCATATATTAATTAAGACTTGTAACTTTTATGTGTTACCGGTTTTCGTTCGCGGCCAATTTGGTGTTAACGCGATTTCAGGCGCTTGGAATCCTTGTTAAATTCTTCCAGCGCATCGGGCTATTAATCCCTTGTGCTTTGTGGCCACAGGTTCAACTTATGGATGATAGGGGTTCCTGTGCTTCTCTCGGAGGTTGTTCACGTCTCTTTTTCTGACTTATCATTAGGATATGTCTACGGGTCGGAGATATAGGGCGAATAAATATCTCCCTCCTGTTGTTCCATCCCCTTCATCAGACTCTACAGAAAGAAGAGATTCGGCGGATGGATGGACGTGTTCTTCTGCACAAGAGGATGCTTTGCCTGTGCTCAGGATAATGGAGTTTATTAGTTATTGCACCTAATTATTTCAAAATATTTAAAATTTCTGCTGCCATCTTTATTGCTCTGTATTCTCTCTTGTATGTGCATGGGCTCTGGGATATATGATTTAATATTATATTATTCTTGAGTAATGAATGTATTTAGTCACTAGGTATTTCTTGCATTCATTTTCTGATGTCCCCTCTCCTTGAAGGAGCTGTTGCATTGAGGTTTTTGATGTCATAATCAACCAGAGATTTTTTTTCTCTTTCCCTTGATGTCATAATCTTAGTTTAGAGAATCTCTTTGATGTTATCATCCTTTATTATGAATGTTGAGCGATATCTAGATAGTCATAATCTTTCTCTATCGTCCTAACATTCTTAATACGGTTTCCCTGGTTGTTTTTGTTATTGTTTAACAAGAGAAGACATCGGTCCCTTCAGGGTTGTCAGTAATAAAAGTGGGTGTCTTCTCTCTCGAGTTTGTTTTTGTATTTACTAAAAAGAAATAACAACGCTAATACTCATTGTCTTAGTATGCCTACCTTTCAGAAGTCATCATATCCAACTTGTTTCAAGTACCTGAAGGCTAGATTCTTCCCCCACCCTTGCCCATCTTGTACAGTTTGTAGGCTGCCCAACAAATGTGCCATTTGTAAAGAGTAGGGGGGAATCTAACCTCTCAATTCTTTGCTTTGCAGGCAAAACTGGTGGTCCTGCGCATCGACCTCAGTGCCGGTAGCCCCCATACTTATATCATGCCCTACTAGTTCGGACAAAGTTTTCTGTGATCCAGGGGTGGCCGTTTTGGACCCAGACTTGATGTTCGCATCGTCTGGTGATCCAGCGGCGCGAGCAGCATCAGGCGGGACCCGACCAGCGGGCCTGACCTTGATCACTCGCGGAGTACCCTCAACATCTGCCTTTGGGCATTCTCCTGGTCAGTCTGGGTTAGTGTTTCTTGCTAACCCAGAGTCTAACTTTCCTGACCAGGAAGATGATGAAGACTACCTGCTCGGCCCACAGGATGATCATGAAGACATGGATGCGAGCGTCTACACTCCTCTCATGGGGAGCGTGGCCGCTCGCACCTATGGTTCTGTTCCCTCAGGAGCAGGTTTCATGATTCAACCTGTGGGCCGATTTGGAGCGCACAGCCACCCGTATAAGATACCACGCTTAGACGTGGAATCGCATACGGACGATCCGTGCCAAGCTAGTGTGCAACATGCCCCACACACAAGCGCGGCCTCGGTGCACGGCCTGCCCATGGAGAATGTCATGCCAGCCCTTGCGAATCCGTATGCATTCCCTGGACAGCCGGGTACGTCTATAGCCTCCTCCACGGCCCTACCTGCGACTGCCATTGAAGATGACGAGGGCCCGCTGCTCGTCGGCAATTCGCAGGTAGCTACGGATGAAGACTGGTCTGATGCGTGCGCGTGGCTCCTCACAGTCAGACCAGAGCTCTCCGTTGATGAAACGGCCACCAGTAACCCACAGGCATGGTTACATGCAAAGATGTTGGCCACCATGACTCAGTCTCTGCCGTATGCTGAACATACCTTAGATATGTTCACTGCGGCCGAGGAGTCGATCAGACCGAAAGGTCGCCTCATGAAGGCCCCCCCCCACTGTGAAGTTGCTAAGCGATGTCGAGTTACTGCTAGTCAGTACACTCGATATGGTCTAGCACCCAGACTGGGAGAAGATACGTGGCCGGGCTCGCGAGCTGACACAGGAACGCTGTGCTCGGGCGCTATGCGCTCAGCTAATGCCGCCTTGTGTGACACCGAGGAGAGCTCGCGAGCAGCGATTAGTGCGCTGTCTCAGCTGCTATCAGGGGGAGTAGCAGCCTCGGTGCACCAACAGCCTAGTCCGGTGACAGTGCAATGAGCCACCTGGAGTTGGACTGTCTGACTAGGTCAGTCACCAAGTCGCTGAGGATGAGGCGCACTTTTGCTTTAGACAATTTGTGCCCATCCCAAGAGCTCAAGTCATGCTTGTTGCAAGTGCCGATGGCGGGCCCTGGTCTTTTTGGAGCTGATGGTTGGCGGCACCTCCAAGAGACAGTTAACTTGGTGAAACAGCAGTACGCTCGTGGCGGCGCTGGCATTATCAGAGGCCAGCAGGCCGGCCGGCTACAGAGACCACATCGGCCGCACCAGCAGCAGCGTGCTGCTGTATGTCAGCCAGCGCCTCGACCGCAGCCAGCCAGGCAACAGCCCGCACACCGAGGTGCATGTGGCGCTGGGTGAGGCATGCGAGGAGTGGCGCGTGGTAACCGGGCCGGATGGGCTAAAAGAATTTTCAGTTACCACAGGTACCACTCTGGTGTTGTCACATGTACCAGAGACATTAGTCCAGGAGCTAAAGCTAGGTCAGAATCGTGACGTAGCACACCCAGTTTTCGGAAGGTCTGACACTTGCTGTGGCTTGGGGGACATGTCCCACACATTTTAAGCCCTGTTGTACAAACAAATTGTGGTAGCACTAATTAGTTATCCTGATTTCTTTGCATAGGGGGTCTAGGCTTTGGCTGTATCCACAGTGCACAACGATGTAAGCATGATCGTGTCATAACTCAAAGTAATATCGTATTAGATTCACCATATATGATATTTAGACGGATATCGACCTAACATATATCCAACATACATTTTGTATGCATATACCAAAGGCGAGGGTGAAATGTGACGGTTATATTTTATGTATGTATACTAACTCCATCATAGAATCTGTATATCCAGCTGTACCACTGTTGACAAAGCACCCAGGTAATGGTGGTTGGAATGAGACAGATGGATGTGGTGGTAATCGGTGCGGAAAAACAAATTAAAATGAATACTACAAAACACATAAGCCTTGCTATGACAATGAGGCATCTTACAGGTTCCAAACAAGTTGTCACCATTCTGAATCGTATGGGTCATAGCGTTTCCTATGATGATATTGAGGTAGTTGACACTAGTATGGCGCTTGAAGTATTAGCTCAATCAACACGGTATGGAGTTGTAATACCTAGCTCAATCAACACGGTATGGAGTTGTAATACCAACAAACATTGTTCCAAACTCGTTCGTTCAAGTAGCAGCTGATAACAATGATATACTTGAAGAAACCTTAGACGGTAAACAGACAACTCACTCAACGACAATGGTGATGTTCCAACGAATGCAATTTGGCCCAAGACCAGAGCGTGTCATACATACTGAACACTCAGTCAGGAGAAGGGCTTTGACAGCACCAGGTACTGAAAACAGAATTCTTGATTGTGGGGTGTTTGGTAGAAGACCAGTTGTGACCGCGTTCATAGACACTGTCAAGAAGGATTGGTACCAATGTGATAGTCATGGATCTTGCATGGGCCATCGTTCGAATGTGTCCAATAAAATTGTTTGCGGTAGATCTTGTACCCCTGATGACCACAGAAACACAAACAGTCCCTAGTTGGAGTGGATTTAATGCACTTGTATCATGTGCTAACGCACCTTTTACACAAATCGGTTACTGTCCAATGATTTCCGGATCACCAACTGAATTCAATACGGTGTATACGGTCATGAAACAAGTTCAAAGAATGATGACAACACTAGGACAGAATGACTCGGTCATTACATTCGACTTGGCCATATATGTCAAGGCAAAGGAGATACAGTGGCGATATAAAGAAGAGTTTAGTGACACTGTGATCAGACTGGGGGGATTCCACATTGCGCTAAACTACTTAGCTGTTATTGGAAAGATGTTTGATGACTCTAGCTTAGAAGATCTCCTCATAGAGGCCAACACATATGGTAGCAGCACGGCTGCTGCTCTACTTAAAGGGAAGTTATATAATCGAGGAGTGAGGGCTCACAAATTGGTTATGGAAGCGGTGCTGCGATTACAATGGCAGTCTTTTTCCAAATGGGTTCAACAAAATGGACAACATGAAGACCACATTACTCCAACAGAATTGGAGAGTCTGGATGAGAAAATTAAGATGTGCCGAAGCAGCATTGACGACTTAGACGCACTGCAAGAAAATTTCAAAGAGGTGTGTATGTACGTGAATAAATTGCAACAGCTGTTCAAATCCTTTAAAGTTGTGTCAAGCTCGAAATCACACCTGTTCGCATTTTGGAACTCATATATTCATATGGTAGAGCTGCTGCTTGGATTCATAAGAGCTGAGAGAACTGGAGATTGGCAGGCACACCTATCTGCTACTGCTGCTATGGCGCCATATTTCTACAGCATGGACAGAACCAATTATGCAAGATGGCTGCCAATATATCTTGCGGACATGAAGATGCTTCCAAGTACACATCCCCATGTACATGAACAATTCTTGAATGGAAATCATTCCGTAAGTCGCTCAGACCATCCATTCAATCAAGTGTGGACAGATATGGCCTTAGAGCAATCGATTAATTTGGATTCCAAAAAGCGAGGTGGTATTATTGGAATAACACAAAAGCCAGGAGCTCTGGAGAGGTGGTTTTTAACTAGCAACGAGAGGGCAGCCATAACAACGGTCACAAAGCAGATGTGTGGGTTACAAGATAGTCACATGTTTGGAGTACATAAGGAAATGGGGACTAATCGAATGAACAGGGATGAAACCGATGTGCAGAAGATACTTTCGATGTTCTCATCAGATATAATGACCAATCCCTTTAATATTGCGGAAAACGACGACAGCGAGTGTCTTCCGCTTGTAAACATTGCAACTGGCGTGGTATTGCCTAGTGAAATCGCCAAGAGACTTGTTTCCGCCTGGGACATTGGTAAGGAGATTATGGAAAATTTTGTTCAGGAGCGGCTGGACACTAACACGAGAAGCTTTTGGGACACGTTGCCACACTTAAAACTTAAAACATTTGCCAGCCTAGCACAGAAGAAAAAAACTCAAAACAAATGGAGAAAAAATTCACAATGTGAGATCTGACCACGAACTATTTGGTCGATTAATTATTGCCGCACGGTCCAGAGATGTTGATTTAAAACTAGTGATGACGTATGAACTGTCTGCTGTTCCACTATCATTGTCACATACGGATAGGACTCTAAGAAAGAATGTGAAGTGTTTTGTTAAGTGAACTAGAAAAGGAAGTAAATGTTGATGGACGGCTTCCACCTGTTGACAAGACAGGTGCAACAGCTTATGTAGTAGATGGCATGGCAATTGTGCAAATGGTTAAAACTGGAGGTACGTCTACATTTGGAGAATTGGCTGATAAATACTGGCACATCTTTACAGTTCCACTGAATCAAGAAGACTGCAACAGAGTAGATATAGTTTTTGACAGATATGATAGACTGGAATCTCTCAAAGCGGAAGAGCGGCTAAAACGTGGGTCATCAACAGCATTGGAAGTAAAGATTGCTGGATAAAATACTCCCGTTCCAAAGCAATGGGCCAAGTACATCAGCAATCCAAGCAACAAAAGTAACCTGGTTGCATTTCTCAGCAAGCGGTGGCGTGATACTGGTCCAAATATGCTATCTGCCGACAATTGCGTCATTCTTGCGGGTGGCTTTAACGATGGAATGGATGTTGTTGTCATTTCAGCGAACAATTCGTCGTATTTGGAAGAACTTCGATCAGATCACGAGGAAGCAGATACGCGTATGATGTTGCACGCGCTACACGCTTCAAAAGACCACACGCGTGTTGTTATACAGTCTCCTGATACAGACGTGGCAGTACTTAGTATATATACGTATCGTTCGCTTCACTGTTCTGAACTATGGTTCCGTACGGGCGCAAAGGACAAATTGCGATACATACCAATACATACAGTTGCTCAAGTACTGGGCCCAGCTATCTGTCTGTCTTTGCATGGGTTTCATTCTCTTACAGGTTGTGATAGCATTAGTGCATTATTTGGAGTCGCTAAGAGAAAATCATTCAATCTCTTAAAGTCATCTGAATGTCATCAGCTTAGCTTAGCCCAACTCGGCGAACATGTTGACTTATCACCGAATACTGCAATTCTATGTGAGAAATTTGTCTGTGAGTTGTATACCACCAGGGATGTGGGAAAGACAGCTGATGAAACCCGTTATTGGCTCTTTTGTCAAAAGAGACAAAGAAATGAAAATCTTCCACCTACATCGAATAGTCTAAAGCATCACACCGAAAGGGCCAATTTTCAAGCTCTTGTTTGGAGACGTTCATTGCAAGCTGTTCAGAATCTTCCATCTCCAAATGGACATTTGTTGGAGTATAGTGGATGGTCTACTCAAGCCTGTTCTAATGTCAAAGGATCCTGCTCCATTTGGATTAATTGAACTCATCATGTAGATGTCAAAAGTCTGCCTGCAAAAGAACAGATCTCTGTCAATGCAAGGCTAACAATCTACTCTGCACTGAAGCATGCCTTTGTATGGGAGGTGAAATGTGTGACAATGTTCAGCATACAATTGTCGAAGATGACTCTGACATGGATGAGTAACATTCTCTCATTTGCTCACGTGATAAATATGTCCTGCCAGCTTGTGTAGACAGGCACTGCATGTCAGTTAAAAGTTTAATTATGAAAAATGTAGAAAACATGGGCATTGTTGTAGCTAAGGTATTGCTAGTCACAAGAAGACCTAAGTGCCCCAATATGTACAAAGCAACATACGGGTGTCTTAAACGAGGTTGATTATGTATAAATCTGCGATATACGATCACTCCTTTCCATTTTGGTTAAGATTGTATTGATATAACATGCGCTTAAGTTTGTGAAAAATTTACCATTGTGAAAATTGTTTGAGAGCTACATTCAACACCTATTGTAAATGGGCTTCTCACGGGTTAGTGATACCACAATTTTCTTGTACAACACGGCTCAGAATATACCCAAGACATCGGTCTAGCATAATATAGAGACAAACCTTCTGAATACTGGGTGTGCTACGAAACCATTCTTCTAGACCCCTTTTGAAAATTGGCTCCCGGACTACATACCCACTTCTAAAATTGATGGGCACCCCGTTAGCCCTAGGTGTACCAGTAGGAGGCCATATGACTCCACATTCAGGAGTGGTTAATCCAGGACCGCTTACTCTTGCAATGGCTTTCACGCGGATACAGTTAAGAGTGGATAATAGGTCTGCCATTGCATCTGTCTCTGGTACCGGTCTGGACTCAAATTCTAAGAGATCCAGACAAGCGGTTGTGCATAGAAGAGGAGATAGAATCTCTAATTCTAAAAGAAGCAATTCAACCGGCACAGGATTGCCCGGGCTTCTATTCAACCGTGTTTCTTGTGACAAATAACACATGGGGGGGGCGTGGAGACCAATTCTCAACCTCAAACCTCTAAACAGGTTTATAGATACACCGAGTTTCAAAATGGAAACAATAAAATCGGTGTTGTTGGGGTTAGAGAAGGGGATGTGGACAGCATCAATAGATCTCAAAGATGCTTATTTTCACATTCCCATTGCAAGGAGTTTTCATCAGTTCCTGAGATTTGCTTTTCAGGGACACCAATGGGAATTCAAAGTTCTCTCATTCGGCACCTCGACGGCTCCAAGGGTCTTCACTTGAGTGGTGCTTGCTATCACAGCATACATCTGCAGGAGAAATATAGCAGTCCACACTTATATAGACGACTGGTTGCTAAAAGTACACAACCCAGAAAGTTTGACAGCAAAGCTGGAGATAGTTTTGAAAACTCACAGATTTAGGCTGGATAATCAACTTTCAGAAATCAGAGCTGACACCATCCCAGAAGTTTGTTTTCATGGGTGTGTTTTTCGATCTGGAGATAGGATATGTTTATCCATCCCAGGAGAGTGGAGAATCTCCTCTCGTGAATTCAATTGGTTTGCAGCAGTCGTTATATTCTAGCATGAGTCTCTCTGAGAATGCTAGGTCTGATGGTTTCAATGGAACCAGTCATTCCTCAGGTGGCCTTGCGCAGGCGGCCAATTCAGTTGTTTCTCATGACTCAGTGGACACAGAGTTCAGGATCACTGGACTCGCGCATTCAAGTGTTGGACTCTCATTCATCACCTTCATTGGTGGATGGAAAGAGGGAATCTCCTGGCGGGGGTCATGCTGACCCCTCCCCACCCTCAAGTAATGATGTTTACGGACGCATCGATGGAGGGATGAGGAGCTTGCCTGGAAGAAGCCACAATATCAGGGCTTTGGAATCTGGATCAGTCAAAGGAACATTTCAACATGCTAGAATTACAGGCTGTAATTCTAGGCCTGGAACACTTCTTAAAAGAAGTGGAGGGAAAATTTGTGATGATACATTCAGACAACTCAACAGTAGTGAGTTACATAAACCACCAGGGCGGAACGAAGTCGTCCAATCTGTATGATGACATGGAAACTGATTTGCTGGTGCATGGATCATATGATCACCTTGAAAGCAGTTCATATTCCGGGATGGCTGAATCTGTTAGCAGACTCATTGAGCCAAAGGATGAGCATTCTGCCTACGGAATGGCAACTAAATCAATGTGTGGCGGATCATCTGTTCAGTCATTGTGAAAAACCCAACTTAGATTTATTCGCAATGAGGAAGAATGCGAAGATGATGACGTACGTTTCTCCGATTCCAGATCCAAGCGCTATCGCAATAGATGCACTAGCTATCAGTTGGAATGGAATGTATGCATACGCATACCCTCCAACAAGCCTGATTCCGAGGATTCTTCAGATGATCAAGCAGGAGGAATGCCAAGTGCTTCTGATCGCCCCTAATTGGACAAGCCAATCATGGTTTATGGATCTGCTGGACCTTCTGGTCTGCAATCCGGTTCGTCTGCCTCTGATGGACAATATTATCTTCCAGGGCAAGACCCTTCACAACAATGACTGCATGGATGTTGTCAATAAATCTGCCACAGCCAGAAGGGGGTGGGGGGGGGGGGGGTCAACCTCCAGAGCATATAATTATAAAATCAACAGATTTGCAGACTGGTGCTCAAAGAGATGTATCAATCCAATGGATGCATCTATTCAGGTAGTAGCTGGTTTTCTCTGTCTCCTGTATGATGCCTATAGTCTTAAGCCTAATTCTATTGCTGGATATAAATCAGCATTAATGACCATTATCCCTTGCTTGGCAAAGAGGGGACGTGATGAAGTATGTGTTTTAAATACTCTTATTAAAGGTATGGACAATCTCAGACCGAGAAATCCTCCACTGACACCATCATGGAGTCTTTCTCTGGTTCTTCAAGTTTTGAGTGATAAACCTTTTGAACCACTTCAAATTATTGACACTTAAAGCTGTATTTTTAGTTGTGGCAGCTTGGATTTTGGTCGATTTTTAGAAACCGCTTTAAAAACCTCCGAAACCGCTTGGTGGATCAATTCAAAACTCATGTAATATTATATAGGGCAAGAGCTGAAACCAAGTTTGTTCAAAGGAATTTGATTGGCCAAAGGACTCAACATCCGTCTTGGATGACCTAGTTTTCACAAAAACAACGTCTGCAGAACCGCTGAATTGGGACTAAATTTGCGGGATATGATTATGGAATAGGGCCATTAAAGTTTGTTCATGGGAAGTTGATAGATAAAAAAAATATGGCCACCTTGGACCAATCAAAATGTAGCGTGTTTGGCAGCCATATTGGATTTTTTATTTGATGGATTTTGAAGCCAAACTGGGTTTTATTAGCTCAACTGGCTTATCAGCCATTCGACTCATAGCGATGACCCCAAGTCTGTCATCAGTCTGTCCGTCCATCCATCCATCCTCAACAATGGCAGCACGTGTTGTTATTTCTAGGTAGATTAACTCCAACCTTGGTCACAATGTTAATGTCGACATCTAATATCTGTCTTGCCAAAATGAAACCGATGCGATGTCAAACACCAGAGTTATCAGCCTTTAACCATTTGCACTACTAATATAGTGCCACTTTCATAGGGGAAATATTAGACAGGTTTTTTTCACCGTGGGATGATTTATAGTCCCTGACACATTTTATTGCCAAGCAAGACAAAAACAATTAACAGTTTAACACCTCTTCCTCCACTGCCTAAATATTTAAGATATGTATCATGTGCTCTGACATCTATACTATTGAATATTTTGAAATGTATTTGATTGTAAGTTGTTACTAGGCAGCAATGACTTTCAGTCAAATTTTTTTCTAAATAAACTCCAGCTGGATACACATCCCCTTCTGCTAACTTGGTAATTCAGCGAGATGTAAATGGGTTAAATGAATAGTTTGGAATACTCTCAGTTAAACCTGCTATAAAGACCACCTGTATTAACCCTTTTACGATTATTAATTTCCTATCGCATTTTCAAGGCATCCATACAGAAAAACTGTTGAATATTTTGAAATCAATTTGACTGGAAGTCATTGCTGCCTATGGTACAATGGCTTCAAGTAAAATTTATTTTCAAAATATTCAATAAAATAAGTTTTATATCATAAAGAATATACTTTTCCAGGATTTATGGGTGAAAGGGTTAAGAGACCACCTGTCTTTAGAGACTATTTTCTGTATTTGAAACTTTATTAAGAACACAGCTGCCGTAAGAGACTGCCTTCTGATTCTCCCTTGGGTGGTGTCTTAATACAAGTTTGACTGGATGTCATCGATTTCTATTGTTAGCACTGATGTCATCTATTTTCACTTAAATATTGTTCAAAATCACTATTGCAAAAAGCAGTTGAGAGATCGTTGTCAATATTTTGAAAATTAAACCATTTGACTGATACTCATTGGAAATGGCACTGATTGATGTAAAACTCAATAAAGATTAGTTGAAATGCCAATGTTCCAGGTGAGGGATACAGGCCCCTTGGGCCTCTTGTTTTTATCTAAGCTTCACCCATGTTTTGATCGTGTTGAGATGGATTTATATACATTGAACCCTGAATTCCCAGAATCCCATTTTCAAGGTGACTGCAACCAGTTCCCTCTCATATAGCCGCTCATTTTTAGCTCACCTGGCCAGAATGGCCAAGTGAGCTTATGCCATGGTGACTGTCTGGCATCCATCTGTCCATCTGTCTGCTTTGTCTTTAAACGACTTCTTCTCAAGAACCACTGGGCCGATTCCAATTATATTTGGCAGGAAGTATCCTTAGGACCTACAAAGCCAAATTTGTTCGAAGGAAGCCGATCGGCCCATTTGGCCGCCGTCCATCTTGGATTTTGGCATATATTTAGAAATTTCTTTAAAAATCTTCTCGGAAACCACTTGGAGGATCGATTGAAAACTCATGAAGTATCATATGGGGCAAGAGCTGAACCAAGTTTGTTCAAAGGAACGTGATTGGCCAACTGGTTCGGCGGCCATCTTGGATGAACTAGTTTTTATGAAAACAAATTCATCTGCAGTACCGCTGAATGTATCAGGCCGAAATTTTGGAGATATGATTAGGGACTAAGGGCCATTGAAATTTATTCAAGGGAAGTTGATAGGTAAAAAAACATGGCCACCGTGGATCAATCAAAATGTCATGTATTTGGCGGCCATATTGGATTCTTTTATTTGATGGATTTTGAAGCCAAAATTTGTTTTATACAGGGTTTTGGGTATGCTGATTTCAACTATGCCATTTCTGAATCTATCGGATAAATGCTTTGGCAGCGGCATGCAGTAAAATCACCATCTAGTATAGGTGGTCTTTCTAGCAGGTTGGACTGCATAATACAATCTTTTGCTGAGTGGCCCAACTCCGTTATCAGTTAGGTCAGTTCTTTGGTGTTGGGTAATGTGAGTTGAAGTTTATTAAAAAAATAATTTGACAAAGTCATTACTGCCTTAGAAAGCAACGACTCAGTCAAATAAATTCCAAAATATTCAACAATATAGATGCCTAATAATTTGACAAAGTCATTGCTGCCTTAGAAAGCAACGACTTTCAGTCAAATAAATTCCAAAATATTCAACAATATAGATGCCGGAGGACACAATACATATGTTAGCTATTTAGGAAAACGGTTAACCCTTTAGTCCTCATATCAGCCAAAAATGGCTACGGCATTGGTCTTGAGAAATGTCCATTTGCAGACCAAGAGGACTATTTTTGAAAATTTTCCACTGCAATGACTGTCTCTATAACAGAGCTAGTTATTTCAGTGGTAAATTTTCAAAAATAGTCCTCTTGGTCTGCAAACAGACATTTTCTATGAGAAAACTGAACTTTTCTTGAATAAATTCAAGGGTTAAAGGGTTAATTAATGTGTAATTAGCGTTTTGTTTCCACCATCCACATGACAGCTTTTATTGCCATAGTCATGATAGTAGATAAAAAACTAAATTAACTGGTTAGCCTTTTCCCTCCATGTGCTTCCTAAATCTTTAAGATATGTATTATGTGCTCTGACATCTATACTGTTAAAATATTTTGAAATGTGTTTGATTCTTAATGGTCAAGCAGGCCAAAACCTGCCTCTGCAGTGGCTTTGAGGAATGGCCATTTGCAGGCCAGGATGACTATTTTTTAAATTTTGCCACTGGAATGACTGGCTTGATAAACGACCCAGTCATTCCAGTGATAAATTTTTTTAAATTGCCACATCTTGGCCTGCAAATGTACATATACTGAAAATTTAAATTTTACTGAAAGATGTTGATGATTAAAGCGTTAAAAAACCAGCTGCCGTAAGAGATTGCCTTCTGATTCTCACTTGAGTGGTGTCTTAATACAAGTTTGACTGCATGTCATCAATTTCTGCTGTTAGCGCTGATGTCTTCTATTTTCGCTTAAATATTGTTCAAAAGCACCGTTGCAAAAGCAATCCACAGATTGTTGTTAATATCTCGTAAACTAAACCATTTAACTGAAAGTCATTGGAAGTGGCACTGATTGATGTAAAAATTAATAAAGATTAGTTGAGTTGCCAATGTTGCAGGTGAGCGACACAGGCCACTTGGGCCTCTTGTAAATAAAGGATATTATATTGTAGTGGCTATTATAAGTGATAGGACACAAATTTGTTGCTAAGCCTCCTGGCTGGTGAATCCAGAAATTGTACCAGCCCTCATACATTTCTTCCTTATCAATCCAGTCATTCCAGTGAAAAACTGTCAAAAGTAGTCTATTTGACTTACAAAAATTTGATTACTCTTTTTTTGGGGCTGACCATCTTGGTTTTTCCAAAGCTTTTCACAAATCATTCAAAATATCTTCAGGTCTTAAAGGATGACCCAATTTTAACCGAGCTTGGCTTGAAGCTCTCTAGAGTCGTAGACGACAGACCGTCTGACAAGAATTATGATTTTTCTATTTTTCAAATGGTTATCTTTGATTTTCCAGAAATGTTCTGAACATCGCTTAGGACTACTCACTAACCTGTGGCTGATTTCAAACTAACATGTTTTGAATAGCCCTATGATGGTAGCATTCAGAACGTCTATGCAGAAATTTGATTTGTAAAATGTACATCACTAAAGAAAAATTTGGATTTTCTAAGCCAATTTTGATCATTGAATGAATGAAGAGGGATGACATGGCTAACTTTAATGCAGTGGTATTAAAGTCTTTGATAAGCATTAAATCAGTGTGTATTTTCACAGGTGAAGAGAAAACCCCTCGCTAACAACTCCAACTTTGACTGGGCAGTAAGTGCTCAGTGGCAACAAGATGATGTCTGTGCTGATAACAACGCTGTCATCGTTATTCCATGGTAAGTTTGTTTGCCCATCTTCATAGCATTTGGGGGAAGCAATAGGCTCCCTGTTTGTCATTAAATAACATCACTAACATTTTCTTCTGGCCTAATGAAGAGAGCGTATAATGCAGTTAAACTTGCCAATAACGGACACCTGCCATTTTAGCTCAACTTGAGCTATTGAGATTTCCCCCCCCCCCAACCAGTGATAGAGACAACTGTGACATCCAATTTTGAATTTAGCTCAACTTATAGTTCATCATATATCAGGCTGGATTAATCATACTGCATCCTAACTGGGACGTATCTCTATGAGAGGGCATGATACAAGGACTTTAAGGTCAAAGGTCACAGTCACTGGTCTTGGAGAAAACCTTATTTTTTTTACATTTAGTTTAACATTTTGCATTTAGCTCAACTTAGCAGTTTATATCTTATGTTGGGTTAGTGATTCTGGACCCAAACGGGTACCCATGCTTCCAACTAATGGGAGGGAATGGCATTGGGGTCAAAGATGGCAAGGTTATTATGATTTTGATTTTTAAAAAGGTTTCTTTCCACATTAACATTTTGTGTTTATCTCAACTTAGCAGTTTATATCTCATGTTTGATTAAGTATACAGCGCCCAAATCTGGACAAGCGCTTCCTAATAATGAGCTGGCATGACACAACCACCTTAGCATCAAAAGATCAAAGGTGAAGAACTGTGTGATAATGGCAAAACATTTTTTGCAAGAATACCGTTTTACATTAAGCTTAACATAGTGGTTCATATCACATGTTAGGTTAATCATACTGCACCAAATCTTGAACACATGTCACTCTGTAATATAGCATGATTCAATGACCTTTGGCTCAAATGTCAAATATCAAGATCACTGTAGTCTTGATAAAATCATTGTTTTTATTCAACATTAAGATTTTGCGTTTAGCTCATCAACTGAGTGGTTTATATCCTACGGTAGGTTAAGTCTACTGAACCCTAACTTAGACACATGCTTCTTTGTAATAAGAGGGCTTAACTCAATTATCTGTGGGTCAAATGTCACGGTCGCTTTGTCCTTGGTAAAAACATTGTTCTTTCAACATTAGCATTTTGCTTTTAGCCCAATTTACAGGTTATATCTCGTTTCCCCAGTGTTTGGTTAATCATCCTGGATCCAGGCTTCAACACATGCTTTCTCATAATGAGAAGGTATGACACAATGACTTTGGAGCCAAAAATCATGGTCACTGATTAGTGTATTGATAAGCCTCGTTATATATATATAACAATCTTATACCCTCGTCTGTGTACCAGTAAGTAGACTTATATTTTGAAATCAAGCTTCATAGTTCATTGCAATGTCATAGTAAAGTCAAACTTCATGGTACATTCCCTATGGAGCACATCAATTTGATAATATCCTATCGAAGCACTGCTATGAACAAGGCCATCGTCCACTGATGGTCACAAGGTTGTGCTGCAAATAGTGTTGTAACTATTGGCCAATCAGAATCCTGTCCGATGCTACGTTTTAATACATGAAAACTTGTCAGATGACAGAATACATTGAATTAAAAGGTTTAAAAATACTTAGTAGAGTTATTTTGAATAAAACAAAACCTGACTTTAAATTCCGATCACGTTAGGTCGAACTCTTTGTTTTGATTATTTCCATGATTCTGCATTATTATCCCCACTCATTTTGAAAGAATGGAGGGGATATTGCAATCGCCTCCATCCATCTGTCCATCCAAGTGTCTCTGTCAGTCTGTGTGTCCTTCCATCTGCCTGTCTGTCAGTCCGGCTATCTCCTAAACCATTTGGTGGAATGCAATCAAATTTACTATGCGGGTTACCCATATGATTGCAGACTGCAAGACGACATCTGCATTGCTCTCCACCCCCAGGGTGTGGGTTTGGCAGGTGGGGTGGTGTGGGACAAAGTTCAACGTTGGCGGAATTCAACCAAATTTGTTATTTTACAAACAACTCAGACATTGGAATCAGCAATCTACATCGTTGATCTCTATGGACTCTCATGGAATCACAAAGTGTTTGTGGCATTATGTGCATGTGAGTAAGTATATGACATGGCAGGTGTCACAGTATATCTTGATCTTATGTCTGTATTTTTGGCCCATGTGAGTGTTAATGAATTCACGTTTAATATCCATTTTTTGACAGAAAAAAATAACATTTTCTGTGCATGGATAGATAGGTTTTGAAAGTCTTTCCTTGGAACCAGGTACTGGCGGGAAACTCAAGTTTGGTCATAACAGATGTGTAGTAGAAAGTGTGCTTCTTTCTGTAAACTTGGATGGACTAATTCTATCCTGCTAGGCTTCAACACTTCTAACGAGAATTTTGATTGGTCAATTTTTCCAGTGGCTCTTGGATTTTCCTAAAAATCTCTTGACCTCAGTTAACAGCCTATTCCTCATTAACCACTTGGCCAATTTCATGCAAACACGGCTGGAAGGGCCCTAGAATGGTATGGCTCAGAAACGACATACAGAATTTTGATTGGTCAATTTTTAGCTCACCTGGCCTTCAGGCCAAGTGA